>JAINUW010000079.1:0-198373 GCA_020205615.1 Panax quinquefolius | reverse complement strand
AGGATGACTTGCTTGACCTTGATTTAAAATTCCTTTTAACTTAATGTCTCTTATAGAAGGGTTACTAAGGACTTGAGAATCTCTTCTAAAGCAGATTCATGAAGGAGTGAAGAACTAGAATAGTCCTCTATAATAATCGGTCTTCTAGAAACGTTCAAAGCTAACTTTGGCAGTTCCATCGAAAATTGCCTTATGTTTTCAATATTTACTCGTTGTTTACTACACAAATGTCTTGTGGTATTTCACTTTGTAAAATCCATTGACTTGGTAATGTAATATCTTTCCATAGGAATTGTTCTAGGGATCTCGATATTAAGATCATTTGGTTGAACTTTGAATTAATACAGATTATGATCTTTAGGGCTTTTATTAAGAAGTATGGACGTTCAAATTAGTCTTCATGGTCTTATAATAAATTCTATAGATTAGAAGCAATTGGTTGAGAACCTTCAATCATTTGTGTAATTTCTCCCCGCTGCTTTTAATATTCAATGTTAAAGCTTTTAATAGGTGTTGATCACTTGACTAAGTGTGAAGTCGAGAAAGCAATTAAAATGAATAGGACCATCATGCGCAATCGGCTTCCATAGCACCTATTATGCTTGGATAATATATAATTCAAAATCTAGCATCTCCGAGGCGGTAGGTAGATACTGAATTAATTCCTTTAATATTCAATGGTTTAACTGCTACTTGAACTAGACCTATGTGGATGAAATTATAACCCTTTTTCTATGTTTTTAATAACATCTGGGGAAAGAAGGCTACAATTTTCATACTTTTGTTAATAAAGAGACCTTTTCAACTGCTTTTAACATTATAATGCATTTTAAAGTTATCTAAAATGTTGGTGATAAATTTCTTTGGGAGAAATTTCAGGTATATTCAGCTATATAAAAAACTTGACCGATATTTTCATAACCTTCTTTTCTTCCCCGATTAACTATATGTCAGTAAAGGTTGCAAGGTTGACTATGACTAGGTGAGGAGTTTGATCTAAAATAACCTACTCATTATTACCGGGTTCAAAAAATATTCACTCTTTATCTTCCATTCGAGACTCCTCTTAATTACTGCCTGTGACTCATACCTATTGTTGCAAAAACCTTCACCGCTTTCGCATGAGAGACTTACCTAGGGTTGATAAATGAACAAGGTGTTCTACAAGAAGTTAGGTGACTTCACGATAAAGGATGAAATGATTTTTTGAAATAAGTTAGGTGTTCTCTGTTCTTCCTCATATATATATATATATATATATATATATATATAAGTAAAATAGACAGTGACACGAGTTGTAATTTTTAAGTTACATTGCTCTACGATCGTATGAAAGAAGCCACTCACGATTTGTGAATTCACTTCTACGATCGTGACTACTTACTATCGTAGGAATCCATAACTTTAAAAGTTATACGATTTGTAAGCACATCCATATTCTCCATATATATATATATATATATATATATATATATATATATATATATATATATATATAGTCATTTCAAAAACGGAAGGTTTATTAGAGAATCTTCAAATTATTTATTTTAAAAAGATTACCAAATGCACTTTTAAAGTACGTACGCATCAAAATCCCTTTGTAATGAAATTAATTGGTTAAAATATTATATTATATTCTTCTAGTATATAATGGGAGAGCATTGAAAATAATTGTCTCTCTTGAAACTATGTTACATCTCTCTCCCACTCTTTATTCCCAACTTCTCTCTTATATTTTCTCATTCATGTTTTAGCACCTGCATTTAAATATTTTTTTAATTGATGTGTCACAAAGACTAATTACTAATAACTACAATATTTATTATTTTCGAAAGATAAATGAATTATTTTAAGTTTGTACTTTAAGAAATAAATTGATTTATTATACTACTTTTAATGTTTAAGTTTGAATTTTTATGAAATACATAGAAAGTGATTCGATTATCATAAAGTTAACTTTATGATAAGTTGATCAATTGATCAATAGAGTGTTGACACATAGAGAAAAATCACTTCTTGATCTGTGTGTCGATTCTGTATTAATCAATTAATCAAAATTAATTTCATACCGATGGAGAGAGTTGGGCGGTTGATTTGCTTGAGAGGTAGGGAAGGTATGGTGTTATATAGTAAGAATATACATGCATGGGGTTGACTTTTGAGTAATTCCAAAACGAAACCAATCTCCTTCCAAAAAGACAAATGGGCCGGGGTTGACTGTCAGAGTGGGTTTAGGTTTGGCTTTAGCTAACGGGGTGGGGTGAGGTGCGGTGGGTTGGGGTTGGGTTTGGGTTGGGTACAGGTCCTGTGACCGACCGGATTTCAAATTCTATTGGACGGACGTTTCTACAAAAGTCAACCCCCCTCCCCTTCTTTATTTTCTTCTGCAACGGTGCGTGCATGGCCCATTTCACGTGAGTATTATTATGTATTGGTTTCAGATGTCGTTTTTTGGTCGAGTCTTCTTATCCATTTTAATTTTTACCAAGGCAGCTTCAAATCTAACGATTTTAGAAAGTATATATTGAGTAGTTAGTTCTCTTTACCAAGAAATGACTTTTACCTTTTACTACCAAGTTAAAAAGTGAAAATTTGTCCTTCACGGATGAACACTAGTTCAGTTGGTATATTTGATCTCGTAGCTTCGCCCCTTGCGGATAGAAGTATGACGGCATTGCATTGAGACCTTGATTAAAGGACCCTAATTTTATATATATATATATATATATATATAGAGAGAGAGAGAGAGAGAGAGAGGATTTTGAACATTTGATTGAAGAGTTTGGTTTGTAGAATCTTTAGAAGAGATATTTGATGAACAATGAATGTATTCTCATATATTTTATTGTAGAATGAATTTCACATATATTTTTGTTGTAATAAGCTTATATATATTTTATTATATAATAACCATTATGTTTTAAGCTCTGAAAATGTATTTTTTTTGCTACAACTTATGCTTTTTATTTTTACCATTATTTTTGGATGATGACAATGTTTTGAAAAATATCGTTTTCATTTTTTGTGTTGGGCCACCAAAATCTCTTCTCGGCCTCTTACAAAACAAGAGGTCTAAAGTTCAATACCCCTCCCCAATTAGAAAAAAAAGTTTTCCTCTACCCAAACCAAAATTCAGCTGCACATTCTTCAAAAGAGCTTCTTTTTTTATTTTTGAGATTTAGAGGATTGTTTAAATAATATTGAATGAGTGAAGAGTAATAATAATATGTTGTCACTTAATATATAATTTATATTTAATTTGTGAATGTATCTAAAATTGTTTAGAAGATTTGTGACGGTTAGTTTTAGGTGCATAAAGTATTAAAGTTTTTTGTTGTTGTTGTTGTTGTATTATATGTGGGAGTTGTTTTGGGTAGATTAAGAGTATGTATTTAAAAATAATCATTAATAAAAATAATGAAATGTCTAAAATACCATTAATAAAATATTTTAAAATAATATGACACAAACTTATGTGTGTAATGACACATATATACTCCCTTTCTCATATAAATATAACAACAATGCTACTATCACATTAAAAAGAGTCACATAATGTTCACATATACATACATGCATATTGTGGGACCCCGCTTGACATGTGGGACCCACAGTATGCATGTATGTGTATGCGAATATTATATAACTCTTTTTTATGTGATAATAATATTATTTTAATTATAAATGCAAGAAAATAAACTTGAGGATTGATGAGAGAGTCAGAGACCAGTATCTGGGTAATGCAATAGGTGTAAGACCCCATCTATTATAAATAAAGATGAATTTTCTATAAATATTATTTTTGAATATTATGGAATAAATTTGATATAATGTTATAGTTGTGGGTAATATTTATAAATTTTGCAAAGTATGCAAGTTGTTATAAAATATTTGTTTGGTTTTAGGAATATTCTTTTTGTTAGGAATATTCGTATAACTGACTTCAATCATTGGTGGACCCCATAATGTAATTATTATTTGATTGAGAAAACGACAAAAATATTTTATAAAAATAACTACGTGAGGTGTTACCAATTAAAAGCGTTGAACTACCCGGTGGTAAAAGTACGAGAATCTGGCGTGGTTGCGTAGTAGCACACGATATTGATTATTGATGCTTACGTTGAGAAGTCACTTTATGCTCAATTATTATTATAATAATTGCTGCATCATATCTCTTATATTATCGATTCAATTATTGTCACAAGATCATCTCATATAATATGTTATATTATTAATTGAGACGACAAATTATAAATGATTAATAATTGTTGAAAGATTAAAAATGTGTTGATTAAAAATAAAATGATTTGTGGTAATATTTATTCAATCCTTAATGTATATAAAAAAGTCTCATTATGAGAGCGCTTGTGGTAAGTTTGATTATTTTATGGGGGGCCATATATCATCATCTAAGAGTCTCTTGGTCAATAAGTAATTACCTTTGTGAATAGTAATTACCTTCGTCGATAAGTATTTACCTTCGTCATAAGTAATTACCTTCACAATAGTAATTACCCTTGTGAATAGTAATTACCTTCAATCATAGTAATTACCTTTACCGACGTCAAACCACTTGTCGTTTCACATTACGAACATCGAACCACTTGTCGTTTCACATTACAAAGGCCGAACCACTTTTCTTTTCACATCACCGCGTCGATGCCACTCGCCTTTTCACATGGTAAAGTGCTTCGTAAAATCTTCTATAAATGAGGCCCTAGTGGCTTCATTATTTTCACGAATTCATTCAAGCTTTAGAGAGAAAGTATAGAGAGAAGAAGAGAAAGAAGAAGAGTATTTTGTTACTACACTCTGCAAAGATTCAATCTCCTACCAAAAGTAAGGGGTGTTATTCTTTCTTATTCATGAAGAGATCCATTTGTTATTCCATTGCTTATTATTTTGTTGGAATAACTCAGATAACGCTGATTTACCCTATACTTGGTGACATTCTTCTATTATTCTGTTGGAACATCCTCATCGTGTGTTTTACACCGACTCGTTCCGTCTTTATTATTATTCTGCTTGGAACATCCTCATGCAGGTTTTACACCAGGACTGGTTCCGCTTTTTTATTATTATTCCGTTGGAACATCCCATCTGCATGCGTTTCTGACCGGGACCAGATTATTTATTATTCTCATTGGAATAACTCGCTGTCAAGATCTATCGCGTGCGTGGTGATTTCTTTTGTTATTCCATTCTTTATTATACCCAGTTGGTTAAAACTTTGACTTATACTCCATGAAATTAGTGGAATATCCTTGATATTTGCGTTTAATCCAAAGATCTTTTCATGGAAATATTCTTCCGATCATTCTTGAATTTTACTCTACAAAACAAGATGTCGTGTTGATAATTTGGACGTTAATAATTCTGGATAAAATAATTCTTGAACTTGTTTTATTGAATTCTTATATCATTGTCATCATCCTCGTATTTATATTATGTTGAAAGTCATCTGTGGCATGTAGTGCATATATGGACTTGGTATGATTATGACGAGAGACTATTCGATTAATCATGGCCGTAATGTTACAAATGATGTGATAAAAATCCTCAGATGGTAGTAGTGCATTGATGGACAAATTTGTTGGCATGATCATGACCATTAATGAATACACAAATATTCTTGGCCCGTAGTGCATGAATAATTGTGGTCGTGATACTTAAAGAATATCCTCGGCCAGTAGTGCGGGGTGATTCGATGATGTGGAATATTTATTAAAGTGAGTCTCAAATTTATAATAATGATGAAAAAACCTTTTAAAATCATAAAAGATAGTAGATTTTATTTTCTACTGACTCTTTTAATGGATCGCTTGTTTATTGCAGGCTAAACTTGATGTTTATTATATTTTATCGCTTTAACACTGTTGAAGGCTATTGATAATTTATTACTGCATTATCTTAGTCATAATATTTCTTCTTGGGCTAGTTGAGCTCACCCTTTCTTTCACCGTTCTCTTGAGTGAAATGAGAACATAAATTTGAGACGAGTCGGGAACGGAGTAATGGTCCGGAGGATAAGATTAGTAGTCCTCACTATTCGCGTGAAATAGTGTGATAATAATTGTAATGAGGACTCCTTTTTGAGTTTGTATAATATCTAGTAGACAATATTTGTATTCAAACTCATGCTTTATGCCGTATTGTACACCTACGCTTATATTAGTAAGTTGTATTTAAATTACGTACCATGTATCGACTACCCAAGATGGGTGATGTATACCTAATTTTGGGGGCGTCATGATTGGTATCGAGCTTAGGGATATAATCCTCAGCTAAGATGTGAGAATAAGACTAGGAGGGAGAGACAGAATACCTTTCTTTAGTATGACTTACCTAAATTTTTGTCTTTATTTTATTGGTTGGTCGGAAGATAGGGATAATTTGTTACATGCCAATTAACCTTTTGTTTTGTGGCGATGTCGAAAATGACATCCGAGAATGTTGAGAATAGCAATGGAGCGCATGACGATCGTTGATTCACCACATATCAATAATCGAGATAATGTGCATCGTGAAGGCGATAATCCTCACGCAAACAACAACACTTGACCAAATGATGAATGATCAAATGTTCGTGAGGCTTTATGCGATTTATGCAACAATGAAGCGAGGCGACTCTGTCCAAAACGTAGGTGGAAACACGGAAAACTCTCAAAAGTGATCCTGCGCTAAACAATTCAAGGAGCCGGACCACCGGAGTTTAAGGAGAGCAAAAACCACTTCTGGCGGAAGCATGGATAAAGCAGACACAAGATATTTGATGTCTTTGGATGCTCCGAGAGCAAAAGGTTCCACTGCAGCCTTTATGTTGCTTTGAGAGGCGATTCTTCGTGGTGGAATCCAGAAACGTACTCAACTTCTTTGTCTCAAGATATCTTGGGAGAAGTTCCAAGAGTCATTCAACGAAAAAATACTTTCTGAAAGTATTCGCCATATGAAGGAGGTGGAGTTTATCAAGTTGAACAAAACAATACGAATTGTCGCAATACGAGGCAAAATTTGCGAGTTATCACGCAGTTCGTCCCCACTTGGTGGATAATGAAGAGAGATGGTGCGAATGTTTTAAGAGGTTTGAACGGGAGATACGCCAACATCTTATTTCTCATAAACCGTGTTTGTATTCAGATGTTGTAAATAGGGCTCGATTAGTGGAGCGCGATAATGAGTCAACGCAACTAAAAGAGCGCAATTGACAAAATTATAATACCAATGAGAGTAGTCATCGAGCGGTGACAACAAGCGTGAGGGAATCAATGCCCGAGATGGTAACCACTTCGGTGGTAATCGAGGCCAAAACAATAAGAATGGACATTTCAAGAAAAGGAGATTCAACAATGATGGAAAGACGTCAAGACACAAAGACCGTTGTTAAGGAAGGAGAAAGACTACCTATCATATGCTTCAAATGCGGAGAGAGGACACATCACCAAATCTACGCCAGTGTTGTAAGACCGAATTTTATGAAATAAAGGTATTCAATTTTTCTTATAATTACTATTCAAGAAATGGTTAAATTGATAAAAGGTTAAAGTTAAGGGTGATATATGAATTTTTTCAAAATAAGCAAGTGGCTATAAAATACTTATTGTTGTTCTGGGAATATTCGTTTGGTCGTGGAATATTCTTTTCCACGGAGAATATTCGTATGACGACGCCAGCTATCATTTGTGGGCCCCATAACGTAATAACTCGCTTACTGGAGAAAAACGACAAATTTGAGTTTTTATAAATAACGGCGTAATCAAGTACAGATTAACACTCATTGGAATACCCTATTGGTAAAGTAAAGTAATACGCTGGCGTTGTTGCACAAAGAAGACACCAGTATTACCATGTATTTTTTTCAATTATTGATTCTTACGTGAGAAGGCACTACTCAATAATTGTTACAAGATGTTCTTATTCAATATTTTATTTTATTGATTCAATAATTGTCAGGTTGATATTTTATATTATTGTTGTTCAATAATTATCAACTGCGCACAAGATTTCCCATTATCGGATCAATAATTCATATTATTTGAATAATATTATTAGATAGCATTAGTGGCAATGTCTAGAAAGTTCATCAAGAGAGGTTTGGTCACCTAATTGCTGCGCCAAGAAGGAGAAATTCTTATTGGAAAGCCCTCTTTCACAGGAAACCACTTGGTTTGTCATAAATGTGATTACGTAATATTATTTGTGAATAATTAATTATTGATTCATATGATAAGAAAATATTTATTTGATGTGGATATAAATGATGGATTTATTTATGTCGTTATAAGTGAAGGAATTAATGATGAGGTGTTTTATCAAGATTTGTCGAAATGGAGAACAAAATATGGGATTTTCGTAAAATTAGTTTATTACTTGATTTTGTAAAATCCATAACTCTTTAATATATAATGAGTTAAGAGATGAGCCATATATCAAAAGAAAGCCCTAAAGTAAGCTAATCAGAAAATTTGAATCACCCAAAATTCTTTGTAGATATTTCATGTGGTGAAATTTTGAATGAAATCGGTCCGAAGGACTAATAGTCCGAAAAATCGTGTTCTTCACTATATTATGTGAGTTATAAATTTTGATCCGACCGTTGGATCGTTGTAATTTTTGGATATGTTATACATATATAAGTTGAGTATATGTCCACAAATTTTGAACCGTTAAAAATGAACGATGATTTGTTATGAATTTTAAGAGGTAACTGATTCGGAAATTAGGTTTTGGTGGAAAATTCTAGAATTGAGTGGGCCCCACTCTTGGTTGTTGAGGAAGATGGCTGATTTTTGGTGGGTGGAATAGTAGCGGTAAAGCCATCGTGTCATAGAGTTAAGTCTGCTTTGGTAAGCTAACATTTTCCTATAAATAGAGGGCTAAGTTAGAATTGAAAAACACACCGTAAAACAAGTTTTCTCTCTTTCTCTCTCTATATTATCGAAGCGTATTCTTGTGAGTATTTTGAGTATACTTTGAGTATTGTTAGACCAGTGCAAGTTTCCTTCAAAGACTATATCCCAAGTGTTTCAACTAAAGTCTTGTCTTTCGAGGTAAGGATGTTATTTTCTTCTCGATGATATTATTTCTTCAATATCATTATCTTTGAAATATTGGTTGAAACTTTTTATCAAATTTGGAACTTTTCATGTCGGGTTTACTATTCATGAGTTACTATTCACGAGTTACTATTCATGAGTTTACTATTCACGAGTTACTTATTCACGATTACTATTCATGAAGCGTGAAGATGTTTTTTGTGGAATTTCATCTTTTGGTGTCTGAGTTACTTATTCATGATACTGTGACTATTCACGTATAATGACACTATTCACGAATATTTACTATTCACCTAAAAAATGAAAATTTTTCTTTTCGCCTAAAATATCTATTTTGGATACTAGCTTTGATTGTATCCATGTTTTGATCATTCTTGAATTTTACACCACTATGATTATTTTTGAGGTATTTTTGGACGTGGATAAAATCAATGCAAAGATGAATGATTTCTCAAGAATATCTTTGGCCTGAGTAAAAAGATGAACAGTGTTTAAATGAACATGACCAATCGATGAATATCTTTAGCCAGATAGTGCAAAGATGAATTATTGATGAATATCTTTTGCTCGTAATGCAAAGATGACTGTTGTTGAATATCTTTAGCAATGAAAGGCAAAGATGAATTATTGATGAATATCTTTTGCTCGTAATGCAAAGATGACCGTTGTTGAATACCTTTAAATGTGGAGTGCAAAGATGAATTATTGATGAATATCTTTTTGCTCGAATGCAAAGATGACTGTTGTTGAATATCTTTAGCCTAGTGCAAAGATGAATTATTGATGAATATCATTTGCTCGAAATGCAAAGATGACTGTTGTTGAATATCTTTAGCAGAAGTAGTGCAAAGATGAATTATTGATGAATATCTTTGGCTTGTAATGCAAAGATGACCCGTTGTTGAATATCTTTAGCCTTTAGTGTAAAGATGAATCTGTTGATGAATATCTTTGGCTGTGGTGAAAAGATGAATTTATTAGTATGATTATGAACGAGAATCGTGATTTGGTATAACCATGATCTTTGATGTTTCGTGTAAAGACAAGTGATGAAAATTATCTTTGTCTTGGATGAGGAAAGGAATTTAGAACTACAATTACGATTATGAGTTATACACGTGATTGTGGGCAGAATTGTTGATTGATGTTACGTGGATAAAACATTGTTGGTGGATTTTAACATGGAGAAGACAATAGACTTTATAGTCTATTCGACTCTTCTAATGGATTGCTTCATTCCACCGCAACTATGGTTGAAAAGTTTTATCATCTACCATATGTTCTAAATCTCGATTTATTCTTGATGAAGACTATTGATAATTTATTTATCTTTAGTCATAATATTCTTTATCGAATAGTTGTGCTCACCCTTTTGTTTCACAATTCCTTTCGGGTAATAAAAGTGTAGTTGGGTCGAGCGGGGATAGCGAGGAATAGAGTGGTGGTCTATAAATGTTGAGGGTGAGGTGAATTTAACTTGGAAGGTGTTTTGTCACTATCATACAAGATGTCTAATGACATACAACCTCGTGTTATCATAAGACATGGTTGTGCTCATCCACTTCACGAGTATATTTACAAGCACTACCTATATAATCTTGGTGTTTGTTTGGAGTATAATACCCAATTAGAGACAATGGAGATAATGATATGTCGAGAGAAGACTCACCATTGGGAAGAATATGATAGTAATCTTCTCGCTTTTTCTTTGGGGTTTATTGGGTCAACCAAGGATAATTTTGTGGCCATATGATATCTACCATAACCTAAAAGCACGGCCTCCCATGTATGAAGGTTTCATTGAGCACTTCCCAAAGATTCTAATTTCTAAAACAGCTTTTGACTATACCTTTATGTAAGGTGTCATTGTGGACGTGCTACTGATTGGTATATATTTGTATCCAAACTCACAACATATATGTGTTGTTTGTATTTGCACGACAATTGTTGTAATAAAGTTGTAGTTGTTTTTCATACCATATATTTGGCGACTTCAGAATGGGTTGGATGGAATGAACCTATTTTGGGGTTGTTACACATGCCGTCCAAAGCATGTTATAATTATGGAAGAGAAGGTCACTTAGCTCGATTTTGTCGCTTATCAAGAAGACAAATTCACTAGGATGGAGGCACCAAAGGTCATCCCAAAAAAATCAAACCCAGAAGGTACGTGGGAGGCGTTTGTTGTGACCTCCCAAAGAGCAAGGAATCCGAATGAGGTCATCACGGGTAAGATTATCATAAACTCTAATGAAGTCTATACTTTATTTGATCTGGGTTCTACCCATTCTTTTATTTCTCCTACTTTGCGCCATCGATTAAATTTGACTCGGAGAAATTAGACTTTGATTTATCTGTGGAAACTCCATTGGGAGAAACCTTCATTACATCCACTCGCTTATAAGTCTTGTTTGGTTCAAATCGGTACCCTCACATTACCCGTCGATCTTATTTCATTAAAAATACTTGCATTTGACGTGATTCTGGGATTGATTGGTTAACTACTTATCATGCAAAAATTGATTGTTTTCGTAAGGTTGTTAGCTTTCATATTCCTAATCAACCTATTATGCGAATTCAAACGACCAAACCATTAAAATCAATCACGGTCATCTCAAGCCATAAAGCTATTCGTTTATTGAAAACGGATGTCAAGCTTTCTTAGCTCATGTCATAGATTTAAACAAAAATACGTCAGTTTTGAACGATATTTCTATTGTTAATAAATTTCTGACGTATTCCCAGAAGAACTTCCCCGCCTACCCCGAGGCGTGAAATTGAATTTTGTATCGACCTTGAACCCGCAGACAAAACCTATTTCCAAAGCCCCATATCGAATGGCTCTCTATTGAACTTCGTGGAGTTAAAGACCCAATGCGAGGAATTGTTAGACATTGGCTTTATTCGTCCTAAGTACTTCTCCTCGGGTGCTCCTGCTCATTTCGTGAAGAAGAAAGATGGGAGTATCGACTTTGTATTGATTATCGGGAGTTGAATCATGTCACCATCAAAAATAGGTATCCATTGCCACGTATTGATGACCTGTTTGACCCGATTAAAGGAGCCAAATTCTTTTCAAAGATTGATCTTCGTTTGGATATCACCAATTGAAGATTAGAATCACCGACATTCCAAAGACGGCTTTCGAACTCCGATGACGGCATTATGAATTCCTAGTCATGTCCTTTGGATTGACTAATGCTCCTACGCCTTCATGGATATGATGAACCGAGTATTCAAGGAATATTTAGATCACTTTGTGGTCGTCTTTATTGATGACATCCTTATTTATTCCAAAAGCCGTGAAGATCATGAGCAACACTTGAGGTCGACACTCCAAAAGCTTCGTGAATATAAGCTTTATGCCAAGTTGAAGAAATATGAGTTACGGCAAGAAGTAGCATTCCTTGGGCACGTGGTATCAAGTCGAGGAATATCTGTTGACCCAAAGAAAGATTGAAGCTATTCAAAGCTGGAACAACCTAAATCGATGACCGGCACGTAGCTTTCTCGGTTTAATTTGGTTATTATCGGAGATTCGTGGAAGGATTTTCTCGAATCGCTACTCCATCGACTCAAATGACTCGGAAGATACAAAGTTCGGTTGGAGCCGAAGAATGTGAGAGGAGTTTTCAAGAACTCAAGAGAGACTTATTTCAAAGACCTGTTTGACAATACCATCCGGCTCGGAGGATTTGTCATCTGATGATGCTTCGAGCAAAGGGTTGGGATGTGTTCTCATGCAACATGGAAAAGTTATAGCTTATGCCTCATGACAACTCAAAGAATATGAGAGGAATTATCCTACTCATGATCTAGAGTTAGGCGGTGTTATCTTTGCACTTAAAATTTGGAGGCATTACTTGTATGGGGAGAAAGTGGAGATCTTTACGGATCATAAAAGCCTCAAATATTTCTTCACTCAAAAGGAACTCAACATGCGACAACGACGTTGGCTTGAACTGCTGAAAGATTATGATCATACCATCCAATACCATCTTGGAAAAGCGAACGTGGTAGTAGCGACGCATTGAGTAGAAGATCGTATGCAAGCACGAAAGTGCGTTATTGTCAACACAAAGGCCCATTTTGTGTGACTTGCAAAGATGGAGATAGAGTTAAAGACTACAGGGGACGCATGTGATGATAAGCGAGTATACGAGTAGAACCGACTTTAATCGATAAAGTTAAAGTCTCGAAGCTACGCACACGTCGGCGATGCGTATGAGGAAGAAAGTGCAAGAAGGTGCTACATCGTAAGCAAGCAAGAATCGATGAAGAAGGAATACTTGAGTCAACTCCGGACTTTGTGTTCCTAATAACCACGATTTAAAGTATAATATCATGATGGAGGCGCACAACACACCATTTGAAAATCCATCCCGGGAGTACAAAATGTATCATGATATTCGTCATATATTTTGGTGGAGCAATATGAAGAGAGAGAGATAGTATTGCTTATCTCAAGGTGTCTAACTTGTCAACGAGTTAAAGCGGAGCATCAAGTACCAAAAGGTCCATTGCAACCACTTGAAATTCCGAATGGAAGTGGGAGTACATTACCATGGATTTCAAGTTCTGGGTCTTCCTAAGGTTTCTCAAGGCATTGATGCGATTTGGGTCATTGTTGATAGATTGACCAAGTCCGCTCATTTCTTCCGACACGAGAAACTTATACACTTGAACGTCTTGCTCGTATGTACATAAATAAAGATTGTAAGACCGCATGGTATCTTAGTATCCATAGTTTACGATCGAGACCCAAGATTTACTTCACGATTTTGGGTTAGTTTGCAAAAAGCTATAAGCACAGACTTACGATTTAGCTTTCGGCATATCATCCTCGGACGGACCGGACGATCGGAGAGGACTATTAAAACTCTTGAAGATCTATTAAGACTCGTGTCCTTGATTTCAAGGGAGTTGGGACAAGTTCTTACCATTGGTGGAGTTTTCCTACAACAACGATTATCGTTACAAGTATTGGCATGGCTCCATTCGAAGCGTTGTATGGAAGAAAGTGTCGTTCTCCGGTTATCTTTGGGATGAGGTGGGTGAAGCAACGTTGTTGGGACCGGGAGTTGAATACGTATGACTACGAAAAAGATTCAAACGATCCGAACAACGTATAAAAACCTCACAAAATCGACAAAAAGAGTTATCTTTGATCTTCATCGAAAGGACGTGGAATTCGATATAGGAGATCATGTGTTGTTAAGAGTTGCTCCATGGAAAGGAGTTACAAGATTTGGAAAGAGAGGAAAACTTAATCCTCGATTCATCGGTCCCATTTTAATCCTCGATCGAGTAGGAACTGTGGCCTATAGACTTCATTTCTACCGCTTGAAATATGTCTCGTGTTCATAACGTTTTCACATATCCATGTTACGTAAATATGTGAAAGACCCGAACCATATTATTGAGTTAGAACCGGACGAAATAGCGGAAGATTTGACGTATGAAGAGGTTCTCTGTTCAAATTTTGGATAAGAAGGAACATATTCTACGCTCCAAGGTTATACCTCAAGTCGAAAGTTTTGTGGAGGAATCACGATGTTGAGGAAATGACTTGGGAGTTAGAATCAAAATGAAATCAAGATATCCTTACCTCTTCTTGACATACCAGTCGTACCACTAATTTCGAGGCGAAATTTCATAAGAAGAGGAGGTTGTAAGACCCGGTATTATAAATAAAGATGAATTTTCTATAAATATTATTTTTGAATATTATGGAATAAATTTGATATAATGTTATAGTTGTGGGTAATATTTATAAATTTTGCAAAAGTATCTGAGTTGTTATAAAATATTGGTTTGGTGGGGAATATTCTTTTTTGTTAGGGAATATTAAGTACAACTACTCAATCATTGGTGGACCTATTAAATGTAATTATTGTTTGATTGAGAAAACGACAAAAATATTTTATAAAAATAACTACGGAGGTGTTCTTGTATTAAAAGCATTGAACTACCCTAAGTTGGTAAAAATACGATGTCTGGCGTTAGTTGCGTAGTAGTGAAAGTAGTATGCACACAAGCCAATCATGTTTGATGATAAAGCATATACTTTGTAACAATCTTATTCATTTATTAATAAAAGTATTAATTTATTAAAGGCTTTTAATTATCTACATGATCTTTGTTTTATAATATGTGATAAACCCATAGTTTTAAGCAATGCTTTTAGAATAATGATGATGATCATTCTAATGAGATCTAAATTCTTAGAAAGCTTAAAACTAAAATAGTTCCCAATCATTGGATTACTAAATTGGGGATTAGTGAATCCGGATAGATTAGTACATCGTTAACTTGCTTCGTTGGATGAGGATGATTGATCTCATGATCATTTGTGTGGAGACACTAAAGCAAGTATGTAGGTGCTTATTAGAGAATAAGTTCATCGAACGTGGCTCATTAAGGAATACCTAATGGAGTTTTATTTGCTGTCAATAGGAATTCTGTAGTGATAGTAGTCTGAGTGATCCTTGGACTTGAGATCATCATAGTATCTTGTGTATGATGAGTTATACTTTGACTTATTCCTTAAGACCCTTAGGGTATATCAAAGGGTATGCTTGGGTATAATAAGTTGTACATGGAGATAATGTATGATCAATAAAGAATCTACCACTTCTAATAAAAGAAGAAAATGTCTATGTGATTCAAAAATGACAACCCAAAGAAGTCCTTGGCGGCGAGAATGAAATTAGAAAGGAGTTTCTAATTTGCATTATTTGAGTTGTGCATTTAAGGATCGAAATACATATAATTAAATAAAATAAGACTTGTGAAGAATTCCATGTCTTATATTTAATTGGGACATTGTATGGTGGAAGGATTGAATTGTCTTGGTAACTATTTATTCAAAGGTTCTTTTATGATTAATGTTGAAATCTATATTATCTCCGGAAAGTCGTTGATCGCTTAGGGAGGCTTATCCTATTGTAGAATAAATATTATTTATTTAAATAAATTAATTTTTTAATTTATTTATTTAAATAAGATTAGAATTATTCTAATTGATTTATTCACAACCTGTTTAATATGGAGAACCTAAAGGGTCACACCATAAAAGGAAGAATAATTATTTAAGAAGTTAATGGCATAATCGTAATAATATAGTTAAGTATATTTAATTTAATCTATGGTGATAGAATAAATTAAATAGCTTAATATTATTATTTAATATTTTAGAAATATTAAATATAAATTAATAAGAGGAGTCTTATTAATATTATTACAATTATTATTATTTTAATTTCTAAAAGAGTTTAGGAATTAATTTAATATAAGTACTCTCATTTATTCCTAATTGGATTAGGAAGGAAAATTAATTAAAAGAGTTTAATTAATTATCCCTAATAAGATTAGGGGGAGCCTAATTAATTAAAAAATTTAATTAATTAAATAAAACCCAATTTCTTAATTGTTAAGGAGGGTTGCCCACATCATAAATAAGAGGAGTCTTATTATGGGTGGTATGGGTTGTTGACTTTTCAACATAATGTAATAATTCCAATTGTTGGGAGAGTACACCTTTACTATAGAGATATAAAAACTAGGGTTTAGCCACCCACCCTTCTTCTTGAATTTTCTTCTTCCTTGGTGGATCACCTCTGTGAGGCCAAACATTTGGGTGGCTAACGTTGATCAAAGGAAGGAACCAAACCCGGTGGATTCAAGTTGAGCGAAAAGGATTGGAGGTGAACTTGTACGAGGAAGCTCGATCTTCAGGTATATGATTCTTATTCATCTTTTTCGTTTAATTAATAATTATGCATAAAGGGTGATCCGGGTATATGGTTTGTAAAATTTTTAAACTCTAATTTTTACACGCTTCCGCACTTTTATGCAATTTGATTGCGTTCCAGAATATTACAAACCTAACAAGTAGCACACGGTATTGATTATTGATGCTTACGTGAGAAGTCACTCAACTATGCTCAATTATTGCTACGATGAATTAACTGCGTCATATCTCTTATATTATTGATTCAATTATTGTCACGATATCATCGTCAGATAATATGTTATATTATTAATTGAGACGACAAGTTATAAATGATTAATAATTGTTGAAAGATTAAAAATGTGTTGATTAAAAATAAAATGATTTGTGGTAATATTTATTCAATCCTTAATGTATATAAAGAGTTTGTTATGAGAGACGTTTGTGGTAAGTTTGATTATTTTATGGGGGCCCATATGTCATCATCTAAGATACTCTTCGTTAATAGTAATTACCTTTGTGAATAGTAATTACCTTCGTCGATAGTATTTACCTTCATCAATAGTATTTACCTTCGTCGATAGTAATTACCTTCAATCGATAGTAATTACCCTTGTGAATAATAATTACCTTCGTCAATAGTAGTAATTACCTTTACAGACGTCGAAACCACTTGCGCGCTTCACATTACAAAGCGTCCAAACCACTTGTCGTTTCACATTACAGAGCGTCGAACCACTTGTCGTTTCACATTACGAGCGTCGAACCACTTTTCTTTTCACATCACCAAATATCGAGCCACTTGCCTTTTCACATGGTAGGTGCTAAGCTAGAAATCTTCTATAAATAGAGGCCTAGTGCTTCATTATTTTCAAGAATTCATTCAAGCTTTAGAGAGAAAGTATAGAGAGAATAAGAGAAAAGAAGAAGAGTATTTTGTTACTACACTTCTGCGATATTCAATCTCCTACCAAAAGTAAGGGGTGTTATTCTTTCTTATTCATGAAGAGATCTTTTGTTATTCCATTGCTTATTATTACATTGGAATAACTTTGTGTCTATACGCTTTTTTACTCTATACTTGGTGACATTCTTCATTATTACATTGGAACATCCATGCATGTGTTTTACAGGACTGGTTTCCGCTCTTTATTATTATTACATTGGAACATCACATGCGTGTGTGTTTTACACCCGACTGGTTCCGCTCTTTATTATTATTACATTGGAACATCACATGCATGTGTTTTACACCCACTGGTTCCGCTTCTTTATTATTATTCATTGGAACATCACATGCATGTGTTTTTTACACCTGAACTCGTTAAAATCTTTATTATTATTACATTGGAACATCACATGCATGCGTTTTTACGGGGACTGGTTCCGATTATTTATTATTCTGTTGGAATAACTCGCCATGCTGATCTATCGCATGCGTGGTGATTTCTTTTGTTATTCCATTCTTTATTATACCCAAATAGTTAAAACTTTGACTTATATACTCCATGAAATTAGTGGAATATCCTTGATATTTGCGTTTCATCCAATATCTTTTCATAGAAATATATTCTTCCGATCATTCTTGAATTTTACTCTACAAAAACAATGATTGTTTGATAATTTGGGCGTTAATAATTCACGGATAAAATAATTCTTGAACTTGTTTTATTGAATTCTTATATCATTGTCATCATCCTCATGTTTATATTATGTTGAAAGTCATCTGTGGCATGTAGTGCATAGATGGACTTGGTATGATTATGACCGAGAGACTATTCGGTTGTAATCATGGTAGTAATGTTACAAATGATGTGATAAAAATCCTCGATTGGCCGTAGTAGTGCATTGATGGACAGTTGTTGGCATGATCATGACCATTAATGAATACACAAATATTCTTGGCCCGTAGTGCATGAATAATTGTGGTCGTGATACTAAAGAATATCCTTGGCCGTAGTGCAGGGGTGATTCGATGATGTGGAATATTTATTAAAGCTGAGTCTCAGCTATAACAGTGATGAAAAAACCTTTTAAAATCATAAAAGATAGTAGATTTTATTTTCTACTTGACTCTTTTAATGGATTGCTTGTTCCGCTGCAATTAAACTTGATGTTTATTATATTTTATCAGTTTAACATCATTGAAAGGCTATTGATAATTTATTCTGCATTATCTTAGTCATAATATTTCTTCTTTGGGCTAGTTGAGCTCACCCTTTCTTTCACTTTGTTCTCTTGGAAATGAGAACATAAATTTGACGAAGTCGGGGAGCGGAGTAATGGTCCGAGAGGATAGCATTAGTAGTCCTCACTATTACGTGAAATAGTATGATAATAATTGTAATGAGGACTCCTTTTGAGTTTGTATAATATTTAGTAGACAATATTTGTATTCAAACTCACAGTTTATGTCGTATTGTACACGACAGTTATATTAGTAAGTTGTATTTAAATTCTGTACCATGTATCTGACTACCCAAGATGGGTGATGTATACCTAATTTTGTGGGCGTCACAATAGGCTTCAAAATTTGGTATGTAGATTAAATTGTGCTTGATTAAGCGAAATACTAATTGTCACAATAGTACTACTAATTAATATATATATATATATATATATATATATATAATCGGATGAAAATCCCTTTTATTACATTTATCTTTCAACTTCCCCCAATATATTTTTAGTGATTCAAATATTGATTTTACCAACATTTTTTACGATATGATTGTTTGAGACAAATTTTATTGTGTCACTAATTATTTGTAACAAATTTCATTTTCACTAAATATAATATTTGTGTCATCAAATATGTATGGAGAGAAATAAGAGAATAGATGTGATGGAGAGACTGATGATCATTTGGTCCATTAGTATGACTCGTTTGTATTAATATAGAAGTCGATATTTCGATTCTTGTTGATGATAGACAGGTTTAAAAGGCAACATCGCATGATGAAAATTAAAGATAGTAATAAGTTATTTTCTTCCCCACTTAGTCCCTCCCCCTAGGTTGGAATAAATTGTTGTAATAAAGAGGATTCTAATCTCAAAAACACGTGTACGATTGTTAGGGGTGTAAATGGATATATACAGATTCAATATTCATATTTGTTTATTTGCGGATACCTTTAAATTAAATACGGATAATATCCGCTTTTTTCGAATACGAATAATATCCGTTTTTTTAAATACGGATGCGGACGAATACGAATTTTTTGGTTAGTACCATTTACAACCCTAACTATAACTAGAATAAAAAAATTATGAGTTTTAAAATATAGTTTATTAATAAATGAATGTTAATTAATTATTTTTAATAAATATATATTTAAATACAATAATCAATGTTCTAAATTACAATTCAAATAAGTTTTCATCATTTTTGAAATCCTAAATTTCAAAATAAACCCTCTATTTATTAATGTTTAGATGTTCATTTTATATGTGTGGAGTAATTTTGTAGTGTGTATGAATATTTATAATTAGATTCAAAAGTTTACATTTAATATTTAATTATTTTTCTCAAATACTTGATTAAAACTTTATTAATATGTTTATGGGAACTTTTATTTATAATTTATCCTCAATACATAGATTATAATTTATATAGTTATAAAAAGTTTATTTTATTTTATATATTTATGGAGAGTGCGAGTTATAATGTATATATGACAATTGACAACTAGTTAATCCAACTTGATTCAAAATTTACTTTGTACTTCTAATTTTTAAATAATTGGGCAAATGAAAGTGATAAATACTCCCTCCACCCGAAAATTCATAAACGTGAATTAATTATTCAATTAATCCCCTTCTAGATTAATTTTAAATTAATTTGGTCTTAACAAATTTTAACAATAAAATTATATTGTTCATTGTTCTCGCCTCCCAACAATTGCAAGTAAGTTTTAAAAGTAAAAAACTTATAACAAGCTAATAACTATAGTTTTGTTCTTTTAGTATATAACTTTCTTGGTAAATGATACAATTTAAATATTTTAACTTTATAATAGTAAAAATATATTAACTATACTTAAATCAATTTATTTCAGTTTATTAATATTAGAATAAAGGTTTTATTTCCTACTTTTTAGAAGTGAAATGATATATTTTAAAAATAATTTTCGTATGATAATGAAAACTAATTATTATATAAGGAATGTCACTTTAAAAAATTATTTAGCTATATGTATATATATAAGTTATGTATCCGGATACGAATTCGAATTCGAATCTGAATCCGAATATCCGCTATCTGTCGGATATATTTACGGTCGAATGTTAAACGAATACGAATACGCCTATATTCGTATCCATTTATTTACGAATATCTTTAAACCAAATATGAATATATCCGTTTTTTCGAATACGAATAATATTAACTTTATTTAAATACAAATTTTTTGATTACTATTTACAGCCCTAACTGTAAGACCCCAAATTATTAATAAATGAAATTTATTTTCCTTTATTTATTATTTTGAAATAGTAAGGGTTGATTTGATTAATGTGGATAGTTATGGGTAAAATACGCAAAATATTTCGAATAAGCAGTGGTTATAAAATATTCATTATTATCGGGGAATATTAGTTTGGTCGTGGAATATTAAATCTTTGTCGGGGAATATTAAATGCGGCGGCCTATGATCTTTATGGGCCCCATAACGGAAAAGCGATTGGATGAAGAAAACGACAAATATAAGTTGTTTATAAATAACAGGCGTAGTTATTCTTTATTATCTTTGTTGGAATACCCGTGGGTTAAAACACACTAATCTGCGTTGTTGAACGAAGCTTACACGGTATTGCACCGATTATTGATTCTTACGTGAAGAAGGCACTTACTCAATAATTATTACGATAATTCTTGTTTCGATATTTTATTTTATTGATTCAATAATTCTTTGCATTGATATTTTATATTCTTGTTGTTTCAATAAATTGTCATTACGATTATTTTCCATTATCGAGACAATAATTCATATTATCTGAATAATATTATTGGATAACATTATTGGCAATGTCTAGAAAGTTACATCCTAATGAGAGGTTTGGTCACCTAATTGCGCGCCCATGAAGGAGAGATCCTTATTGGAAAGCCCCTCTTTCTAGGAAGCGTATGCGGTTGTCGATATTGTGATTACGTAATATTATTTGTGAATAATTAATTATTGATTCATATGATGAGAAAAATATTGATTTTATGTGGATATAGATGGAGAAAATTTTTAATGTGACAATTGTTGAAAATTGAAATTTTATCTTTTTCTGATAAAATAATTCATTTCAATATATTATTATATTTTAATAATATAATAATGATGATATTTTTATGATGAATGTGGGATATATGAGTATATGTGGAGGAGGAGTATTTTTGTTACCAAAAATATTTAAAGCATGTTTTATGTGTCGGTGGACCCCATTTATTGACTGAAATTTGATTATAGCCTGTAAAATCGCCCATTTGTGGATTTCGGTCAAATTCTATTTGGAATTTGGAAAAAATTTCTTCTGCAAAGTTGTAGAGAATTGAATTTCCTATGGAAATTCGCGAGTTTCGAATTTTTCTGATAAAAGAGCTATTTATTATGAATTATTTAAGTTCCGAAGCTCCGAAATAATTGATTTTTGGAAGTTTAAAATATTTTAATATGAAAAACATTTTTGGTGATTTGAGTGTGGTTCTTGCATGTGTTTTAATAGCTGAATTCAGATTCATGGTGCATAGGAAGTTGTGAAAATAATAATAATATTATTATATTAAATTTTCTACTTTTTGGTGTTACAAGCATTTTTACTATAAATAGGGTGTTTGAAGGTTAGAATTGAAAATCACACCGAAACCTGAAGTTTTTCTCTCTATATTATCGGCGTATTCTTGTGAGTATTTTGAGTATACTTTGAGTATTGCTATACTGTGCAAGTCAAGTTATAGCTTTATATCCTGTTTCAACTAAAATCTTTATCTTTTCGAGGTAAGGGATGTTATTTTATTCGAAAATGATATTATTTCTTCAATATCATTATCTTAGAAATATTGGTTGAAATTTTTTATCAAATTTGGAACTTTTCATGTATGGTTCTTATTCATTGAGATTCTTGATGAGTAGATTTTATACCTATGAATCCGATATTATTAAACTTAATTATTGCTATCTTTAATTGTTTTTAGTATCTTTTATCTATTTTTGTGTTTATTTTGTGTAGGTTGGAGTTGGAGGGACAAATTGGTCATTTGGAGAAGAAAAAGGTCAAAAATCATTAAAATTAGAGTGAGTGGCATTTTTGTAATTACGTGAGTCTGGTCGGCGCTTTAGCGCTTGAAATAACTTGTGTTGGCGCTGAAAGCGCTTCATATGCAACAAAAGGAGGATTTTCTACTTCCAGTGGGTGGTTGAAGCGAAGAGGAATCTGAATGAGAGGAGACTAATACAAATAGGAGGAGACTTTAGAAAAGGCGTATCACTCAATTTTTCAAGGGTTTCCACGAGAGAACTACGAAGAAAAAACACGAAGGAAAATTGCAAGGGCTGAAGATCAAGGAGTATTGGAGAAAATTCAGAGTTTCTTCTTCTCTTCTCTAGTTTTATCTTTTGTAATTATCTGGGATGTTTGGATTATTAATTTGGATGATGTTTTTCTTTATTATTATTATGAACTAAATTTTCATTAAGATTGCAACGGAACTTGGTATGTAGTTTAAATTGAACCTTCCCATTGAATGAAAGTTGGTTTTTATTGAATTATTTATTATATCTTTTGCTTATTGATTAATTGTTTGGCCAACAATTATTATGATAATCTATATAAAATTGGAAGATGGAGTATAGATTAAGATCTGGATATGATAACATCTGTTCATATAATCTGAATAGGGTTAATATGATTAGCATGTAGGATAGGAATATACCTATGTGTCTTTTGTATCCTTTGAAAGAATTTATGCGTAAACCCTAATTAACTTGATTCACATAGGAATATAGTGAATTAATTGAGAAGGTGTTCCTTGTAATTTTGTGTCTTAAGGATCGGAGTTAGGAGGATTTGTTCACGTGTTTTGGAAAAAGTGTGTGAATTTTATAAATCATTCTTGGATAATGATTCATATTAATTAATTGCTTTAAATGGGAAGTGAAATGATTTAAATGAAATACCAAGGGAAGTTGTAATCTTAACTTTATTAAATCTGCAGTTATTCTTGTGAAATTTTGATTTTTAATCATTAGTTTTGTTAAGTTTAAATTTCAAATCAAAAACAAAATTTTGTAGTTTAAAATAGGATTAATTGCATTAGAATTAGTAATTGATAAATATTAGTCTATTTCCTCGTGGGAACGATATCCTTGCTTCTTTGAATATTATAATTGAGCAGCGTATACTTGCGTGGTAAAGTGCTATTAAAAATAAGGCAACAAGTTTTTGGCGCGTAGTTCTTGGGGAAATTAGTTTATTATTTTGTCATTATTGATTTTTATAGCGTTAATCATAATTTAAACTTTTCTTTTTTCTATTCTATTCAGGTGTTCTTGACTAGTGTATGCAAACGCGATCGAAGAAGCTAGATTTATTGCCTTACGAGGACGACATCGACAAAAGGTTTCAGTGATTGCGTAAGTGGGTTAAAGAAACCAAAGAGGCACTTGATAAGAAAGATACTATGGGTGAAGAAGAAAAAAAAACCTTGACTGGATTATCTTTCTGTGGCGGATTCTTGAAATTCGATCGAGTATTACGAGGCTACCATTCTTGCTACAAGTTTTGAGATAAAACCGGGGACAATCGGATGATTCAAAATTCATATCGGTTTGGAGGGTTACCAATGATGATCCGAATGATCACATAGTCGACTTTTATAGAAATCTGCGATACTTTCAAGTATAATAATGTGTCGGAGGATGCAATAAGGCTAAAATTTGTTTCCATTTACTCTCGAGAGATAAGGCTAAGAGTTGGCTCCATTCACTACCACGAACTCGATTTCTACGTGGAGCGACCTAGCCCAAAAATTTCTTGCAAAGTTTTTCCTGCCTGCAAAAACAGCAAAGTTGCGGAACGATATCTTCTCTTTCGTTCAGCACGATTCAGAATCACTATATGAAGCATGGGAGAGATTTAAAGACTCATTGAGAAAATGTCCACACCATGGGATTCCTAAATGGCTTCAGGTGCAAACTTTTTATAACGGTTTATTCAAAGACAATGAAGATCGAGTATAGATCTTTGCGGCGGGAGGAGGAGCTATTATGGCAAAGAATTGTGATGAGGGTATCAATTGCTTGAAACCATGGCGACTAATAATTATCGATGTGCAACAAAGAACGACTCGGCCAAGGACGGTGAGGGGTTTATGAAGTGGATGCGATGGCGATTATCGGCTCAGTGTGATTTCAGTTTACTCTTCTTACAAAGAAGATAGATGCACTTGGGGTACAACCGATTCTGAAAATGGAAACTATTTGTGAAATATGCGGGTAGCCACTCAAGTGATCGATGTGCAATAAATCACGAGTCGGTCCGGTTTGTTTCCGGTTATAACGAGCGTGAAGCGGCAATTATCCAAACAATCGCAATCCGGGAGTGAAAACAACTCAAATTTTTCTTGGAGTAATAATCGGTCACATGTTCGAAGCCTGCTCTCCAAGCGTCATATCCACTGGATTTCACCACATCAACAATCTCAACAACACCCACACCTCATCAACTGATAAGCTATCACAAATGGAAGAATTGTTGGCAAGATTGGCAACTCGGTTTGAAGCCACAACGAAAAACCAATCAATTGCAATAAAGAATCTTGAGAACCAAATTGGGCGGATAGCTAGTGCTTTGAATACTAGAACTCGGGTTCTTTACCTGGTGATACGGAGAAAAATCCAAGGAATGATGGAAATGAACATTGTAAAGCGATTACACTTTCGAAGTGGGAAGGAGTTGACTCTGATTTAGGCGGACAAAAGAAAATAATTTACAGAGGATGGTGAAAAGAGAGTGGAAATTCGAGAAAAAGTAAATCTGGGAAAATGTTGTGAAAAAAACAACAAGAAGATAAGCAAACAACAATCATACCACCGTCTTGGTTTCCTCAAAGATTTCAAAAGCGAAAATTAGATAGACAATTTTCAAAATTTTTAGAAGTGTTAATTGCTAAATCGCAAATCATTCCATTCGCGGATGCTTTAGAACAAATGCCTAGCTATACAAAATTCATGAAAGATATTTTAGCGAAAGAGGAAGCTAGGGGATTTTGAAATCTATGGCGTTGATGAGAAGAATGTAAGCGCAATTACGCAAAGAAAGTTACCACCAAGTTGTTGAAGGATCCGGGTAGCTTCACCATACCGTGTCTGATTGGACCCCAGTTCTTTAACGAGATGTTTGTGTGATTTGGGTGCAGTATTAACTTGATGCCGCTTTTGATCTACACGCATTAGGATTACCGACACCAAAGCCAACAAATATCTCTTTACAACTTCATGAGATAGATTAGTGACATACCACAGGGGCATCGTGGAAGACATATTAGTGAAGGTGGACAAATTCATATTTCCGGTGACTTCATTGTGTTGGACTATGAAGAGGATAAAGACATACCCATTATCCTTGGAAGACCATTTTAGCCAATTGGAAGGACATTAATTGATGTACAAAAGGAGAGTTAATGATGAGAGTCAAGATGAAAAGTAACGTTTAATGTTTTCAAGGCTATGAAATTCCCGAAAGGAGAGGAAGAGTGCTTTAGAGTTGATCTGATTGAAGAAGCAACTACAGAGGTATTTAGTGAATTTGTGAATGAAGACCCTCTTGAAAGTGCATTGGTTAGTGAAAATTTATTTGATAAGCGTGCTAGAATGGGTTCAAATGTTAGATTCAAAGACCAAGTTCACCACGAAGTTTGCAAAAATTTGAACCTATGGATTTTTGGGGAAAGCCGGATGAAAAGGTAAAATCATCTTTAGAAGAACCGCCCACCTTGGAACTTAAGCCATTTCCTAACCATCTACGGTATGCCTACCTTGGTTCTTCTTCTACCTTTCCAGTTATTATTTACGCATCACTTGATAAGGTTCGAAAGAAAAGCTACTAAGGGTACTTGGCGATTCAAGACCGCTCTTGGGTGGACTCTTGCGGATATCGAGGAATAAGCCCATCAATTTGCATGCATAAGATTCTAATGGAAGATGAAGCGAAACCGATTATTGAACAACAATGAAGACTCAATCCCATCGTGAAGGAAGTTGTAAAAAGGAAATCATTAAATGGTTGGATCTGGAATTATCTACCTATCTCGGATAGATCATGGGTAAGTCCGATTTCATTGTGTGCCAAAGAAAGGGGAAGGGGAATGATGGTTGCAGAATGAAATGGCGTAATGAATTGATCCCGACTCGAGCGATTCACGGGTTGGCGGGTGTGTATGGATTATAGAAAGTTGAACAATGCCACTCGTAAGGACCATTTTCCTCTACCGTTTCATAGATCGGATGTTGGACGCGGGCTTGCGGGACATGAGTATTATTGTCTTATGGATGGATACTCGAGTTATAACCAGATTGCCATTGCACGAGGATCGGGAGAAGGCGACATTCACATGCCCATATGGTACCTTTGCTTTTCGCGAGATGTCTTTTGGATTATGTAATGCTTGGCGACATTTCAGCGGTGTATGATGGCTATTTTCTCGATATGGTGAACAAAATCTTGAGGTATTTATGGATGATTTTTTAGGTTTTGGGGATTCATTTGATTATTGTTTGGAAAATCTCACTCGTGCTCAAGCGGTGTATGGAAGCAATTTGGTTTTAAAAAAGCTGGAGAAATGTCATTTTATGGTGCAAGAGGGAATAATCTTGGGTCATCGAGTGTCATCAAAAGGAATTGAAGTTGATAGAGCTAAGATCAAAACCATCGAGAGCCATACCACCTATTTCGATAAAAGGGTATTCAAGTTTTTTGGGACACGGCTGGTTTATATAGGCGATTTATAAAGACTTCTCCAAAATCACGAAACCACTTTGCAATCTTTTGGAGAAGGATGTCCCATTCAACTTTGATCAAGCATGCCTAAAAGCTTTTGATGTGTTGAAAAAAAAACTTATTCTGCTTTTTAATAATCATAAGCGCCCAGTTGGAGTATCCCATTCGAATTAATGTGTGATCTTAGCGACTTTGCGATTAAGCGCGATTCTTGGCCAACAAAAGGATAAATTTTTTCATGCTATATATACTATGCTAGTAAGACATTAACGGATGCCCAACTGAATTATACCACTCTTGAGAAGGAGCTATTAGCGATTGTTTATGCATTTGATAAATTTCGATCATATTTGATTGGGACAAAAGTGATCGTGTTTACTGAGATCATTCGGCAATTAAGTACTTAATAGCAAAGAAGGATCTGGGTTTAGATTAATTAGATGGGTATTATTGCTACAAGAGTTTGACTTGGAGATCCGGGATGAAAAGAGCAGAATAATCGGAGTTCTTGATCATTTATCACGATTAGAGAATCTGAGAACTAAAAAAATGACAACAACGATGATCAATGAATTTTCCGGATGAACAACTTTTTGCGGTAAGGATGGATACTCCATGGTATCTGCAGATTACGTAAATTTCATTGTGAGTAAGGTGTTTCCACCAGTTTAACAAGTCAACGAAGAAGAAATTTCTCCATGATGTGAAAGCAATATTTATGGGATGAGCCGTTTTTATTTAAACAATGTGGAGATCAAGTCATAAGAAGGTGTGTTAGGAAGTTGAAATGGAAAATATTCTCTACCAATGTCATGCATCTAACTACGGTGGACATTTTGCGGGAGAAAAGAACGGCAACTAAGGTGCTTCATGTGGGTTCTTCCGGCCACACTCTTTAAGGATGCCGTGTGTTTTCATTGAAATGTGATAGATGCCAAAGAGTGGGTAATATATCAAAGCGACAAGAGATGCCACTAAACATGATCTTAGAAGTCGAATTGTTTGATGTTTGGGGCATCGACTTCATGGGACCATTTCCATCATCTTTTAGCAACTCCTATATACTTACAGCGGTGGACTACGTTTGAAGTGGGTAGAAGCTATAGCATCGCCCACCAATGATGCTAAAGTTGTGGTTACGTTCATTCGGAAGACTATTTTCTCTAGATTCGGCACTCCTCGTCGTGCAATCATTAGTGATGAAGGCACGCGCTTACATAATAAGCGGTTCTCGGCTATTCTCATTGAAATGCGGAGTCACTCATAAGATAGCTCTTCTTACCATCCACAAACAAGCGGTCAAGCCGGGTATCTAATCGAGAAATGAAGTGAATCCTCGAGAAGATAGTGAACCCTAGTCGGAAAAGATTGGGCTAGTAAGTTGGATGATGCTTTATGGGCATATCGTGCGACTTACAAAACCCCGATAGGGATGTCTCCGTCTGAGTTAGTATATGGGAAGGCATGCCATCTTCCAGTTGAACTAGAACACGGTGCTTATTGGGCAATTCGGAAGTTAAACTTTGATATGCATCTTTGCGGGAGAAAGCGCCTCTTCTGATTGAACCAAATGGATGAATTAGGACTCGATCATACGAGAGCGAAGTTATATAAAGAAAAGGTTAAGAGGTGGCATGATGAGAAAATTACGGAAAGAAAGTTTGAAGCGAGGCAAGCGATCTATTATACAATTCAAGGCTTAAATTGTTTCCGGGAAAGTTGAAATCCAGTTGGTGGGGCCATTTATCATTACAAAAGTTTATCCTCACTTGAATTTGTGGAGGTGGAAGACCGGATGCTAAATGTAATTTCAAAGTCAACGGTCGGAGATTGAAACACTACTATGGGGTTGTGTTGATCATGAAAGGACATCAGTCGACCTTGCGATTAGAACAGAGAAGAAAGTCGGTGAAGACTATAAACTAAGCGTTAAGCGGGAGGCAACCCGAGAATTTTTATTGTTATTTTCTATTTTTACTTTTATTTTGTTTAATTTGCTTTCTTGTTAGTTTATTTAGTGGTTAAACTTTTATAATTTAGGTTTTGTTACACCCTTATGTTCTCTAACATGATATTTAATTGATTTCGGGGTAGGAAACATGAATTCTTATTTTGATTAATGGCCACTGACTACCCGGTGGCCGGAAGAATATCCATTTGTCAAATTCTCATATTTCTAATCATTTCTCTCATTTTTAGTTTGATTAATGGCCACTCGTTTTATCTAGAATTATGGTACCCGTCAATTTAATCTTTCATGTCGAGATTCTCTTTACCAGCTGAAGAATATCCATTTATCAAATTCTCATCGATTTCTAATCATTTCTCTCAGAAATATCCATTTGTCAAATTCTCATATTTATATTAATCATTTCTCTTTTCATTTTATTGTTATTGTAGTTTGCTAAAGGGGTGTAGGAATATTTATTTATTTATTTATTTTATTTGGCGATGAAACAAATCTTTAATGTTGGTTAGTTTTCTTTTATTTTAGAATGTAGTTTCACCCATTTCTTGTCATCTTGTACACTGGTACAGAAACAACTACAACTTTATTATTACAATAAAAGTTGGTAAATACTGAATATAGAATACTCAAATAAATCCTCATCTTATTTATTGATACATTATTTTACAAAAATGGTGAGGATTAAGGACTAAACAATCCTTTCTAAAACCTTCATTCCATACCTCGAAAATAATATGAATGGAACAAAACAGGAACAAGGGTGAGGGAGCACAAAAGGAAAATCGATGAGACCAAAGGCCCGAAGATGATTAAAAAGTTCATAGTAATCGTGAATCCACATATGTAACAAATGAATAATATACATTTGAATCAAATATTCATCAGCTCTAAGCCATTAGAAAGTTCCAAATTTGATAAAAAGTTCCAACCAATATGTTCAAAAGATATTAATGATATCAATGAAATAATATCATCTAAAAGAAAATAACATCCCTCTTTGCACTACCTCAAAGTGTAATCAACATTCATCTTCTAAGGAAAGGCTCAAGTGATGTGAACTGTTCACTTGTACTAAACAAAGATACTCTTGAAAGTATTCTAAATACTCACAAAATATTAATAATAATATTTAAGGCGAGGATGATGAAAAAGATTTTAAAAAACTTTCAGTTTGAAACGAAATGGCCATTTTCAATTTGCTGTTTTTATCTGTAGATACTCTAATCATATGGTTATTCAAGAATGATCAAAAGCATTAGATCTGATCAAGGCACTCGAATAGATATTTTGACCTGACAAAAGAAGAAATTTTATTTTTCGATGAATAGTCTACTCGTACTATATCGTGAATAGTCCACCCGTGAATAACATTTGAAAGATAGAAATTCAAAAAAAAAAAACATTTTCATCTTCATGAATAGTACTACGTGAATAGTAACTCGTGAATAATTCTTCGTGAATAGCCACAATTATAAAAGTTCTGACGATTGAAGAAATAATATCTTAAAAAGAAAATAACATCAAGATCAAAGGAAAGGTCGGAAGTGATCTTTGAATGAAACTTTAAGCGTCAAAGTATCTAAATACTCACAAAATACGCTCGATAATATAGAAAGAGAAAACTTTGTTTACGACATAACTAGCCCTCTATTTATAGGAAAATGTTAGCCGTAAAGCGAATTTTGACCCGCTGGCGCCTAATTTTGATCTCTTAAAATTCCCAAATCATTACGTGCATTTTTTAATTTGTTGGACATATACTTCGACTTATGTATGTATAACATACCCAAAATTACCACAATCAATGATATTAAAAATATACCCCATATCTCAAAACCCACGATAATTTCTTACTGGTAAAATCTTGATATTTATAAACCACATAAATAAATCCATCATTTATATCCACATAAAATAAATATTTCTTTATCATATGAATCAATAATTAATTATTCACAAATAATATTACAAAGAATCCGCAATTATAATGACCAGGTAGTTCCCAGGGAAGAGGGGGCTTTCAGATAAGGATTTCTCACTTCTTTGGCGCGCAATTAGGTGACCAAACCTCTCCTTGAGCAGAACTTTCTAGACATTGCCAATAATCTTATCTAATAATATTATTTAAATAATATGAATTATTGATCGATAATGGAGATAATGTGCGGTGACAATTATTGAACAACAATAATATAAAATATCAACGGTTATTGAATCAATAAAATAAAATATTGAATGATAATTCATCGTGAAAATTATTGAGTAAAGTGCCTTCACGTAAGGATCAATAATTCAATATCATGCTTGTAAACCAGTGCGTATTCACGTATTTTAACCACCGGTATTCATGACTTAATTCAGCTACAACTACATGAATTATTTTTAACCGCTTATATTTGGCTTCATCCAATCGCTTTGGTTATGGGCCCACACATTTTCTGCTTGTGGTCAATTAATATTCCCAAGCGGTCTGAATATTCCACGACCAAAGCGCCACTTGCTTATTTTGAAATATTTATGTATTTAACCCTTAACTATCCACATTAATCAAATCAACCTTACTATTTCAAAATAATAAATAAAGGAAATTCCTTTTATTTAAAAAAATTTCTAGGTCTTACACCAAGCGCCGCCCGACACCTAAACGAAACCAAAGCGCTAGGGCCCCCCAATCCCGATGCTGGGGCAATCAAACCAAACCCAAGCTGGCGCCCAAGTCATTAATCAATGAAAGCGCTAGGCTATTCAAACAATCAGCGCCAGGCGCTCCAGGCACGTACTCATTACATCGCTTACCCAATACTTGGTGGTCCAACACAGCATACTCGGCGCTTTAAGCGCTCGTGCACATCTTTAAAAAAAAATATAAGCTCTAATCAAATACAAATCCAAACCCAAACAAACTCTTGCTCTCCTCTCCAATTCAAACTCACTCAAATCACAACCCTCCTCTAATTTAGCCACTATAATCAACGTTTTCTTGTATAAGCCTAATCAAACACTCAATCTCCTACCCAAACCAAGGCACTTAATCTCCATATGGTCATCCTTCATCACCAATTCGGGCACCAACTCACATTCAAGCCACATCTATCTCGAAGTAAGTGCTCAACCCTCAAAAAAAAATGCTCCTACAACTTTGATTGGAACATCATATCCGCTATAACCAAGTAAGTGCACAAGATTTTATTGCAAATTATTTGGTTTTGCTTGGATAGTAACTAAGGTAGTAAGTTGAAGTTGGTTATTTCATTGTGTTGGCTCAAGTGGATTTGGGTACTTCTCATTGTTGCTTGTATTGCATTGGACGACTAGTGTGTTAGTTATTAACAAATTTGGTGAAAATTAAGTTTGGGGAGTGCTACCAATAGTGTTCAAAATTTGTGCACACCAAGTGTTCGATATATTGTCACAAAGAGGATTGGCCCATACTAAGCCTCTAAACATCGCCTATTGGGCAAGCAATTCACACACAAGACTCATGGCTACTAAAAAGGCAAAGAGGCGAGACTTGAGAACTTCACTAAGTATGACAAAAGAGATTTGTAAGTCTTTAGTGCATCCGAAAGATATTACAATGTGCTTTCTAAGTAACGCTAATTCTGGCGTGGATTATTGCGGAAGCGAAAGATGGGGAGTTACTACAAATGATTGGAAGTAGAAGATGGGGTAACTTTGCATCCCAACCGGATTCATCGGTCATTAAAATTGTTAAGAATTCTATGCCAATGCAAAAGATGTTGTTGGTAACATAATTTGGGTTCATGGAAAATCGATGAGAGTCGGTTTTAGGACAATAAATGCTTACTACGGCTTGAACATAATACCCAATAATGGTTACATACAATATTTAGAGCCTGAAATTTAGACTACGATTGAGATCATTCAAGCTTTGTGTGTACACAGAACAACATGGAAATTAACGAGATCAACAAGAAGTCATTTTGTTCCTCGCATCCGCACTAAGCGATTATGGGAAAGCATGGCATGCCTTTATTTGTGCCAAGTTGATGCCGTGTAGGCATATGAGTGATGTTATAAATCAACGGCGCGTTGCTTTTACTGCGTTACGACAAGGAAAAACGATAGATGTGGGTCATAAGTTATACATGATTCAATTAACAAAGCAATTCGAGGAGGGACCTCAAATGGATTACCTCACCCATCTTTGATCAACGGGACTATGTTAACAAAAGTGAGTCAAATGGGATGTTGAAGAAGCTAGACAACCTCCCTTAGGCTGCGATTGACCACTCGCTTTATTAAGAAGTACAAGGTATGGGGTGGTGGTATACCACACCCAGAGAGGGTTAGGGTTCATTATGGTGCCTCCAGAGTCTGCAAATAGAGCCTAATCAACAATTACACGATAATCCTCCTGCAATTTGGAAGTTACGGGCCACCACCAAATTTTTTTGAAGATATTCACGAGAATTAAGAACTCAAACTAGAAGGATTGACATGGTGGCTACTAGAGTTCAACGAGGTTTTGACCGGGTTGAAAGAAATCGGGATAGCCTAGCTTCGGCGACAAACGAGATGTCGTCAAGCGTAGTGCGGCATTCTAGAGATGTTTGATCGCGTGAATCCAAATGCCGCCTCCTACCAATTTCCCCATTGTCTGCGTACCCTCCATTGATCTACCCCACGAAGATGAGGTTGATGAAGAAGAAGCGAGGATCTTGACGAGGAATAAAGGCGTCTATCTTCGTGGAAGTCCTCGATTACTAATTTCTTATGTTTTGTTTGTTATATACAATGAGGACATTCAGATAGGTGAAGTTTGGGGTGCATTCTTCCGGTTCGATTGCATTCATGTAGTATTCATTTAGTAGTTTTTGCATTCATGTAGTATTCATTTCGTAGTTTTTCATGTAATTTTCATTCTACTTTCTTAAAAAAAAAAAAATTAAAAAAAAAGAAGAAGAAAATTTCAAATATTTGCATGTTTCCAGCTGTTAGATAGTTTAAGTCTGTTTTGGCCAGTGATGAGATTGGAATTGAGTAGACAAGTATAGTACTGACTGTTAAGACTGTGATGTGATTTCTTGTCATGATTTGAATCTTTACTGTTTAAATCGATATAATAAGGATAAGCCAAGATAAAACAACTATGTTGGTGATTGAGTCTAAATTGACACATAGTGGACTTCTTGAGGATAATACTAGTTTGAATGAATAAAAGACATGAATAGGTGGAGATGACCGAATTTAGACAAAACTTAAGTTTGGGGGAAAAATTTGGGATATATAAGCTTCAAAAAAAAAAAAATACATATTAGCTAGTTTTGTTTTGGGCCTTTGTTACTTGAAAGCAAATGCGCTTGAAGGGGTGTCTTAACACCTAGCGCCTCTAAGGTCTTATATGATGCAGGAGTCGTTGGTTGAAAGCTTCGCTAAGGGGTAGCATGCTTGTTAGCTTTAATGGAATGAGACATTGCACGCCATGGTTTAAAAAAAAAAAAAAACAATAAAAGCGGAAAAGAGCATAAAGCCCCGTAATGATAAGTAAAGCATAAGTATCCCGATTGGACTCTTAAATTTGGTGGATGTTTGACTTTAGTTGGATCTAGCTTGTTAAGTGAATTTTGTGAGTTGACACTATATGAGCGCCTTTAAAGAGATCTATTATGTTTTGTATTTAGCATTATATTAGTTAGCATTGTTGTTCAAAGACACACACACTATATTAAGAATAACAGGTAAGATTTGATGATTGACTAGGAAATTATTAATGCATCTTGATATGATGTACTAGCATGTTTAATCTGATTTCTCCGAGGCTTGATGAATAGATTTTTTTCTCGCTTTGATTGTTGAAATTTTAGGCACGTGAATAAATTTGTATTGCATATTTAGTTATTGCATTGTGTTTTATTGCTTGAGGACAAGCAATTGGTTAAGTTTGGGGTTATTTGATGAGTAGGTTTTATACCTATGAATCCGATATTATTAAACTTAATTATTGCTATCTTTAATTGTTTTTAGTATCTTTTTATCTATTTTGTGTTTATTTTGTGTAGGTTGGAGCCGGAGGGACAAATTGGTCATTTGGAGAAGAAAAAGGTCAAAAATCATTAAAATTAGAGTGAGTGGTATTTTTGTAATTACGTGGTCTCCGGTCGGCGCCTAGGCGCTTAAAATAACTTAATGTTGGCGCTAAGCGCTTTCGTGTCATGAAAGGAGGATTTTCTACTTCCAGTGGGTGGTTGAAGCGAAGAGAATCTGAATGAGAGGAGACTAATACAAATAGGAGGAGACTTTAGAAAAGGCGTATCACTCAATTTTTCAAGGGTTTCACAGAGAGAACTACGAAGAAAAAACACGAAGGAAAATTGCAAGAAATCAAGATCAAGGAGAGAGTATTGGAGAAAATTCGAGTTTCTTCTTCTCTTCTCTAGTTTTATCTTTTGTAATTATCTCGGGATGTTTGGATTATTAATTTGGATGATGTTTTTCTTTATTATTATTATGAACTAAATTTTCATTAAGATTGCAGCGGAACTTGGTATGTAGTTTAAATTGAACCTTCCCGTTGAATGAAAGTTGGTTTTTATTGAATTGTTTATTATATCTTTTACTTATTGATTAATTGTTTGGCAACAATTATTGTGATAATCTATATAAAATTGGAAGATGGAGTATAGATTAAGATTTGGATATGATAACATCTCTATTCATATAATCTGAATAGGGTTAATATGATTAGCATGTAGGATAGGAATATACCTATGTGTCTTTTGTATCCTTTGAAAGAATTTATCGTAAACCCTAATTAACTTGATTCACATAGAATATAGTGAATTAATTGAGAAGTGTTCCTTGTAATTTGTGTCTTAAGGATCGGAGTTAGGAGGATTTGTTCACGTGTTTTGGAAAAAGTGTGTGAATTTTATAAATCATTCTTGGATAATGATTCATATTAATTAATTGCTTTAAATGGGAAGTGAAATGATTTAAATGAAATACCAAGGAAGTTGTAATCTTAACTTTTAAATCTGCGATTATTCTTGTGAAATTTTGATTCTTAATCATTAGTTTTGTTAAGTTTAAATTTCAAATCAAAAACAAAATTTTGTAGTTTAAAATAGGATTAATTGCATTAGAATTAGTAATTGATAAATATTAGTCTATTTCCTCGTGGGAACGATATCCTTGTTTCTTTGAATATTATAATTGAACGCCGTATACTTGCGTGGTAAAGTGCTATTAAAAATAAGGCAACAGCGATTCTTATTCACGATTCTTATTCATGAAAGTTCTTATTCACGAAGCGTGATGATGTTTTTTTGTGAAATTTCTATCTTTTGGTGTCTGAGTTACTATTCACGTATACTGGCACTATTCACGATATCTCTGACTATTCACGAATCATTTACACTATTCACGTAAAAATTAAATTTTCTTTTCGTGTCCAAGATTATCTGTTATGATTCCTATCTTTAATTGGATCTATGTTTTGATCTTCATTCTTGAATTTTACTCAAATCTGGTTATTTATGAAGTATTTTTGAACTGAGATTATTTAAAGTACGAATCCTTAATACTTGTTCTTTTATTTCACTGGATTCGTTTTTTTTAAAATATTTTTCATCATCCTCAGCCCTAAATGATGATATTACTGAATATCTTTGGCCTGTAGTACAAAGATGAATGATTTCTTGATGAATATCTTTAGCCGTAGTTCAAAGATGAACAGGTGTTGAGATGAACATGACCTACTGATTAATATCTTTGGCCTGTAGTGCAAAGATGAACAGGTGTTTAGATGAACATGATCAACTGATGAATATCTTTGGCCTGTAGTGCAAAGATGAATATTTGATTTCAGATATATATTGATTGATGTTACAGGGATAAAATATCGACGATGAACTTTTAAATTCATATATAGAAGATAGTAGTTTGCATTCTCTACTTAACTCTTCTAATGAATTATTATTTCCGCTGCGAAGATTGATTTAAAACTGGTTGTCTATTGTATTCTATTAGATTTTTTTCTGTTGGAGACTAACGATGATTTGTTGTATATTATCTTAGTCATAATATTCTTTACTGGGCTAGTTGAGCTCACCCTTTTCCTTGTTGTTCCATTTTTCTTCTCAGGAGGCGAGAATGTAGCGAGTACTTAGTCGGGGTATGGAATGAAGATTCTAGAGAGAGTTGTTTAGCGATCCTCACCATTTTGTAAAATAATGTATAAATAATTGTGATGAGGATTTATTTGGGTATGTATATTGTCTAGAAGACAATAATTGTATTTAAACTCACAGTATATATGTTGTCGTATTTTGCACAACAAATGTATTAATAAAGTTGTAGTTATTTCTGTATCATATATTTGGCGACTCAGAATGGGTTGGATGGAATGGACCTATTTTGGGGGCGTCACACTAACGACTGTACATAGAGTCACACATTCGTTAACAAAGTTAACTTCATTCATTTCTAAACAAAATATATCATAAAATTTGGTATTTGTATTGCTAAAGTATATATATATATAGCGAAACTACGCTTATTCCTGTGTCAATATTATTTTTATTTGGACAATATCAATCTCCTTAAACAAAAATTCTATGTGGAAATTAGTATATTTGAATTTCACCTATTTATATTTTTACCCACAATAGATACACTTATTTCCAATTTTCATATCCACTTAAAACAGTATTGAAAATGTTTATTCATTATGTGAAATGTATGAAATTCCCATAATTATTTGACATCTTATGAACCCGACTTCATATCAGAAACCAATTCCAAGCAAACATTGGAAACATAACTCTAGAGACTAATAACATTAGCATATGTTATATCTGCATGATCAATTTCTTCAATGGCGTCCGAATTCATCTTCACAAGCCTAAGAAGACTTCCGGTGGCTAAAATAGCCTTAGAGTTAATATCATGCAAAGACCTTGCATAAAGACTCCTACATGCAGCACATGCAGCTTCTTACAGCTCCTTGTTCTTATTTGGACCCATTAAACAGTGCCCTAAGATTCTTAAAACTGGCTGCAAAAGCTCCCATGGTAGAGGAATCCTTCCTGATTCCTTCTCCCCTTTATTTTCTTGTACAGAATTATGCGATTGTCTATCAATTTTTGGGGCAAGATGAGACTCGATATTCTCGGTCTCTCTGTTCAATTCCTTCTCCTCCGTATCTTCTTGATCATTGTCATTTTCGACTAGATTTGCTTGATTTTCAGCAGCAGCAGCAGCAGCATATTCCTCAGGGATTTCGTTTTCCTTGTAAACGTCCCCATCTTGTCCAGCCCAAATAACACAAAATTCACAGAAGGCAATCTTGGAATCCACAGGCATTTCATTTATCTTCGTGTAGTACAACTCTAATGCAACTCCAACAATTCGTGCCGTGCAGCATAAAACAAACCATTGTGCACCAAAAACAAAGAAAAATAAATTGGTACCCTGCATCAAAATAAATCCTCTTAAAAATGTTGTCCATAAAATTAGTTCAGATATAAAGTCGAACTCAATATATAACTTGAGAGACTACTCCGCTCATTGACGATTGGTTTTTTAGTTGAATGTTTCAATATGGTATCAGAACATCCATTCACGTGCCAACTAAGAAGTCACGTGGCAACTAAGAAGTCAATATATAACTTGAGAGACTACTACAGTCATTGACTAACGATTGGTTTTTTAGTTGAATCTATCTAACAAAATATAACTGATTTTGAATTTCCCGCTCACCATAATAAATCATTAATCGTCTGAACAGGCAAAGCTGAAAGTTTGGTATATCCATCAATATAGTCTGGGGAGGCGGACACGGCTAGTGTTTCAATAATATGGTATCAGAACATCCATTCATGAGCTCACTCCATGTCAGCCTAGCGTTCTTGACGTACTAGAATTATAACTTTAGACTCTGACGTGTTTTACGTTCCCAGAACGGCTAATTACTCTTACCAATCATATTAATTTTACATTTCAGGAACCGACTTGAATAAGGCAAAACATGGTTCTTTTGGAGTGATATATTTTCACTACCGTCAAAATAAAATGTTACAAACATTATTCCAATGATAAAAATGCAATGATTTGTTGTGATGCAAATATCTAGTCCACATCATTACCTTCGGGTGGATCGAACAGCTCCATAAGGCTCTAAACCGGGAGAAATTACCGCCAAATTAAGCTCCGTCGAATTGTTTTTGGAGGAAAGTTTTGTTTAATGATAAATACTCGAATGCGATAGGTCCGGAATGTTAACGGTCACCGCTTGGCCGTTCCGGAAATTGGTTTCGTGGGCATACAGTGCCAATAAGACCGCTTCGAAACCGGCCAGAGGCTTTCGGAGGGCAACGCGCGAGAGGTAGACGCCGGCGATGTTGGGCAGGAATTTGAGGACGACTAATTGGAGGTCGAGTTTGGCGAATTGGAAGGTGTCGTAGAGCCAGCGGCAGAGGTGGTTGTCGCCGGCGCCGGAGTTGGGTTGGCGGAGGAGTTTAGTGATTTGGGTGGAGATTTGGGTGTCGTGGAGGAGAGAGTAGGAAGGATCCTCGGAGCCGAAAAGGGAATCAGGAAAAGATGGGAGGATTGCGGAGAGAGATTCGATGGATGATTGGCCTTCGGAAAATGAATCCGACCATGAGATGTGTGGGCTGCTGGGAACCGAGGCTTCTGCCATGTAAATTGAATCAGAGGTGACCTTAATTAATGGAAATTAATTGAAAAAGAGGAATGGGGAAAATTGAAATGATTTCATTTGTTTGGAGATTTGAAATGAGGGAATTGAGCAGAAAAAATTGGATCTCCTTCCTAGAAACGTTTAATTTAAGAAGTTCCATCCGTGGTAGCATAACAGCTTTTGGGTCTTCTATACTCGATTGTTATTTTCATAAAATATATTAAGAAAGTATAACAAAATTTAGTTTCCTTCTATATATCAAATTTATTATTTCTTTTCCAAAATAAGAAACATATTTTACAAATTAAAATTTTTATCGTACATTTTATATTTAATTAATGTCTCGGTCCAAGACAAATGACAAATAATAAAGAGTAATGATACATATATAAATTATTTTATAATATGTTGATGTGACATATCCCACCTCAGTATATTAATCAATAAATTATTTAAGTATAGTCTTCGATCTCACACAATATGTTGAGATGAAATATTTCATATAAACAATTTATAAAATAATTTGTGTCTCATATTATTCAATAATAAACTGATCATGCGACAGGATTTAATACTAAACATTCATCTAAATATCATGCTCCTTGCGAACATGAGTGGAGTATGAATGTTAGTGAACCGAACCAGTGGGGACTTGATAGATATATTTTATTTAAAAGTTAATTTATGAAATATTAAAATACTAAAAGTTTAAAATTAAAAAATATAATAATATTAATAGTTACGCTATTTGAATTAAAATTAAATAATTACGTTTATTTGAATTAAAATTAAATAAATTATACTTACTTTAAATATTAAAAATTAACTTAAAAGTTAAAGTATAATCTAATTTTTAAAATAAAGTAGTACTTTTGACATCTTTTTTTAGAATGGAGGAATAGTTTACTTCTTTTTACAATCTTAAAATTTTGTATGTTTTTATAATATAGTATATGATAATGACACTTGAATATAATTTTATAATTTTTGCATGTTAGGAGCTGTTTATTTATAACTGAATACATTTAAATGGTTGAATGATTGAATCAGTTAGCCATTAAGTGCGTTTATTTTGAAAAAAAAATCTTACGAATGGTTTGAATCGATCGATGATTGAAATTTGAATAGTAGAGTCGATTTTTTTGGTGAATAAATTTGAATGAAGCGAACTAAATAAAGTAAAAAAAATAAAAAAATAAAAAAATATATTAACTATTATATTAAGTAATATTAAATAAATTTACAACAATTTTGAATTTTTCAGAGGGATAAAATAATAAAATTATGTCATTTAGATGTTTCAGACATGTTAATTATCAAACAATTTTTTCCATTTATATTCATCTCATTCAGATTCATTCAGTTCCCTAGTTAACTCCAATTACCTATCCAATTGTGATAATATATATATATATATATATATATATATATATATATATATATATATATCAGAATCGATCGGTGAGGCTTCCTTACTTTTAAAATTAGGACTTTTTTTTATTTTTAAAACAACTAAAAAATATTTAATATTTTATGGGCCGATATTTTCCATAATATAATATTTTTAGGCGTGATTTGAATACCTATACCAAAAATGGTGAATACGATGCACATGCAGTTATGCATGACACTGCTTTTGTTATAATGTATCCAAATCACATCCAAAACACTTGTATTATGAAAAATTTCGGTTTATAAAATAATAAACTTTTTTTTAGTTATTTTTTAAAAAAAAACACAAAAAAAAAAGTCTGCATTTTAACAAAGTAAGAGAATTTTCTACAATCGATCCCATATATATATATATATATATATATATATATATATATATATATATATATATACTAATTACCTCCTGCTACTACTCTTTCTAGCGGCAGGTAATGATAAGTCATATTAGAGGCATTTTGGTCATCTGTCCTGTTACTCTTTCTAGGGCACGTAAGGATAAGTCATATTGGGGGCATTTTGGTCATCTGCCCTGCCGATAAAAAGAGTATCAATGTCGCTATTTTGGTCATATGTCCTGCCACTAGAAGGAGAACCGCTAGAAAGAGTATCACTATCGCTACTCCTAACAGCCATTATCATGATCAACTGTTGAGCAAACGATTATTGGAATAGTGTTCGTGGCAACCGGTTATTACGAATGGGAACCTATTTAAGAAAACTAATTATGTTGAATTTAAGAATAATAATAACAAATTACTATATTTTTTTAAAAAAATTGAATATTGCTAAGGACACCAACTATAAACAAAAAGTTGTGCACAGAGTAAAAAAAAAAAAAAAAAAAAAAAAAAAAAGACCTACAATTGAATGTTTATACATTTTTATTGGTGAGCAATACATAGATCTTACTCTTGGTGGTGGTGCACAATTTTTTGTATACAATTAGTACACATAATATTACTCTTAAAAAAAATTTAAAAAAAAAAGTTTTACAAATTATTATTCGGTTTATATATTTACAAATTGATGTTGGGGTTTTTCTTTTTCTTTAAATTCTAAAAATAAAAATAAAAGTTTCAATAGTTTCAGTGTGGGGGTAAGAATATTAATCATCTTAATTAACAAAATGCATGCACTTTATTGCTCTTTGTTTCCTGCTCATTTTGAAAAAAACACTAATTTTCGCTAGTTCCATGTTTCATTGATCCCATTCATAGGGATAAATCAACATTTGGTACATGTACCGGGACACGATTTATAATTTGATATCCGAAATGAAAAAAAGTTATAAATTGGTGATTGTACTCGAAAAATATTATATTCCGTTAAACAGTAGGGTTTCATCCTTATTCTGTTTGAAATGTTTAACGTTTCATCCTTATTCTGTTTGAAAATTTGATAGGTCATATGCAAAAGATGACATGACGATGACTGAACAACAAAGTTATATTGATGTGTAGGTCATTACAAGCGGTTAACTTCAAAGAATACCTGGACCCCACACATATGCTCTTCTACCCCAATCTAGTGTTCCCTCCCTCCTTCCTTCCCTTACTCCCTCCCTACTCAAAAACTCTCATCACCTCCACGTCCCGCCCACCTCCATACTCTTTCTCTCTGTCTCCAGCATCCAAAGCTCCTAACCCCCTCCCCCTCCTCCCCCCCCCCCTCATAGAAATTCTTTGAAGATAACCGTCTATAATCTCCTTAGCTTTCTCAATCTCTTCAAGTAGGTCATTTACTTTCTTTTTGGTTCCCTCAAATGCCAATGAGTAAGCCACGCCCAGAATTTTTCATCTACTCAGTTAGTTAATTTTAATGATTATTTAAAAATTGAAAAGTACAAACACTAGATCACAACATTTTTTTGAGTCTGATCACCAAATAGTATTTTTTTCACTCCCGGATCTAAAATTGTAAATGTTAATAAAATTCTAAAGTCAAAAATTGATTTATCCCATTCATAAAGATATAGCCAATTGTACAAATATCCATGTATCAGATATTCAGATGTGATGGGAATAAATAAATAATAGAGAAGGACCTCATAAACCACAACATTGTTCTGTATTGGCAATTATACAAGATTACAACTTTTCAATAGTTACATGTGAAGAATGCTCACTAGCTAGAATTTCTTTTATTTTTCCTTTTCTGTTCACTAGAGATTGAATTGGGTTAGCAGGTTTCCTGACCTTTATACGATATCAGCAAGAGCAGTGGCCGTAAAGCTCTACATAATCCACAAAACCTAAAACTAAATTCACCACATTTAGTTATCTTGTGATAAATGAACAAGCAAAGAACTAAAGGAAAAACTACAGTATACGTCGTCCACTGCCAATCTCAGAGAAGCATTATGACCCTCCTCAGGTACCCAACCATGACAGAAAACAAGTTAGACATGAGAAAGACAAACTACTTCTCACATGGTGGCCATGAATCCACCTTTCTCGAGTTGAAGAGCAAATATCCTGCCACAACTAATATTCTACTTCCAAAATCAGCTAATAAACATTCAATTCAGCATCAATGCACCAGTTGTTTTATCATATGCAGTACGAAAGCGAATACCAGAACCCATATGTCTTGATGTGGGGCATAACCAACAAAGAATATTTGGACCTAGTACCTGTACCATTCAAGAATTGTATGGGGGTTAGAAATCTTTAGGATCCCAGTCCTATATACAAGGATTACAATCCTTTTAACCGGAAGCCCTAAGAGCTCTAAAACACCCCAAAAAGATGTCTTGACCACTCAGTCTGGTGATCAAGCCAAACAGTGTCCGAATATTGAGGCCTCATCATCAACTAGATATATTCTTGTTAGTTACCAAAATTTGTAAAAGAGGAACTAGAAGCTCAAAGGAAGGATATTCTTACGGATGTTAGATTTTCATAAGCACCGAGATCATATGGATGCAAGTAGACACCTCCTCCCTTGTCTGCAAGCCACAATGCCCTTACTCCTTCGAGATACTGCCAGATAGAGCATCAGAAATCAGTTATCCAGATATTTTCAAAAATTACTTGGACATTAAACAATTGAATAAAGTAATAATGTTCTAGGCTATGAACCTCAATTGTGGTCTTATTACGCAAGCTAAGGTAAACATGCCAACCCAAAAGATAGCTCAGTGCCAAACTTAATGGGACTAGCAACAACCCTGAAATGACCTGGAAGTGAAAATTGAAAGAAATTCAAATAACAGATATTGTGAAACTGAGTTTAAACACAATTCAATGAGCTTACATATACAGTTTTGAAAGAGCCTTCACTTTGCTGCCCATCCTTTTGAGCCTCAACAGTTAAACTACCCACAAGCAAAACCTGCAAATTTTAATGCAGGATAAAAGAGAGAGATTGAAAACAAAGGTAAGCTCAATACAACTGTCATTTGGTCAAGCAAAAATAACAGGAGAAGTTGCAGTCTGCCAGTTTAACCATTTGGGGAACAGCCATGCAAAACTTTAGTAACATGGAACAATCAAAAACTCAAACAGAAAAAAAGCTTAATATTGGTGAGTTCTGTGATACATAATGAAGTTCAAATGTACCTGGGAAGATGTACAATTAATGTTCAAGAAAAGTCAAACATACCAGGGAGTATATGCATGCAATAACAGCATACACAACGAACACGAAGAAGATCTTATAGTTCGCATGGCCCACACAATTGTTCATCCAATTGCAATGGTGGTCCTAAATTCAGGAGTCAGCTATTTAATACATTATACAAGGTATTTAGGATAAGGCATGACAAACAATATAGATTAGGCATACCATTCGCAAAACACATCTTCTACAAATGCGGCAGTGATGGGTGCGGGGCGGCTTGTAGTGGGAACACTTTTGGCAGTATCTCAAGTCCCCACCCTGCAAGACAATCCACAGAAAGTAAGGTCCACGTAGACTGTAGATCAATCCTCTAGCTACCGATACAACATAGTCCAATATCAGATTAATTGTTCTTAAAACCCTTTTTTTGCTTAATGTTTCAGACTCTGTGCAATTCTTTATTACTAGTGAATTGTCTGATCAAGGAATTTTCCAAACCTCTTTCTTGTGTTGCAATAAAATAAAAAGGATTCTTGATCCTGTTCATCAAAAATTACTAGTCTTAGTTTCGAATTTTTTCAGATATATCAGAATTTTTGTAGATATGTTATGCTCTCTCAGTTCAAAATTATAAGATCAATATTGACTTTTTAAAAGTCAATTTAAGACATTTTTATATTTAAAATTGATGCGACTCATTCAAGTTTCGAAAACAATAAATCTTGTAACTAGTAATACTTTTTTAAGTAGTTGATGATATTCATAATTGTATTGACATAAACTACATGAATTCAAGTCAATTTTGAGTTTGCAAATGTTCAAAAATTAACTTTTGAAAATACAATACTGATCTTATAATTTGAACGGAGGTAGTATATAAGTAATCGAAGAAAATGTAATTTATTTGAGGATCTTAAGATATATGCATTATCTGTTACTGTGAATTAGTTTATATACTCTACAAAGAAACAAGTTCATAAAGGCCCATAATCTGTAGTGCTTCATTAGAGAATCTCTGTTCCTTTAACAAACACATACTTCTTATTTATCTAATCTAATTAAACGAACGACTGTGACTGTTGCCTAAGAGTTTTTCAGTCCCAAACACATGCAACAGGCAACTATAAACACTACAGAAACAGCGGTTTGAATATGCAAAGAAAAGATTTCTAAACCATCTTGATTCCATAAGCTCAAGTAAAAAATAAATAAATAAGAAGAGGAAACTAAATAAGACAAACAAAGACAAAGGCATCACCAATCAGCCTTTGAAGAAGAAGCATTCAATGATAAGATCACTATCTACCTTCCTAAAAAGGGTTCAAACTTCAAATGCAGCCATGCATACTCCAATAATTAGCGAAAGCTGGTCTACAGTGACTGATTATAAGTTACCTAATGACAGTCCAAACAGCAATTTACTTGGACAAATACAAACACAAACACAAAATCCAATATACATTGCAGAACTAAAATCTAACGATTAGTCCGTAGGGTGCTAATTATTAATGTTTCAACAATGACAGCATGAATGCAATATCTGCTAGCACTTGCAGATCAGTTATCATAAGAGCCATAGTTACATACCAAATCAATAATCACATTAAATAACTTCTCGCATCACTTCACAGTGACCCAACCAAGATAGACACAAGATAATAGATACAAAAACCAAAAACATCAGAAAGCATGAAAAAAACATTATCATAGTTGTTAAAGAAAACATCATTGACAAGTATATGTAAGGGTTGGCCATAATAACAATGGTGATTGGGAGGGAAATCTACACCAACACCTATTTATGGTCTATATTGTTGCCGTGAATTAAAAGAGTAAGGTTTACGGGGCTGGTGTGTGCCATGAGTAAGAGAATGCACTGGACTTAATGGCCTATGAGATTAGATAGCGTGGATGCAAATAGAGGAAAAACAAAATTATTTTAAATATGAATCGAGTCATACAAAAAGGCAAAACACTAAACAAGGAACAGAAGCAAATATATTAAGCTCTTCGGCCAGTTAACACTATTGATATTGAACACTACTACACTTAACATAAGATTTCAATGCATTTATGCATAATGTTTTATCTTTAAAATAAGTCAATAACACAACAAAGACTCAATTAACAGTAACTTATTTCAGCAAATACAAGCACAAGATGCAATATCTTGTGGAACAGAGACTAATTAATGAATCCATTAGAACATCGCCAAAAAATATTTCAGTGTTCAAGAAGGCACAATATATGCTGCCTTAACCAAAGAAATTACTAATACAGAAACAAACTTGCATTAACACCGTATGAATAGTTGAATTTAATGTTCATACATCATTTGCATCAAATCTTAATAAAAATTAGAAATAACACATTCTTCAACACATACAAAGATTAAAACTTTAGTTCCAATAACTAAAATTCAGTAGACATTAAACAGAACAAGCTTCTACTAATTAAAACTCACATTCAATATCCACATTTTGCCCAATTTTGGATCATCATATTAAAACAAAAATAATATCAACTTGAACTGAAAAATCAGAAAAACCCTACAGAGATAGAAAGGCTGAGTTAAGGTAGTACCTTTCGCTTGATCTCATGGATGGGGTTATGAGAGTCTTCGATGTCAGGGGAGAAGGAAAAAGGGACTCGGCCCGGGTCCGTAAAAATGGCGAGGACGTAATTAGAGACGCACATGATGGCGACGGCGGTGAAAACGACGGCGTTCATGATTCCGGGCGAGGACCCAAGACCGAACCACCTGTCTATGAAAACTAAAACCGTAGAGAAGTAAATGTAAGCGATGCCGGCTGCAACAACGGTGATTGGGAATGAGAAACTCGCCATTTTCACCGAGAGCTGTTAAAATTTTGAGTAATAATTACAAAAGATGATGGGTCGCATGTTGGGATTCGTGCAAGATGTGGTGATTGGACGGTGTCGGAGCCACCGGCGTTTTGGGGGTTACGACGGTGTCTCCGGTGTGGTTTTGATGTCAGTTGGCGGTGGAGAGTGGCTCTGCTCGGGCTGGCGGGTATAGAAAATGGAATCGGCGGGTGCCGTTGGATTGTCAATATAGTAATACGGGTTTTTCCTGCTGTTCGCTTCGTGTTTACTCCTACTTTCTACCAAACATACTTTTCTATTAAATTTTGAATCTATTAATTATTATGCATTCCCATAAAATTTATGTCTAATTATAATTATAAAATTTATTATTCTATCCGTAGATATAATATTAAATATCTATTTTTCTTTTAATAACCAAATTTATGCATTTTTATATTATACTTTAGTAGTATTAAATATTTAATACTTTTTTTAAAATGAATATTAAAATAATTAATGATATTATTATGGATAATTTTGTTATTTTATTCTAACAAACTCAATTTTATTACGAGATGGAGGAATAGTATAATACTGCAAAATGGGTTCAAACTCAATGTGTGACTCATATTCATACATTAAATTAAATAGGTTTGAGTTGATATATATACATAGAATGAAAGTAATACTAAATGATTTTACTATTTCTCTCTCTAAATTTTATATAGTTGATAAATTACAATTATAAAATTTATCAATATATTAAATCAATTAGAATTATAAGAGTGTCCACTTATTAGACATATCTTCAAAAAAAAATGTAAAATTTTTTTCAATATAAATCATTTTTTCATAATCGAATGACAATTATTAAATTTATCAGTATATAAAATTGGTTAGAATTAATTCCCAATTCCAAATTCAAAACTCCCATTTCAAACTTCTATATTAATATTTAGAAATAAGAGTGTGATAAAAATTAAGTTAATTTTGGGACAAATTTTTTCTTCATCTAACAACAAACAAGAGAATTAAGAATAAATTAAGAAGAATACTTCATTTATATTTTAGTCTCGCCTAGGAATATTAACGGGTTATATTGATACGGATATAAGACGTAACTCTACTATTTAAAGTACTAAAAAAATTGATTTTTACGTGAGTTTGTGTTTGAATCAAAATGATTTAATCGGTACTCTTTGTGGTAAATTAAGTATTTTAGCTTTGACTTGATGCAACAAATTAATGCTGAACAATCTTTCTATACGGACATGATAATTGAACATGAAAATTAGATGTGAGTGATTTACAGTTTCACCCATTTGTATTTTTACTCCCGATTAAATTGTAAAATACTCATGTCCAATTATCATATCCGTATAGAATTTTTGAAGTTTGAATCCAAAAATTTAAGTGAGAGAGATGTAATAATTTTTGTTACATACAATACAATTAAAATAATTGTATCAGCTATAATTAAATAAATTTAAGTCAATTTAAAGTTTAATATGCCGTTAAATTGTATCTCTATTTTTGGAACCAATGGACGAGTATTAAATTAGATTTCTTTTTTCATGCGTCAGCATTTTTTATTATATATTGAAACATGGGCGGAACTAGGGGGGTCATATGACCCCTCAACGCTGGAATCTAAAGCATTTTAATATTAGTTAAATTTGATCTTTGTTATGAGATGGTATTAATTTATTTATATTTTCATGTCTTTTCACCTATAATAAATTAACAATATTACTATAAGATAAAATAATGTTAAATAAATTTGATAATTAATTAATTAATATTACACTCATTTGTCTTACTCACTTAATCATACATTGGTATCAATTTTTTTGTAAATGAGAATAACTTAATTCATTTTCTTGCTTTGAGTGACTTCTCTCAGTTGTCTCCAAATAAGATGGCCATTATAAGATTTTGAATATATAATATTATAATTTGTAATTATCTATAAAAGTATATCATTGACTATTCATTTGATTAATAGTTTCATATATATATATATATATATATATATATATATAAAAGATTAAACACCAAAATTAAGAGAAGTTGAAGAAAATTTAACAATATCCAACTTTATTATTGATGCCTCATTCATAAACATGTCGAATTAATTAGAATGTTACAAAAAGTAATCAGACTCTTCGCTGGGAAGTAAATCAAATTCACTGGGTAAATTAAAGCCAGTGCTGGCCGATCGAAAAGGCTAAAGACTAAAAATTAAACCAAATGGCGAAATCTTGGTGGGAATTGAATTTCTAAAGTGAATAAAATGAATGAGAATGGATCAGCATTTGGGGAGATCTGCAGGAGGAGGAAGGAGCTTTTGATTGGGAAGCTTTCCATCTAAGACAAGCCATGCCATCTTCAATCCCCAACTGGTGTGGACCTCCAGATGGCAATGCATAAACCATACCCCTGTTCACACAATGCATATATAATTAATTAATTATAATTAATACATTAATTTTATTTATAGACATGCGTATATCTCTAGCTAATTTCTTAAAATAAAACACCCTAATTTCTATTCCAATTTAAAGTGTGTGTGTGTGAAGTATATATATATATATATATATATATATATATATATATATATATTTTTATTTATTTATTTGCATGCATGGAGAGAATGCATTGACAATCGTCTATTCCATCAGGTAAATCCAATTGGTTTAGTCTGTTTAATTTGCTCTAATAACTTCTTTACCAATATGACTTATGACTACGTACATATATACTTGCATGCATGAAACACAACATATATATATATATATATATATATATATATATAATTGATAAGTTTTCATTAATTGATCACCTGGGTTATCCGCCAGAAACCGAATAGCAACCCATCCGCCCGAGGGCACACCAACGGTGTTCCTCTCAACCGGGTCGACAAGATTGAAGCTTTCAGGGTCCTTATTTTGATCATAATTTCCAAACCCTTGTCCAACAACAAAGAAGTTGAAGCCATGGAGATGAAGAGGATGGCTCTCAGCACCAAGAATACTAGTATCCTGCAAGACTAGCTCCACACTCGTGTTAAAGGGAAGAACCATAAGCTTAGTACCATTGCTCACAAAGGTATTGTTTGGAGGGTTTCCAGTGTAATTAAACCAATGCAAGGGACTAATAGGAAAATAAGGGTTATAAACCCCATTTGATTGGCCAAAAACATGGGATTGAAGAAGAGATGTTGTTGGCTGTATAAAGGATATATTGTTAATCGAAGCTGCAAATCTGGTTCCGTTTGGTCCTTGACAAGTTTTGTTTTTTAGGCCACAAGGGCTTGTTCCAAGGCTTACAGTGAAGAAAAAGTGTTTGTCAACTTTCTTAGGTACATTAGCAGGGAATTGAGCATTCCCTAAGCTGCGAAGTTTCTTGGAGAAATTTGTGGCGAAAGAAGTGTCGTTTAGTGGAGGTAAAGTTGGTTTAAAGAGTGGAAGTACTTTTTTCATTGAGATGGTGGAATGAAGTACTGACTGGTACTCGAGAATACCGGCAACGGTGGAGTTATCGAATGTTCCGGCGCCAGTGACATATGGTCTAGCAGTCATGAGAAATGTGGCTTTTGGAAAGCTAGGTTTGGTCTTGAGAAGAACATTTGTTGTTTGTCCAGGAGTAAGGAGAATGGTTTCGGTTTCGAAAGGTTTTACATAAATTGCATCAGCTTCCACCACTTTGAGGGTGTGGTTTGCAATGCTGAAGAAGAGCTCGTCGTTGAGTGCAGCGTTGATGAATCGAAGAAGGTATGTCTTTCCCGGCTTAACCTTTAGTTTGAATGTGTCTGTCAATTAATTGCATGTGTCAAAATTATATCATTAATTCACAAGAAATTACTCGTATAATTAATGAAGTAAATTAATTAGACCATGCATGCATGCATGTTATAATTAATTAATTACTCCTCCTATTCAGTTTATACACACATGATACTCCTATTAGTATGTGACACAATTAATGCATACCTTTTTTTGAGCAGTTATTATACAAAGGGCCAGGAAGTCCATTAAATGTGTAGGCATCGGAAACATTTGGACCTCCACCGGTTTGTAAAGCTTGGGTAATGATGGCTTCGGGATCAGCATTGAACCATTCTCCTGCAAATGAATTATATATGGAAGTCGTATATAGAAAAAAAAAATTAAAATTTTATTCATTTCGATTGGCTAGTACTAGTACGTAGGTAGGTAGGTAAGTTAGGTAAGTATATATATATATATATATATATATATATATATATATATATATATATATATTACCAAATATGATGGGAACTTCCTTATGGGGTGTGGGAAATGGGTAAGGCACGTTGCGCTTTGGGAGAATGATGAGAGGACCATAAAGAGTCGTCCTTAGCCATGAAATATGGGCATGCCAAAACAGAGTTCCTCTTTGCCCAACAATGGTATAATTATACACATAGCTCTGCCCAGTTTGAATAGGGCATTGTGTTATATATGCCGGTCCATCGGCCCAACCGCTTCGAAGCTGCCGAATCCCATGCCTGTTGTTTTAATAATAAAAAAAATGAGTACTTTCATAACAAACTATTTCTTGTAATGAACAAATTAAACAATGGAATATATATATCCATATATCCCCTACCAATGGATTGAAATATTGTTGGGAACATGATTTATGACTTTAATGAGTAGTCGATCGCCCTCCCTAGCTACAACTCGAGGACCTGGAAATTGTCCATTTACCGTAACAATGGTGTTGGTATGGCACAATCGTGTCACGTTTTGAAGTTTGATCTATGACATATATATACGTATGTAAGTGTGATCAAATTAAATAAATATTCAATGTAAAACACTAGTGTACGTACGTATACGTTTTAGGACATGGATTTAATTAAATAACTTACGTTAAACTCGTAATGCCTTGTTATGGAGCCTGCATTGTCTGCAAGGGCCAAGTCATGAGGAAGGAGACACAATGTTGTAATCAATGAGAAAAAAAGAATGGAAGCTGCAGCCATTTTCTTTGTTTGGATCGACAAAAAGCTAGCTAATAGAGTGGGATGAGTGAATCTAGCTAGCTGCTGTTTTATTGAACAAAGCTCTAGAGGTTACACATATATATATTGATAGATAATAGAATTGCTGTTAATTAATTAAGGGTGTTTGGTTGATTAGGTGATGCAAGAATTAATATATACTACTATTACTTATAGACTAGGAGAACAATCTTCAAACTAGGTGCTGGTTGGACCAACTGTTGTTTTAGAGTGATGTCAAAGAATATTGCATTCCCTCTCTCTCTCTCTCTTAATTAATTTCTCAAATCTTTTCCTAATTGGGGATGCTATTGTAATACCATATATAGCCCGTGTGACATGATTTAATTTCACCTTTTGTTTTTGTGAAGTATATGTAATGAATAACTTCATTTGGACTTATTTATTCGGAGGGCAATTCTTCTTTCTTTTTTTTTTACCAATATATCTGAACCAAGGGTTGAATCCACCACTGAGCTTGAACCAATTTTTCGTCTGTAGATACATTCAAAAATTAACTATACATATTTAATAAATGAACTATCAATTTTTGGTCTGCAGATATATTCAAAAATTAACTATAAATAAATTTAAAATAATTAAAGATATACTCTGGACGGAGATCGATCGATCGGACTTGATTTTCATTGGGTTGTAATTGTATTGCATTGCCTTATACGTCTAATTGTAGTTGTACCAAATACGTACGCTCCTTGTATAGCTCAGCTCTCTCTCTCACCGTCTCACGTACATAACCCATTTCCTGTTGTAAATAAATTATATATATATATATATATATAATTAAACTTAATAGCGTTCTTAAAAAAGCGACGTCGTTTTGGAGTGGCCATGAGTGACGTTTTATAAATAAAAAAAAAAAAAGTGGGAATGGCAACTCTTTTAAAGCCCACTTCAAACCGATCGTCGTTTTAAGGAATTATGTTATTTAAAACTTATCTTCTTGATCGCTCGCTTCTATATATATATATGGAAATTGTGTAGTACACAATCTCTTACAGTGACGGTTTTTTTGGGTTACGACGACGGTTCAATCGTCGTCATAAATATTTTGGTCTATAGCAATTGTGTACTAGACAATTGTGTATATACATATAGCCTATATATATATATACACATGTATATATATAATCTAGAAAAATTAAGAAACATGGTAATTAAGGTGACAGACATTATTAACCCTTAATATTTCTTAATTTTAATTACTTGGAGTATAAGCTACACGAGAATAGATACAAAAAGATTACAAATGACATTAAAAAGAAAACTGGTTCGGGAAACTTATCTTTGCTATTGTGCTACTTTGCTTTCCATTTTCCTATGTCATCCTTTGAGCTATACATGCTTCAAATTACTGGAATATTTGTATACTTCTTTTTATGGATATGTTTGTTTGAAATAATTATATTTGAGATTATACTATTTTTTTTTTGTTTTTAAAAATAGACTTGAGACTATTAATTCCGGGATAATAAAATAACTTGAAAAGTCAAATTATTTAATATCATGTCCAACTAGGTATTGTAATCCATACCATATGAGACTAAAAAATTATGAACCAAATTAACCTTTAACTTTGTTTAAAAAAACCGATGTATCTTATCTTATCTATCTATACTTAAACTAATGAGAATATGATATATTTGTTATTAGTAGTGAAGGTATGAATTCAAAAGGTAAGTTTTTATCTAATATATTAAATAATCATGGACAAAACAAACATAACATAAAATTATTTTAAGTTATACCATGAAAAAACAAACATGTAACTATAATTATTTAATCGTAAGATTAATAATCTTGAGATTATAATTCAAGAGAATATAATTTCGAAATTGTAATTCTTGCAAACAAACATAGTTCAGTTTATTTACACACCCCTAACGGTGATTACATTTTGGAATTGAGAAACTAAAGTTGTAAAATGAGCAAACAGTTCGGGCTCGATTCGTACTCACTCGACTAAAAATTCAATTCGAGCTCGACTCGAAATATAAATGAGTCAAATATGAGCAAATTTTAAATTTCGATAAATTACTCAAACCTCCTCAAATTATAATTTTCTATTGATATTTGGATCATATTCGTTAAAAAGTTCAAACTGCTTGGGCTGGATTTAGAATAAATTTTAATTCTTTTAATTAGCTAAATAAAACTTCATCAAACCTTATTTTATATTCGATAAATTTTATAAACTAAATTCGAACAACTTAATACTCGGCTCAACTCAATTCGTTTACACCATTATAAGAAAGACACACTTTATTACTTTATTTCGAAATCAAGTAACTAAAAAGACCCAACCTGAGAAATTGAGAATCAGGTTCATAAAGGCCCAAAAAGACCCAACTTATCATTAGGCTTTGAGAAATCTTCATAAAGCGTACAGGAAAGGCCCATCTAGAACAATATTAAATTTCTATATTATTTACTTTTGTTTGGTGAGTAAGCTCAAATCTTTTTTCCATTGAGTTGAGCAGAAGCCTTTACTAGACCCCAACTTTGAAAACCATCTCTTTTAACTTTAAATTACAACCGTACATTATTATTTAAAATAGTATCGATGGCCCACGTGCTAACTAGTAACTAGTGAGATAATTTTTTTAAAAAAGAACAAAATAATAAATATCTAAAATTATAGGGACAAAGGATAAAGAAAATAAAAAGAATAAATCTGACACAAAATCACCAAATCTCGACAAGAAGTTTTATAATATAGATGTAGATTTGGATATAGATAGATTCACGTAAATACAATAAAAATAATATTAGAGACATAATTTATTTTATAATTATTTTATAATTTTGTTGATGTGACATACTTCACCACAGCTTTTATGTGGGGCCGAAGATTACATTAAAATAATTTGTTCATCAATATGTTGATGTAAATTATGTCACATCAACGAGTTTATTTTAAGGCAAGTTCATCAATATGTTGATGTGGTTAGTGTGAAGTTTATTTTAAGGTAAGTTGGTCAATTGACCAATAGAATACTGACACGCAAACGAAATTATATGTGTGTCAGTATTCTATTGGTCAATTAACCAACTTCTAAAAATAATAATTTCATACTAACCGGATCTTATATAAACACACGAGATAGAAAATTATTAGGATGAACAAGGAAACTAACAAAATAATATCTAGTATACACAAATAACACAATAATCATCCCATCGCTTGTCTCATTGGTTTAAGAGAAAACTTGACTCAAGTCGTAATCCCGAAAGTAATTCCCAAGTCGGGATAACCCACATATAAAAAATTAAAAAAAAAGTTATTCAATTCATGGGCCTTCACTCCTGGACCGTTGGTAGGTAAGGTAAGGTAGAGCTGGAGGGCCATATCGATTGAATGGTATAGACCCGTGGCCCGGAATTAAAAATCATCACGATCCAACTCATTACGTGTAACACAATTCTTCGGTGTGATTACTATGAATTAACGGCTGTCGTTTGATCAGTGATATAACCCAAATCGTTGACTTGCCAAATCACACCGTACCTGAGCAAATCCAATCCTTGACTTTTCAAGATCAAATTCCATCCACACGTTTTGCTGATGATGATGACCAATCACATACGCCTCGATTCCTAATAAATCCGAGTTCCCAAATGTCAAACAATACACCGAATCATTTCCCCGGATCTCACCCGGTACCCGATACAGTAACTTTTCACCCGAAATACTCATCTCAGCACCTCCAAACAGTATACTCACACTGGGTAACACCGAAAAACTTGTTTGGTTCAATGGAACCAAATAGCACAAATCCATGGCTCCTTGGAAAACAAAATTCGGGTCATCCAAGACCCGTAACGACCCATTGGTTTGGTTCAAGAACTCATTTCTCAAAGCATAGTAAGCCGGGCCGAGAAGGAAGGTGAACTGGGTGCCCGAGTCAACCATGGTCTGACCCGCCCCAGTATGATCCGGTTCAAGTATTGATTTTGGTAATGGTAATACTTTCTCTGAAACTCTAATTCCTTGAAGCCGGACAGTGTATGCTGCCCTATCAAAATAAGGCAATGGCATAGAAATCTGAATCAAAGGCGTGTAATTTAATGGCATAAGCCACGTAAAATTGTTATTCCCAAGCAAAAGTATACCCGAAAAATCAGAACCCGAAATGCAATACGAGAATTTTGGGAAATTCATTTGAGATACAAAAGAAAGAGACCCGCGATTCATACCCATTAACCCGGTAGTCTTCATATCTTCATCGGAGTTGCTGCTGAAACCCGAGTCCATGCACCCGAATATCGTACCTTGAATCCCGGATCCTCCAATGTTGAATAGATCAGTCGCTAGATTTCCTTCGGATGAAGATGCATCAGCATAGGAAAGTGTGGCATGGCAGTGCTGGTTAGAATCACAGGATGCGGGTATGGGGAAGTCTTGGGTTCGGGTCATACAGGTGGGCGATGAGCAAGTAATGGGTGAGTAGGATGATGAGTGGGTCGGATCGAAATTGGGTTGGGAGACCCTGGTTTTGTTGCAGTGCAGCCAGGAGAGCTCGCTTCCTGTATCGAGGACCATGGTAACGTTCTGTGGGGGTGTTCCGACTGAGAGAGAAACGGTGAGGGTGACATTGTGGTGAAAGGGGAGCTTGTTTGAAGATCCTGGAAAGGACCCAGATGGGATTTGTTGGATTTTGAGGGGCAAAACCAGAATTTGTGAATCTGGAAGAGTAGCAAAACAGAAGCAGAGCTGGGTTTGGATGGCATACAGATAAAGAAGAGAGAGAAGGGCTTTCATTGTTTGGGCGGTGGAAAAACTAGAATGGAAGTATAGATCAGCAGTTCGGTGCAGAAATTGCAAAGGGAATAATATATATAAAATGAGAAGAAAAGATATGTGGGATTTGGAGGAGAGAGAAAGATTGAACATGTGATTAGGTGTGTATTGTATTTGAAGGGAAATGGAGTGAGATGTGTTGTGGGTTTTGGGGACAGAGCCGTGTGTGGGAGGAATCTTTAGTTTTCCGGTAGCGAGCAACGAGATGACTGATGAGCGAGTCTCTGATCTCTGTAGGCTATACCCATTGCCAATAGGACATTCTAACGACGTCGTTCAGTTCATGTATTATGATTCTCTTTTTAACTTTTCGTACTCACAATTTTTTTAAAATTATCTCTAATGAAAAATTATTACAGATAAGAGAGAGTATGAGATAAATATATAGTAAGAGTATTATAGACAATAAATATTATATTTAATGTTATATAATTATTTTTTTTAATTATTATGCATAATTCTAAAACGACATATATTAAGGGACGAGGGGAGTACTATTATGCATCTGTCTCATAATATATGACGTTTTAAAATTGTGTACAAAAATTAAGAAAATAATTGTATAATATTAAATATAATGTCAATTGCCTATGTTCTTGTATTGGAAAAGGTGTTACTTATTTGACAAAAAATAGTGAGAGAACTAAAGTTATATTTAATACTTGAAATAATATTAGAAACTAAACAATTAATGTTTAATTGAAATTCTCAAACGATAAATATTAAAAAATAAAAATAATTCTCTAAAAGGACATTTAAAAATGGATGGAGGGAGTAGTGTTTACAAGCTCAAGTGATTATGTGAAGAAACCTAAAAAATGAGGAAGGTTAAGCTGATTGACTAATAAGTAGGATAATAATTTAAGCTATAACTACTTATACCTAATTATATTTAATTAAGCCAACTGTTTTGATTGACTCTACCTCAAATTCTAGTTAAGTTCTAACAACAACGTCAATTTACTCTAGAAGGTGCAATAATATGAGGGTTGACCCTTTTACAATTTTTCTGAAATTAATAATATCACCTTGAAAAGTGTCACTTTTCCTAAATTGACCAAAAATTTAAAAAATAAATAAAATGTGTTCTAATAAAACGACAAATTTGTCCTTGGGCTAATGTATGATTAGTTATTTAATTTGATTGTTTTTGAATAGACCCATTCACAATCACCGATCTATTATCTATATATATTAAATTACAGTACATAACACAATATTATGACATCTGTTCTTCTACAAATTTAACATTTATCTATTCTATTTAATGTTTGTAACTACCTTTTAGAGAAACATATTGTATTAATCCCAAAAATGGTATCATCACCCATCTCTTGAGTAATAGAATACATTGATGCAAATTCAAATCTGATCTTAAATATCTGACATGAATCATGAGTTTATTAACACACGGACATTGTCTTCTAAACGACATTAAAACTCAAAATAAGTCCTCAATACATTTATTAACACACTTTCATTTCACGAAATAGTGAGGACTACTAATCTTATCCTCCGACCGCCACACCGCTCTCATTAGTCCTAACTACGTTCTCATTTCTGAAGAGAACAAAGAAAGAAAAGGGTGAGCTCAACTAAATTTCCAAAGAAGAAATATTATGACTAAGATAACGCAGAATAAATTATCGTTAGCCTTCAACGATGTTAAAACGATACAATATAACAATCATCAAGTTTAAGCTGCAACGGAATAAAGCAATCCATTAGAAAAGTCAAGTAGAGAATAAAATCTACTATCTTTTATGATTTAAAAGGTTTTTCATCACTTTTATCGTTGAGACTACGAACAATAAATAATCCATATCATCAAATCATCCATGTATTATAAGCGAGGGATATTCTTTAGTATCACGACCGACCACGAATTATCCATGCACCACGACGGCCAAAAGATAATCATGTTTTCATCAATGGTCGATCATGCCATAAAACAATTCATCTTTGCACCTTGGCAGAAGAAGAGAATCCATAGCCATAATCATACCAAAAACTCGTACATCAATGCGTTACGGGCGATGAGGACTTTTTCACATCATTTGTAATATTACGGTTAATGATTATCTACCGAATAATCCACAATCATAATCATACAAAGTCCAAGTCCATCTATGCACTATGAATACGAGATGACTTTCAACATAATATAAACATGAGGATGATGACAATGATATAAAAATTCAATAAAACAAGTTCAAGAATTAATTTATCCGGGAACTAATAACGTCCAAATTGTCGGCGTGATACTTCTTGTGAGTAAAATTCAAGAATGCTCGGAAGAATATTTTCATGAAAAGATCTTTGGATGAAGCGCAAATATCGAGGATATTCCACTAATTTCATGGAGTATAAAGTCAAAACTTTAACCGTGAGTATAATAATAAAGAATGGAATAACAAAAGAAATCACCATGCATGCGGTGCATGATGATGCGCATTTCAGGAACGAGTCGTTATTCCAACAGAATAATAAAGAATGGAATAACAGAAATCACCATAAATGCGGTGCTTGGCGTGAATGAGTTATTCCATAGAATACTAAATTACGGAACGGTGGTATATACATGACCGGCGCGATATTCAACGAGAATAATAAATAAGCGGAACCCAGTCCCACAGAAAAATGCATATGAACATGATATTCTAACGAATAATAAAGAATGGAACCGGTTAAAGCGTAAAAGCATGACGTGATATTCAAATGTAATAATAAAGAATGGAATAACGAAGAATTGCACCAAGTATAGGGTAGCCCAGTATCTGAGTTATTCTAACGAGAATGATAAAGAATGGAATAACGAAGTTCTCTTCATTAATACTGAAAAGAAATAATACTCTCTGAAGTCTGACAACAAATAATATTCCCTACCTTAAGAAGAAAAGTCTTTGGATATATAAGTAGTGAAGTAGCGAAATACTTTTCTTCTTTCTCTATAGTTTATCTCCTGAGTTTGAAAGAATTAAGTAAAAATAATGAAGGAATAAGCTTCTATTTATAGAAAAATGAGGCGTATATAGTAACTAACTCATGAAACGGTCCAGATTGATTGATTTATTTTAATCGGACGGTCCATATTTAAAGCAAAATCTTTTAAATAAAATATAATATATTCTATTTATAATCTAATAAAACGAATAACTTTATAAAAGATTTTACTATCTCTGAAAACACTATCGCAGCACTTTATGCAAACACTATGCATAATAAAATATAATATATTCTAATTATTATCTAATAAAATGATAACTTTATAAAAGTATTACATTTTTATATAAAAAGATTTTACTATTAGCTAATAAAACGAATAACTTTATAAAAGTATTACATTTTTATATAAAAAAGCTTTTCTGTTTTTATTACATTAATAATACCAATAAAACAAAATTGGTGACTTATCACATAAGCATCAATAATCAATACTGGTGTCTACTTCTTATCACGACCAGACATCGCATTTCTTTACTTTTACTCTAGAGTAGTTCAACAAGATTAATGGTAAAACTTCCGTTAGTTATTTTTAATAAAATATTTTTGTCGTTTTCAATCCGATCAAATAATAATCTTTGTTATGGGTCCACCATGATTGTGCTTGGTCATCTTGATATTCCCAAAAAAAGAATATTCCCCACCAATCGAATATTATACAACAACTTGCATACTTTTCAAAATTTATAAATACTACCCACAACTATAACATTATATCATATCCACACCATAATATTCAAAAAAATTATTTCAAAAAAATAAAATATTTATTCATAAAATCTGGGGTCTCACACATATGAAACACTAAAAAAAAACTAAATTTATTTCTCAAATCCCCTAAATATGGGATAATATATTCAAAATTCAAAAATTAAAATTCTTTCAAACTCAAACATACTGTGGATTGCTATCCCCAAATATGGCATCTACTCTCTCTCTCTCTCGACACATCGATTCCTGCGATAAATTCATTCTCGACGCAGTGATTGCAGCCACATTTCTATGCCGGTTGTTTCTCATTAGTATCTTCTATGAAATTTTGAACCATTTTTGCCAAAAAAACATATCGGGGCTCGAATAATTTCTCAGTAGCAACTCCATCCTTGCCGTACTGCGCTTCACCGGCGGCGGTTGGTTTCTCCACCGATGAAATTCGCATAACAATAGGAAACTGCCTATCGAATTCAGCACAGACTTACCCATATCGGTTCGGATCGATGATTCTCGATAACTTTTCAATATTCTCTCTTTCTCCTAATTAAAATCAAAACTGTATACAAAATTCAACGAACTCTCTTACAAACCAATTTTTTTGGTGGTATTTTTCAAAAGATTGAAACTTTCAATGACCATCTTCTTTATCCAATGGGGGGAAGAGATTCTTTATTTAAGTATGTGTTATCTGTTTCTGGGTTTTGCAGATTCAACTTTCTATTTGATTTTGGGAGTATATTGCTACTGTTTTATGTAAGTTTCTCTTTGCTTACTTCTGTTGAACATGGTGTCTAAATCTTAAGTTTATTTGATGTTTCTTTGCCTTTTTTTTGGGTATTGTTCTCATGGGTTGGTATTACATATATTATTTTTGGAGGAATGTGTGGCCTTTTCAGAATTTCTTGGGACTGATTTGCATCAGTTCTGTAAGCATTGAGCATTGATTTCGTTGATGAATATTCTTTATGGACTGATTTGAGTTGTATGTGGTATGCATTCTGTGTTTGGATATACAATGATTGTATTGTATGGTCGGAGAATTATTGCACGTACCTAAGTTGAATTTAATGAAGGGTGAAATTAAGGCTTGGATTCACTCTGATTTACTTAAATAAAATTTATATGTAAGGGATCTATTTTTTTCTTTTCTTACCTCAGTTTTGTAAGTTAAATTTAGTTGGATTTTTCTTTTATTGGTAATGGTATTAATTCTTTTTTATCTTAAATTTTTTTTAGTGATTTTCAAGATACGTGGAAAGACATCAGGAGAAGTGCCTATTACAATTGGAATTAGAGAATAACCTCATTTGTTGTGCAGAATGTTCTAAGAATTTAACAAGAGAATCTCAAAGCATAGTAAACACAACTAATAAAAATGAGTCTGCCACTACTTCCACCAACTCAAGTTTGCCTCACGGTCATTTACGAAAGACTGAGGATGATAACGATAAATGGTCTAAAATGACCGGGTAATTCTACATTCTTTAGATTCTTATCTTACTTTAAAATACTCTATTCCACCAAGTTTCATTTATAAAAAAAATAAAGAAAAAGAATCACGATTAGTAATTTTTCCTTTGATATTAGTATAAGAAAACATAATGTTCTCAAGTTCACCACCATAATTTTAGTATGATGCAATAACATATAAATTGAGAATGAAAAGTATCGTTCTCTAGAATTTACCACTTGCAAGGTATGATAATATCATTGACCCAATTGGAACTCCAATGTTTAATGCTGCCAAATTTAATTTTTTATTGTAATGAGTGGTTATTTGGTGTTATACTCTGTCTTTATAAACTTGAACATTTGTGTCTACCACCATAGATTGCTTCATTTATACAGCTGAATTGATTTGCCATATTGATAGAGATAATTCATTTTATTGGGAGAATGCATATTATGATTTGATGTTTTAATGTATATGCTCATGATTATTTGTAAAGTCCTTCAAGTAAGATATGTACAAGGACTTAGTGATAGATCAAATCTGTTAGGTTGATCTAAGCTCTTAACGTGTATCATTCTGTAAAGGAATGTATAGATAGAATGATCAAAGCTGTTAGGTTGATCTTGAGATGTAATAGATAGGCTTCGAAGAAATCGGAGTGTATAAATCTGATCAACATTGCAGAAGTCAAGGCAGAAATGTAGAGCTTAGAAGATCGTAGTGTACCTGCCTTGAAGGGCCTCTTCGGGAATCGTAGAGTGGTCCCAATGTCTGCCGAACCAACTTAACGATCGTAATGTGCTGAAGGGAACGTAGAGTTTACAAGTCAACGATCGTAGAGTGCTCTCGGAATCATAGAGAGCTACAACTCAAGCAAGCGAAGATCGTAATATGCAAAGGTTTAAGGAGAATCGTAGTGCTCTCGGCTGATAACATCAGACCAGGCACCAAGACGACAAGTAACTACGATCTGGATCGTAGAGCATCTGTCTTGTGTCAGAGAACGTTGAGCCTCATGATTTATGTGGAAGACAGATTCCAACATAAGTGGAATGAATTCTAAACACTGTAGTACTCACCAGTCCCAAAGACACAAGAAAATATCCTTAGTATGCAACAAAGAGGCGTATTGAAGAAGCTAAGGAAAGTACCATTGGTAAGGGGGAAAACACCTTTTTAGGTGTTAGGTGAGAAAGCAGTCTGCAATGTCAGTGGGCCAGAATGCAGTTTCAGAAGATGTGCAGAAATGTCTCCATCAAAGATCAGAAAGGTCAAACGCATTTAATGCCTCAACAGATGGATCCAACAGATAGTTTTTAAGATCACATATAAGCAAATCAAGTAGATGAGAGAGAAGCAAGCAAGTATTGAAAAAATAACGTGAACAACTCTCAAGCTCAACTCTACGATCTGAGAATTAGCAAAGCTTGCTCAACTACTCAGTTCTTACGAACAAGTGCTTAAATAGTAACTGAGTAGCAACCATCAAGAACTCAACATCTATCAATCAACTGAAGAAGAGTACCAAGTCTGCTAGACTTGAAGAGTTCTAAGTGAACTGTAAGAGAGCCAAGTCTGTTGGACTTGAAGAGTTCAAGAGTGAACTAAAAAGTTCCTGGGCTAGCTGATGTAGAAGGAATCATGTGATTCAGAAGTTGTAAAAGACATCCTTAGTGGATATCCTATTCTCAGTAGAAGAGTGGACTAGGAGCTTTAAGTGCTCTGAACCACTTAAAATGACTATGTCTTTTACATTCATACTATAACTGTTATATCTGCCATAACTGCTATAACTGCCTTACTCTCATAAATCCACTGCTTTGTAAAGAAGATTAAAACAAACATCAATTCCGCTAAGTTTTAATCATCATCAAAGAACAAGTTTAAAACGAAAAGATTTTTAATTATCTATTCAACCCCCCCCCCTTCTAGATAACTATTGTGCCAACTAGGAACTAACACATTTGTTGTTCAATTTTGCTATTTTAGCTTACTACATTTATATTATCAGCATAGACCAGAGAGACGAAAAAAATTAGCGATTTGCCTTGGAAATTTATCAACAAAATGACGAAACAGGAGACAAATAGAGTAAGAAAGGGCCAAATATTTTTGTATTTAAGCTCTCATACTGTTAAGATAATTGAATTAATATAGTCACGGATTTAGTTGAAGAGTTGTTGTTCGGATTGAGTACCGATTTTCAAGTAAGTTTTCCTTTTGAAATTCATTTGTTTTGATCTAATTATTGTTTTTGTGAAGTTATTGGATCATTACTGCTCTAGATCTGCTATATTTCGTGTTTCGGTTTTTGCTGCGATCTTTAGCTTATTGATGAAATCTTATCGATTAATCAATCAATGGTAAATAATTCATGTTTTTGTCCATCCTAATTAATTCTACTTATTACCCTTTACAAAAATGTCCAGCTATCATAACATATGAGGTTGTAAAAAACCTAAATTCATTCCCCTAATTCCCCTAAATCTGGGATCATATATTCAAATATATTGTAAGACCCCAACTTTTATAAATAAAGATGATTTTTCTATGAATATCATTTTTGAATATTATGAAATAATTTGATATAATATTATAATTGTGGGTAATACTTATAAATTTGGAAAAGTACGCAAGTTGTTATATAATATTCGATTGGTGGGGAATATTCGTTTTAGCGGGAATATTAAATGACAATGGCATGAATCATTGGTGGACCCCACAATGGAATTATTATTTGATCGAGAAAACGACAAAAATATTTTTATGAAAATAACGGCGGAAGTTTTACTGTTAATCATTAAAACACCCTGTTAAAAGAAATAATGATGTCTGCGTGGTTGCATAGTAGCGAGGCGGTATTGATTATTATTGATGATTACGTAAGAAGTCACTCATTTTTCAAAATTATCGAAAGAAAGTAATAAAGTATATATATATATATATATATATATATATATATTTGACATGTATGTGTGTATAGGAGTGTGTGTGTGTGTGGTAGTGGGTTTTGGTGGAAAAGTGGAAGGTTTGATAATTAATGTTGGTTGTTTTATTATAAATTGATTTTGGGTGGTGGAGAAGTTGATGGGTGTAAGACCAAAATTTTTAAATAAAAAAAGAATTTCCTTTATTTATTATTTTGAAATAGTAAGGGTTGATTTGATTAATGTGAATAGTTAAGGGTTAAATCATACGAAATATTTCAAAATAAGCAAGTGGTTAATAAAATATTCATTTTTGTCGGGGAATATTAGTTTGGTCGTGGAATATTAAATCTCGTCAGGAATATTAAATGCGATGACTACGCGACCATGTGTGGGCCCCATAACGAAAGCGATTGGATGAAGAAAACGACAAATATAAGTTGGTTAAAAATAACAGGATAGTTATTCACAGAATTATCTTTGTTGGAATACCCGGTGGTTAAAATATAAGATGTCTGGCGTGGTTGCCTGATGTACTGCGGTATTACCGCGATATTGTTGAATTATTGATCCTTACGTGAAGAAGGCACTACTCAATAATTTTCACGATGAATTCTTGCTCAATATTTTATTTTATTGATTCAATAATTCTTGCGTTGATATTTTATATTATTGTTGTTCAATAATTGTCACTTTTTATTATCTCCATTATCGGATCAATAATTCATATTATTTGAATAATATTATTAGATAGCATTATTGGCAATGTCTAGAAAGTTACATCGAGGAGAGGTTTGGTCACCTAATTGCGCCGCCAGATGAGAGAGATCCTTATTGGAAAGCCCCTCTTTCTGAGGAGCGGCTTTGGTTATCATAATTGTGATTACGTAATATTATTTGTGAATAATTAATTATTGATTCATATGATAAAGAAATATTTATTTTATGTGGATATAAATGATGGATTTATTTATGTGGTTATAAATGAAGAAATTATGTTGAGGTGTTTTATCGGTATTTTATCGGATTGGAGGTATTAAAAATTAAATCGGGGTTTTGAGATATATTATGGGGTTATAATTTTTAATCCGAATCGTTGGATTGTGGTAATTTTTGGGTATGTTATACATACATAAGTTGAGTATATGTCCACAAATTTTGAACCGTTAAAATTCACGAATGATTTGTTATGAATTTTAAGAGGTGTCCGATTCGGAAATTAGGTTTATAATTGATTTTGGTGGAAAATTTTAGAATTGAGTGGGCCCCACTTTTGGTTGGTGAGAAATGTGCTCAATTGAATTTTCAAATGTGGTGGGTGGAATAGTAGCGAGTAAAGCCATCGGTTTGCGAGGTTAAGTCTGCCTTGACGTCTTAACATTTTCCTATAAATAGAGGCTAAGTTAGAATTGAAAATCACACGAAAACAAAGTTTTCTCTTTCTCTCTATATTATTGAGCGTTTTTGTGAGTATTTAGATACTTTGAGAGTTCTTTGTCAAGACAAGTTTCATTCGAAGATCACTTGAGCCTTTCCTTCCAAATCTTGATTCTTTGAGGTAAGGGATATTATTTTTTTCGTAATGATATTATTTCTTCAATATCATTATCTTTGAAATGTTGATCTGAAGTTTTATCAAATTTGGAACTTTTTCATGTCGAGGTTACTATTCATGAGTTACTATTCACGAGTTACTATTCATGAGTTACTATTCACGAAGTTCTTATTCACGAGTACTATTCATGAAGCGTGAAGATGTTTTTGTGGAATTTCTATCTTTTGGTGTCGGGTTTCTTATTCACGTATACGGCCTTATTCACGATATCTGACACTATTCACGTATCGACACTATTCACCTAGAAAAATAAAATTTCTTCTTTTCGTCCAAAATATCTATTCGGATACTAGCTTTGATTGTATCCATGTTTTGATCATTCTTGAATTTTACACCACTATGATTATTTTTGAGGTATTGTTGGACATGGATAAAACAAAATCTGAATCCTTAATCCTTAATCCTTGTCATTTTGTTTCACCGGATTCGTTCTTTAAAAATATTTTCATCATCCTCGATCCTAAATGATGATATTATTGAATATCTTTGGCTTTTATGTAGTGCAAAGATGAATGATTTCTGAAGAATATCTTTGGCTTTTAGTGTGCAGATGAATAGGTGTTTAAATGAACATATTGGATCGATGAATATCTTTGGCCTTTAGTGCAAAAGATGAGCAGTGTTGAGATGAACATGGCCGATTGATGAATATCTTTGGCACGTAGTGCAAAGATGAATATTTGATTTGAGATGAATATTGATTGATGTTACGAGGATAAAATATTGATGATGGATATTAAATTCATAGATTATAGTAGATTTCATTCTCTACGTAACTCTTCTATGAATTATTATTTTATTTGCGAATATTGATCTCAAACTTGTTGTTGCCTATTGTATTCTATCGTTTTTTCCTGTTGGAGACTAACGATAATTTGTTGTATATTATCTTAGTCATAGTATTCTTTACTTTGGGCTAGTTGAGCTCACCCTTTTCCTTGTTGTTCCATTTTTTTTCTTCTCGGGAGGCGAGAATGTAGCGAGTACTTGAGTCGGGGTATGGAATGAAGGTTTTAGAAAGGATTGTTTAGTAGTCCTCACCATTTTGTAAAATAATGTATCAATAAATGTGATGGGGATTTATTTGAGTATAGATATTGTCTAGAAGATAATATTTGTATTTAAACTCACAGTTTCTTTGTTGTAATAATAAAGTTGTAGTTGTTTACGTACCATGTATTTGGCGACTCGGAATGGGTGTTGTGTATACCTATTTTGGGGCGTCACGGTTAATATCGAGCTTAGGGATATGATCTCCATGGGAGATCGGGGAATAGAACTAGGAGGAGAGGCAGAGTAAATCCTTCACATTAGTGTGTCCTACCTAAGCTTATTTGTTAGTTAGTCAAGATATATAGGGGTATTATGTGATTTGTTAATTTATTTAATTAACCCTTGTTTTATGATAGTTTTTAAGAATGGTCACGCTGAAGCGTTAACAATGGAGTGAATGAGATCGTGGAGACACCTCTAATCGCCAACCGGATAATGTGATGTCGATGAAGAAGGAATTAGAGATATCCATGTGGTGAGTGAAGAATTGATAGTTGCACTTTAGATATTCGCAGGTAGATAACAGTGAGAGTGAGGAAGAAGAGGAAGAAGAGGTACTGAAGAGAGTTTATTAGAGGTATTTTATGATCAAAATGTAGAATTGCAAAATCGTATTCATGAGTTAGAAGAGCGGTTTGAAGAATTGCAGCAGCGATCGTGGAGCAAAAGGATGCAACGATTCAAGCTTGTGTTACCCGATATGTGATGCTTGAGCGAAGCACTCTTTGGCGAGTATAAGATGATAAAGTGGAATCTGGTGAAAGAAGAAATAAGCGAACGAGTGAGAATGAGTGATGCATGGGTAAAAAGCACTTTTGACGCGTTGATATTATGGAAAGAGATGTCCAATCTAAAAAGAAAGATTTAACAATGACGGGAAGACGCGTCGGCGGCGACAAAGATCGGCACCATCAACAAATTCTAAGGGAGGAGAACGACCACCCCATATATCTTTACAAATGCGAAAAGAGGGACATATCGGTCAAACCGCCTACAACAGTTCAAGGTATATATAGTTGTGGAAAGGAAGGACATATCGCTTCGAGATTATGCAGTGGCGAAACTTAGTTCAATGAGGACGGTGACTCAAAAGATCGTCCCGAAAAAGTCAAAGTCAACGATTCCGGAAGAGCGTTTGTTGTGATTTGGTCATAATCGAGAACCCAAACGAGGTGATCACGGGTTAGTTAATTATAAATTCTTGAAGTTTATACCTTACTTGAATCTGGGTTCTACCCATTCTTTTATCTCTCTTGCTTGCGCTCAACGTTTGAACTTGACTACGGAGAAATTAGACTTTGACCTATTTATGGAGACTCAGTTAGGAGAAACTTTCATTACATCCGTTGTTTAGAAATCTTGCTTGATTCAGTTGGCACTATCACATTACACATTAACCTTATTTCTATAGAGATATTTGCTTTTGATGTGATTTTAGGGATTGATTGGTTAACTACTCATCATGCCAAAATTGATTGTTTTCGTAAGGTTGTTAGTTTTCATATTCCTAACCAACTGTTGTGCGAATTCAAGCAACTAAACCATTAAAATCAATCATTGTCATATCTAATCATAAAGCTATTCGTTTATTGAAAAAACGGATGTCGAGCTTTCTTAGCCCATGTTATGGATTTGAATAAAGACACGTCAAATTTGAATAATATTCTGTTGTTATTGACTTTCTGACGTATTTCTGAAGAACTTCCGGTCTACCCCGAGCGTGAAGTTGAATTCTTTATTGATCTTGAACCCGGTATAAAGCCCATTTCTAAAACCCCATATCGAATGGCTCTATTGAACTTGAGGAGTTAAAGGTCCAACTACGAGGAATTGTTGGACATCGATTTCATTAAATCCCTACATCTCCTCGGGGTGCTCTGCTTTATTAAATAAAAAAAGAAGACGGAGTATCGACTTTGTATTGACTATCGGGAATTGAACCATGTCACCATCAAGAATAGGTATCCTCTACCTCGTATTGATGACTTGTTTGACCCGATTCTGAGGGGCACAATTATTTTCAAAATTGATCTTCGCTCGGATATCATCAATTTGAAGATTAGAATCGAGGATATTCAAAAGGCGCCTTCGAACTTCGGTATGGGCATTATGAATTCTTAGTCATGTCTTTCGGACTAACAAATGCTCCTACGGACTTTCATGGATATGATGAACCGAGTATTCAAGGAATATTTGGATCGATTCGTTGTTGTCTTTATTGATGACATCCTTATATATTCCAAAAGCCGTGAAGATCATGAGCACCATTTGAAGTTTGGTACTCCAAAGGCTTCGTGAAAACCAACTATATGCCAAATTGAAGAAATGCGAGTTAAAGCTTGAGGAAGTAGCCTTTCTTGGGCATGTGGTGTCAAAACATGGAGTATCTATTGATCCGAAGATTGAAGCAATACAAAGTTAGGAGCAACCGAAGTCGGTGGATCAAGCACGTAGCTTTTGGGCTTAGTTTGGTTATTATCGGAGATTCGTGGAAGGGTTTTCTTGAATCGCTACTCCATTAACTCGCCTAACTTCGGAAGGATACAAAATTCGTTTGGAGCGAAGAATGCGAGAAAAGTTTCCAAGAGCTTAAGAGGAGACTTATTTCGCAGACTGTTCTAACAATACCATCCGGTTCGGATGGATTTGTTATCTCTGACGATGCTTTAGGCAAAGGGTTAGGATGTGTTTTCATGCAACGTGGGAAAGTCATAGCCTTTATGCCTCACGACAACTTAAAGAGTATGAGAGGAATTATCCTACTCATGATCTAGAGTTAGCGGCAATCGTTTTCGCTTAAAGATATGGAGGCACTATCTATATGGGGAGAAAGTGGAGATATATTCGACCATAAAAGCCTTAAATATTTCTTCACTCAAAAGAACTCAACATCGCGGCGGCGGACGTTGGCTCGAGCTATTGAAAGACTACGACCACACTATTCAATACCATCCCGGTAAAGCGAGCGTGGTAGTAGCGCGTTGAGTAGAAGATCATATCGCGGAACGAAAGTGCGATGATGTCAAGTATCGCGACAGAGCCAACTTTAATAGAAAAAAGTTAAGGTTGCTCGCCACCCGAATCTTGAGAGTGTCGTATGAAGAAGAAAGTACAAGAAGGAGCTATTCCTAAGCGAGAATTGATGAAGAAGGAATACTTGAGTCCACTCTAGAGACTTTGTGTTCCTAACGACTGATTTGAAGTACAAGATTATGATGGAGGCACAATACACCATTTGCAATCCATCCTGGAAGTACTAAAATGTATCGTGATCTTCGACATACATTTGGTGGAATAATATGAAGAGAGAGATTGCAAAGTTTATCTCAATGTGTTTAACTTGCCAACGTGTAAAGGCGGAGCATCTAGTACTTAAGGGTCCGTTGCAACCACTTGAGATTCCAAAATGGAAGTGGGAACACATTACCATGGATTTCGTTACGGGTCTTCCTACGGTTTCTCAAGGCATCAATGCTATTTGGGTTATTGTTGATAGATTAACCAAGTCTGCTCATTTCTTGCCGATACGGGAGACTTATTCACTTGAACGTCTTGCTAGTATATACGTAAATGAGATTGTGAGGTTGCATGGCATGCCTGTATCCATAGTTTCGGATCGTGACCCAAGATTCACTTCAAGATTTTGGGTTAGCTTGCAAAAAGCTATGGGCACGGATTTTGCGATTTAGTTCTAAGATACCATCCCCAAACGGACGGACAATCGAGAGAGGACTATTCAAACTCTTGAAGATTTATTAAGACTCGTGTCCTGAACTTCAAGGGTAGTTGGGATAAGTATTTACCATTGGTGGAATTCTCCTACAACAACAGCTTATCGAGCAAGTATAGGTGTGGCTCCATTGAAGCATTATATGGACGAAAATGTCGTTCTCTCAATATGTTGGGATGAGGTGGGTGAAACAACATTGTTGGGACCCGAAAGTTAAGACGTATATGACTAAAAAAAGATCCAAATGATTCGACAACGTATACAAAGCACAAGATCGACAAAAGAGTTATGCGGATCTTCATCGAAAGGACGTGGAATTTAATGTAGGGGATCATGTATTGTTACGAGTTGCTCCATGGAAGGAGTTACAAGATTTGGGAAGAGAGAAAGCTCAATCCACGATTTATTGGTCCATTTCAAATTCTTGACCGAGTAGGAAATGTAGCCTATAGACTTGCGTTACCTCCAAGTATGTCTCGTGTTCATAATGTGTTTCACATATCTCATATTTCAGAAATATGTGAAAGACCCGAACCACGTTATTGAGTTAGAACCGGACGAGATAGTAGAAGACTTAACGTATGAGGAGGTACTGTCAAGATCTTGGATAGGAAGGAGCATGTCCCACGCGCCATGAAAGTCATACCACAAGTTAAAGTTTTGTGGAGAATCATGCTATAGAGGAAATGACACAGGGTTGGAAACGGAAATGAAAGCGAGGTATCCTCACCTTTTCAAACACACAGTACGTGACGTCAATTTCGAGGACGAAAATTTCATAAGGAGGGAGGTTGTAAGACCGAAATTTTTTAAATAAAAGGAATTTCCTTTATTTATTATTTTGAAATAGTAAGGGTTGATTTGATTAATGTGGATAGTTAAGGGTTAAATACGCAAATATTTCAAAATAAGCAAGTGGTTATAAAATATTCATTTTTGTCAGGGAATATTCGTTTGGTGCGTGGAATATTAAATCTGTTGGGAATATTAAATGCGGCCGGCAGCCCCATGTGTGGGCCCATAACGAAAGCGATGGATGAAAGAAAACGACAAATATAAGTTGGTTAAAAATAACGGCGTAGTTGTTACCAATTATCTTGTTGGAATACCCGGTGGTTAAAATACGATGTCTGGCGTGGTTGCGAAGTATTACACCGGTATTGCACATGTATTGTTGAATTATTGATCCTTACGTAAGAAGGCACTTACTCAATAATTTTCACGATGAGTTCTTGCTCAATATTTTATTTTATTGATTCAATAATTCTTTGCGTTGATATTTTATATTATTGTTGTTTAATAATTGTCAACGCACGTTATTTCCATTATCGGATCAATAATTCATATTATTTGAATAATATTATTAGATAGCATTATTGGCGATGTGGCGACCCCAAAATAGGTCCATTCCATCCAACCCATTCGAAGTCGCCAAATACATGATACGTAAAAACAACTACAACTTTATTATCACAACAATAAAATCGTGAGTTTAAATACAAATATTATCTTACAGACAATATTTATACTCAAATAAATCCTCATCACATTTATTGATACATTATTTTACAATAATGGTGAGGACTACTAAACAACTCTCTCTCTGTAACCTTCATTCCATACCCGACTAAGACTTCGCTACATTACGCCTCCCGAGAAGAAAAATGGAACAACAAGGAAAAGGGTGAGCTCAACTAGCCCAAGAAAGAATGTTATGACTAAGATAATATACAACAAATTATCGTTAGTCTCCAACAGGAAAAATCGATAGAATACAATAGACAACAAGTTTCGGATCAATATTCGCATGAAATAATAATTCATAGAAGAGTTACGTGAGAATGAAATCTACTATAATCTATGAATTTAACGGTCCATCATCAATATTTTATCCATGTAACATCAATCAATATTCATCTCAAATCAAATATTCATCTTTGCCTACGTGCCAAAGATATTCATCAATCGGTCATGTTCATCTCAACACTGCTCATCTTTGCACTAAAGGCCAAAGATATTCATCGATCGATCGTGTTCATTTAAACACTGTTCATCTTTACACTACAGCCAAAGATATTCATCGATCGGTCGTATTCATTTAAACACTGCTCATCTTTGCACTACATGGCCAAAGATATTCATCGATCGGTCGTATTCATTTAAACACTGCTCATCTTTTGCACTACGTGCCAAAGATATTCAATAATATCATCATTTAAGGTAGAGGATGATGAAAATATTTTAAAGAAACGAATCCAAAGAAAACAAAATGACAAGGATTAAGGATTAAGTACTTGGTTTTATCCACGTCCAAAAATACCTCAAAAATAATCACGGTGGTGTAAAATTCAAGAATGATCAAAACATGGATACAATCAAAGCTAGTATCCGAATAGATATTTTTAGGCGAAAAGAAAAATTTTCATTTTTGGTGAATAGTGCAGTATTAAATGAATAAAGTCAGATCGTGAATAATCTTGAAGTATCGTGAATAATAACTCAAACACCAAAAGATAGAAATTCCACAAAAAAACATCTTCACGCTTTTATGAATAGTACTCGTGAATAGTAACTCGTGAATAGTAACTCATGAATAGTAACTCATGAATAGTAACTCCGACATGAAAAAGTTCCAAATTTGATAAAAAGTTCCACTGTGATTATTTTTGAGGTATAATAATTCATATTATTAATCGAATAATGGAATCAAATCGAGTGACTTCTCACATAAGATCAATAATCAATAATATATGTTATTATACAACCACACGACATTCGTTTTTTTACTAAATGAACATGGCCAGTAGTTCAACAAGAACTACTGTTTAAACTTCCGCCGTTATTTTAATAAAATATTTTTGTCGCTTTTCAATCCGACAATGAAATTACTGCTAGGTCCACCAATGATCGAGCCGCTGTATGAATAATATTCCTCGCTAAACCTAATATTCTCCCACCAATCAATATAATATAACCACTTGCATACTTTGCAAAATTTATAAATACTACCCACAACTATAATATTATCTTAAATTCACACCATAATATTAAAAATTATTTTGACAAAATTTAAATCTTTATCGATAAAATCGGGGTCTCACAACAAGATATAGGATATTATGTGATTGATTTCTTAATTAACCCTTGTTTTACGACAATGAATTGAGAATGTCGACCGAGAATATTAATAGTGGTGTAAATGAGACCGTGGAGATGCTGTATTTAACAACGAGGAGAACGTGCAACAGTCAGCAATGTACCTCTCCGTGAATAACACCAATCGAAGCGATGATGAACGAGGGGATGTTTAGAAGCTTTTTAGAAGCGCTCATGCAAAATCGCATTTGAGGGAGACTCGTGTTCAAAATACGAGGAGGAGATGATAGCAATTCACGGGTGGTCACAACCAAGCGATTCAAAGAGTTGGGACCACCGAGTGCAGGGAAAGCCAGATCCGATCATGGCGGAAACATGGGTCAAGCAAATTACCAAGATATTCGATGTCTTGGGATGCACGAAGAACGAAAAGTTCCATTCGCTACTTTTTATGTTCCGTGGCGAAAGCGACATTGGTGGGAATTCATGAGCGTACCCATCCACTTTCACTCGGCGATGTCACGGGAGACGTTTGAAGCAGTTCAATGACAAGTACTTCCACGAAAGTATTCGGCTATATGAAGGAAGTGGAGTTTATTAGACTAGAAGCGAAATAACATGACGGTGTCCCAAAGACGAGGCGAAGTTCATGGAGTTATCCGTGTTCAGACCTCATTTGGTGGAGAATGAGGAACGATGACGCGGATGTTTCTTAGAGGTTTGAAACCCTAAGATACGTCGAGATCTCATTTCTCATAAATTTTCTCTCTATTCGGATGTTATAAATGGGCTCGATTGTTAGAGCGAGATAACGAAAATACGTTCAACCGAGGGACCATAACCAGGATCATACCAAAGATAGCAGATCATCGAATAACGATAACCAAAGGAGAAAGAAGAATGCGGACAAAGCGGTAACCACTCCGGTGGTAATCGTGGCCATGAAAATATAAGAAGCGAGTTGGGAGGAGATTTTAAAAGAGGAGATTCAACAACGACCATGTGAAGACGTCGGTATGATGTAACCGGTTCCAAGGAGGAGAACGACCACCGGTCATATGCTACAAATGCGGAAAGAGGGACATATCACCAAACCGTCCCACAAATAGCTTTAGGTATGTTATAATTGTGGAAAAGAAGGACATATCGCCGAGATTATACGATATCGAAACCCATCCAATGAGAATGGTGACTCAAAAGGATGTCCCGTAAAAGTCAAAGTCAATCGGTTCTTGGAAGAGCGTTTGTCGTGACCTATCAAAATACGAGGAACCCGAACGGTTAGCACGGTTAGTTAATTATAAATTCTTGCAAGTATATACCTTACTAGATATTGGTTCTACCCATTCTTTTATCTCTCTTACTTGCGCCAACGTTTGAACTTGACTACGGAGAAATTAAACTTTGACCTATCTCATGGAGACTCCATTAGAGAAACTTTCATTACATCCGTTGTTTAAAAATCTTGCTTGATTCAAGTTGGCACTATCACATTACGTGTTAACCTTATTTCTATAGAGATATTTGCTTTTGATGTGATTTTAAGGTTAACTACTCATCATACCAAATTGATTGCTTTTGTAAGGTTGTTAGTTTTCATATTCCTAAGCAACTTTGTTATTCAATTCAAGCAATCAAACCATTGAAGTCAAACATTTTCATATCAAGCCATGAAGTCATTCGTTTATTACGGATGTCAAGTTTTCTTAGTCCATGTTATGGATTTGAATAAAGACACGTCGATTTGAATAATATTCTGTTGTTATTGATTTTCCCGACGTATTTCTGAAGAATTTCTTGGTTTACTCCCAAAGATCGATATTAAATTTTGTATCGACTTTGAACCCTAGTACAAAACTCATTTCTAAAATCTCATATCGAATGGCTCCTATTGAACTTCGAGTTTAAAAATTCAACTATAAATTTGGTACCGAGCCTTTATCTTGTGACTTCCTTTGTGGAATTCACCTGCCGAACTCTCTGTAAGGGACGTCATATTAGTGCGATAGAAAATCGATAGGTGTCATTGTGACGTCTTATCCAAGATTGGGATATGAGTCACGATTGAGAGCAACCTAAGTCGAGAATCAAAATACGTAGCTTTCAGGCTTAGTTGGTTATTATCGAGATTCGTTGAAGGATATTCTCGAATCGCTATTCTATTAACGTGGTGACTTCGTAGAGATACAAAATTGAATGGAGCAAGGAATGTGGGAAGAGCTTGAAGAACTCAAGAGAGACTCATTTCAAAGACATGTTCACCATGCCATCCCGGAAAAAGCGAACGTGGTAGGTGACGTGTTGAGTAGAAGATCGTATACAAGACGAAAGTACGATATTATCAAAGACTCATTTCAGTATAATATACAAATAATAGAGATGGAGATGAAAACTCTAGGTACCCACGTGATGATATACGAGTATAATCGACTTTTAATCGATAAAGTTAAAGTCGCTCAAGCTTACACACCGGAGTGATGAATTTGAAGAAGGAGGTGCAAGAGGTTGTTATTTTAAAAGCGAGAATCGGTGAGGTGAGGAAAGCTCAAACCTTCGATTTATTAATCCATTTGAAATTCTCGATCGAATAGGAATCGTGGCCTATAGACTCGCTTTTACCACCAAGTACGACGCGTGTTCATAACGCTTTTACGTGTCGATGTTACGTAAATATGTGGACGACCAAACACGCTATTGAAGTTAGAACCCGGACGAGATAATAGAAGACTTAACGTATGAGGAGGTACTGTCAAGATTTTGTAGAGGAAAGAACATGACCTATGTACCGAGGTTATACCATAAGTTAAAGTTTTGTGGAGAAACCATGCTATTGAGGAAATGACCTGGGAGTTGGATTTGAAAATGAAAGCGAGGTATCTTTACCTTTTCAAAACACCAGGTACGTACGTCAATTTCGAGGACGAAATTTCATAAGGAGGGGAGGTTGTAAGACCCCGAAATTTTTTTTAAATAAAAAGGAATTTCCTTTATTTATTATCTTGAAATAGTAAGGGTTGATTTGATTAATGTGGATAGTTAAGGGTTAAATACGCAAATATTTCAAAATAAGCAAGTGGTTATAAAATATTCATTGTTGTCGGGGAATATTCGTTTGGTCGTGGAATATTCGCATCGCTTCTGGGGAATATTCGCATTTACGAAGCTAACCATGTGTGGGCCCCATAACCGAAAAGCGATTGGATGAGGAAAACGACAAATATAAGTTGGTTAAAAATAACTGGTAGTAGTTATTCTCAATTATCTGTTGAATACCCGGTGGTTAAAATACTGATGTCTGCGTGGTTCGCACAAGAAGACACGGTATTATGCAAAGATTGTTGAATTATTGATTCGCACGTAAGATGGCACTACTCAATAATTGTTACGAAGAATTATCGCTCAAGATTTTTTATTTTATTGATTCAATAATTGCTTTGCGTTGGTATTTTATATTATTGTTGTTTCAATAATTGTCAACCGCATTTATTTCCCATTATCGATCAATAATTCATATTATTTGAATAATATTATTAGATAACATTATTGGCAATGTCTAGAAAGTTACATCTAAGGAGAGGTTTGGTCACCTAATCAAGCGCCAAGAAGAGAGATCCTTATTGGAAAGCCCCTCTTTCTGAGGAAACTACTGGTTATCATAATTGTGATTACGTAATATTATTTGTGAATAATTAATTATTGATTCATATGATAAAGAAATATTTATTTTATGTGGATATAAATGATGGATTTATTTATGTGGTTATAAATGAAGAAATTATGTTGAGGTGTTTTATCAAGATTTTATCTGGATTGGAGGTATTAAAAATTAAATCGGGGGTTTTGAGATATATTATGGGGTTATAATTTTAATCCGACCGTTGGATTGTGGTAATTTTTGGGTATGTTATACATACATAAGTTGAGTATATGTCCACAAATTTTGAACCGTTAAAAATGCACGAATGATTTGTTATGAATTTTAAGAGGTGTCCGATTCGGAAATTAGGGTTATAATTGATTTTGGTGGAAAATTCTAGAATTTAGTGGGCCCCACTTGTGGTTGGTGAAAAATGTGCTGAATTTTATTTCAAATGTGGTGGGTGGCAATAATAGCGAGTAAAGCCATCGTGTAAAGCAGTCAAGTCTCGCTTCTACGGCTAACATTTTCCTATAAATAGAGGGCTAAGTTAGAATTGAAAATCACACCGTAAACAAAGTTTTCTCTTTCTCTCTATATATTATTGAGCGTATTTTGTGAGTATTTAGATACTTTGAGAGTTCTTTGTTCAATTACAAGTTTCATTCAAACATCACTTCCGCCTTTCCTTCCGGCATCGATTCTTTGAGGTAAGGGATATTATTTTTTTCAGAATGATATTATTTCTTCAATATCATTATCTTTGAAATGTTGATCTGAAGTTTTATCAAATTTGGAACTTTTTCATGTCTGGGTTACTATTCATGAGTTACTATTCACGAGTTACTATTCATGAAGTTACTATTCACGAAGTTACTTATTCACGAGTACTATTCATGAAAGCGTGAAAATGTTTTTTGTGTGAAATTTCTATCTTTTGGTGTCTGAGATTACTATTCACGATATCAAGACTATTCACGATACTCTGACTATTCACGTATCTGTGACTATTCATCGAAAAATAAAATTTCTTCTTTTAATCTCAAATATCTATTACGGATACTAGCTTTGATTGTATCCATGTTTTGATCATTCTCAAATTTTACACCACTATGATTATTTTTGAGGTATTTTTTGGGCGTGGATAAAACCAAGTACTGAATCCTTAATCCTTAATCCTTGTCATTTTGTTTCACCGGATTCGTTTTTAAAAATATTTTCATCATCCTCGCCTTAAATGATGATATTATTGAATATCTTTGGCCCGTAGTGCAAAGATGAATGATTTCGATGAATATCTTTGGCTGTAGTGCAAAGATGAACAAGTGTTTAAATGAACACGATCGATCGATGAATATCTTTGGCTCAGAGTGCAAAGATGAACAGTGTTTAAATGAATACGACTGATCGATGAATATCTTTGGCTCAGAAGGCAAAGATGAACAGTGTTTAAATGAACATACGACCGATCGATGAATATCTTTGGCACCAGTAGTGCAAAGATGAACAGTGTTTAAATGAACACGACCGATCGATGAATATCTTTGGCCTTTAGTGCAAAGATGAACAGTGTTGAGATGAACATGACCGATTGATGAATATCTTTGGCTGTAGTGCAAAGATGAATATTTGATTTGAGATGAATATTGATTGATGTTACGGGGATAAAATATTGATGATGGATCGTTAAATTCATAGATTATAGTAGATTTCATTCTCTACGTAACTCTTCTATGAATTATTATTTTTCGCATTGCGAATATTGATCCGAAACTTGTTGCTCTATTGTATTCTATCGATTTTTCCTCATTGGAGACTAACGATAATTTGTTGTATATTATCTTAGTCATAACATTCTTTATCGGCTAGTTGAGCTCACCCTTTTCCTTGTTGTTCCATTTTTCTTCTCAGGAGGCGAGAATGTAGCGAGTACTAGTCGGGGTATGGAATGAAGGTTCTAGAGAGAGAGTTGTTTAGTAGTCCTCACCATTATTGTAAAATAATGTATCAATAAATGTGATGAGGATTTATTTGAGTATAAATATTGTCTAGAAGATAATATTTGTATTTAAACTCACAGTTTTATTGTTGTGATAATAAAGTTGTAGTTGTTTCTGTACCATGTATTTGGCGACTCAGAATGGGTTGGATGGAATGGACCTATTTTGGGGTCGTCACAATCTTAGTCATAGTATTCTTTACTGGGCTAGTTGAGCTCACCCTTTTCCTTGTTGTTCCATTTTTTCTTCTCAGGAGGCGAGAATGTAGCGAGTACTAGTCGGGGTATGGAATGAATGTAAGACCCCAAAATTTTTTTTAAATAAAAAGGAATTTTCATTATTTATTATTTTGAAATAGTAAGGGTTGATTTGATTAATGTGGATAGTTAAGGGTTAAATATGCAAATATTTCAAAATAAGCAAGTGGTTATAAAATATTCATTTTTGTCGGGGAATATTCGTTTGGTCGTGGAATATTCGTGCTGTTCTGAGAATATTCGTGACGACCAGTAGCCATGTGTGTGGGCCCCATAACCTGGAAAGCGATTGGATGAGGAAAACGACAAAGTTTGGGTGGTTATAAATAACTGGCGTAGTTATTACTGTTAAGATCTGTTGGAATACCCTATGGTTAAAATACGATGTCTACGCTGTGGTTGCATACAGATGCACACCAGTATTACAAGACAAGATTGTTGAATTATTGATTCGCACGTAAGATGGCACTACTCAATAATTTTCACAAGTAGTTACCGCTCAATATTTTATTTTATTGATTCAATAATTGTCGCGTTGATATTTTATATTATCGTTGTTCAATAATTGTCATTTGCACAAAGATTTCCCATTATCGCATCAATAATTCATATTATTTGAATAATATTATCGAGATAACATTATTGGCAATGTCTAGAAAGTTCTCGCTTACAAGGAGAGGTTTGGTCACCTAATCATGCACCAAGAAGGAGAGATCCTTATTGGAAAGCCCCCTCTTCCTGGGGAATGGTCTGGTTGTCATAAATGTGATTCTGTAATATTATTTGTGAATAATTAATTATTGATTCATATGATAAGGAAATATTTATTTTATATGAATATAAATGATGGATTTATTTATGTGGTTATTAATGAAGGAATTAATGCTGAGATGTTTTATTTTGTCGGATTGGAGGTATTAAAAGATCAAATCGGTGTTATTACAGCTTTATTGTGTGAGTTATAATATTTAATCCGACCGTTGGATCGTTGTAATTTTTGGATATGTTATACATATATAAGTTGAGTATATGTCTACAAATTTTGAACCGTTAAAAATGCACGAATGATTTGTTGTGAATTTTAAGAGGTGTCGGATTCGGAAATTAGGTTTATAATTGATTTTGGTGGAAAATTCTAGAATTGAGTGGGCCCCACTTGTGGTTGGTGAAAAAATGTGCTAAATTTTATTTTAAATGTGGTGGGTGGCAATAGTAGCGGTGTAAAAGCCATCGTAGCTTGGTCAAGTCTGCTTTGGTAGGCTAACATTTTCCTATAAATAGAGGGCTAAGTTAGAATTGAAAATCACACCGTAAACAAAGTTTTCTCTTTCCTCTCTATATTATTGAGCGATTTTGTGAGTATTTAGATACTTTGAGAGTTGTCGTGTTAAGACAAGTTTCATTCAAAGATCACTTCCGCCTTTCCTTCCGAGGTAATCGATTCTTTGAGGTAAGGGATGTTATTTTCTTCTTAAATGATATTATTTCTTCAATATCATTATCTTTGAAATATTGATTGAACTTTTTATCAAATTTGGAACTTTTTCATGTCGTGGTTACTATTCATGAGTTACTATTCACGAAGTTACTATTCATGAGTTACTATTCACGAAGTTACTATTCACGAAGTACTATTCATGAAGCGTGAAGATGTTTTTTTTTTGTGGAATTTCTATCTTTTGGTGTCTGAGTTACTATTCACGATATCTAAAGACTATTCACGATATCTGACACTATTCACGAATCACTGACTATTCAATAAAAAATGAAAATTTTTCTTTTCGTCCAAAATATCTATTCGGATACTAGCTTTGATTGTATCCATGTTTTGATCATTCTTGAATTTTACACCACTATGATTATTTTTGAGGTATTGTTGGACATGGATAAAATAAAGTACGAATCATTAATCCTTAATCCTTGTCATTTTGTTTCAATTGGATTCGCTTTTTAAAATATTTTTCATCATCCTCGCCTTAAATGATGATATTATTGAATATCTTTGGCCCAGTAGTGCAAAGATGAATGATTTCTGAAGAATATCTTTGGCAGTGAGTGCAAAGATGAATGATTTCTGAAGAATATCTTTGGCCAGAAAGGCAAAGATGAACAGTGTTTAAATGAACACGACCGATCGATGAATATCTTTGGCCTTTAGTGCAAAGATGAACAGTGTTGAGATGAATACGACCGATTGATGAATATCTTTGGCTCAGAAATGCAAAGATGAATATTTGATTTGAGATGAATATTGATTGATGTTACAGGATAAAATATTGATGATGGATCGTTAAATTCATAGATTATAGTAGATTTCATTCTCTACGTAACTCTTCTATGAATTATTATTTCAACATGCGAATATTGATCTCAAACTTGTTGCCTATTGTATTCTATCGATTTTTGTTCACGGAGACTAACGATAATTTGTTGTATATTATCTTAGTCATAGTATTCTTTATCGGGCTAGTTGAGCTCACCCTTTTCCTTGTTGTTCAATTTTTCTTCTCGTGGAGGCGAGAATGTAATGCAAGTACTAGTCTCTGGTATGGAATGAAGGTTCTAGAGAGAGTTGTTTAGTAGTCCTCACCATTTTTGTAAAATAATGTATCAATAAATGTGATGGGGATTTATTTGAGTATAGATATTGTCTAAAAGATAATATTTGTATTTAAACTCACAGCTTTCTTTGTTGTAATAATAAAGTTGTAGTTGTTTCATACCATGTATTTGGCGACTCAGAATGGGTGTGGTGTATACGTATTTTGGGGGCGTCACAATGAAGGTTTTAGAAAGGATTGTTTAGTAGTCCTCAGCATTTTTGTAAAATAATGTATCAATAAATGTGATGGGGATTTATTTGAGTATAGATATTGTCTAGAAGATAATATTTGTATTTAAACTCACAGTTTTACTGTTGTAATAATAAAGTTGTAGTTGTTTCTGTACCATGTATTTGGCGACTCAGAATGTGTGTTGTGTATACCTATTTTGGGGGCGTCACAATGGGTGTTGTAATATTATATATATATATATATATATATATCTAGCGGGTGATGATTGACTAATGGGGAGGGGGAGAACAAAAATAATAATGGGGCAAAAGAATGAGTACTAGCATATATTATATACGCAGGTTGAAATTTTGGCAAAGAGGCGATCACGGGAATGCATCCTGTGAATTTATAATGAACATGTGTATATATATATAATATATATTATAATTTATTTAAAAGTTTTTATTTTATTAGAATATTTTATTGCATAGTATCCTTTCCATTTTTCTATAAATAGAAACTCATTCCTTCATTATTTCTTACGAATTCACTGAAACTCTAGAGAGAGAAATTATAGAGAAACTATAAAAAATTATTCTTCTACTTCCCTACTCTTATATCCAGTTTCTTTTACGGTAAGGGGTATTATTTCTTTTGTATTCATGAAGAGAACTTCATTATTCTATTATTTATTATTCCATTGAATAACTCAGATATCTGAGCTACCCTATACTTGGTGAAATTCTTCTCATTATTTTATTTGTTATTATTCTCGTTGGAATATATCCTCGTTTTACAGCGGACTTTTACGCCGACGATGCTTTTTTATTATTCCGATTCGATGGAATATCCCGCTCGTTGTGCTTTTATCTTTGGACCTGATTCCGCCTTTATTATTCTGTTGAATATCCGTACTGCATGCGTTTCTGTGGGACTGGTTCCGTTAATTATTATTCTGTTGGAATAACCTGCATGTGCGGTCTATCGCATGCCTGGTGATTTCTTTTATTATTCTATTCCTTATTATACTCAGTTGGTTAAAATTTTAACTTCTATACTCCTTGAAATTAGTGGAATATTCTTGATATTTACGCTTCATCCAGTATCTTTTCATGGAAATATTCTTCTGAGCATTCTTGAATTTTACTCTACAAAGCAGTATAATGTTGACAATTTGGACATTATTAGTTCCTGGATAAATTAATTCTTGAACTTGTTTTATTGAATTCTTATATCATTATCATCATCCTCATGTTTATATTATGTTGAAAGTCATCTGTGGCCTGTAGTGCATAGATAGACTTGGTATGATTATGACAAGGGATTTTTCGGTGTAATCATGACCGTAATGTTACAAATGATGTGGAAAAAGTCAACATTGACCCGTAGTGCATTGATGGACCGTTGTTGGCATGATCATGACCATTGATGAATACACGAATGTCCTTGTCCCGTAGTGCATGGATAATTTGTGGTCGTGATACTAAAGAATATCCTTGGCCATAGTGCAGGGGTGATTCGATGATGTGGATTATTTATTAAGCTGAGTCTCAGCGATAAAAGTCATGAAAAACCTTTTAAATCATAGAAGATAGTAGATTTTATTCTCTACTTGACTCTTCTAATGGATTGCTTGTTCCGCTGCAGTTAAACTTGATGTTTGTTATATTGTATTAGTTTAACACTATTAAGGCTAACGATAATTTATTCTGGATTATCTTAGTCATAATATTTCTTACTGGGCTAGTTGAGCTCACCCTTTCTTTCACCGCTTTCTTCTCTTGAAATGAGAACGAATGGGGACTTAGCCTGGGAAACTGGAGTGATGGTCCTGGATGATAGTATTAGCTAGTAGTCCTCTCACTATTCTCATAAATAGTGTAACAATAAATGTAATGAGGACTCATTCGAGAGTGGATATTGTCTAGAAGATGATTTTGTATTTAAACTCATAGCTCTCTTGTTGTATAATTAAGATTGTATTTATGTTCTACATACCATGTATTTGGCGACTCGTAATAGGTGTTGTATACCTATTTTTGGGGCGCGCCATTAGTATCAAAGCTTAGGATACGATCCTGCTAAGATGTGAGACTAGAACTAGGAGGGAGAGACGGGGAATTCTTTTCGCTAATATGACCTACCTAAGTTTATTTGGTATTTAATTGGTCTCACGTGAGTATGTGGATAATATGTTATATGTTAATTAACCTTTGTTTTGTGGCGATGTCTGAAAATGACATCCGAGATTGTTGAGAATAAGAATGGAGCACAGAGACCGCTTGAGTCTCCACGCATCAATAATCGTGGATAATGTGCATCGAAGGCGACAATCCTCGCATAAACAACAACATCGACTGGATATGACGAACAATGGAATGTTCGGAGGTTTTATAAAATTCATGCAACATCGTGCAAGAGCTACCATTCCAAAATACAGACGGAAACACTGGAAACTCTTGGACGGTCACCGCTAAATAGTTCAAGGAGCTGGGACCACCGGAGTTTATTGGAGAGCCAAAACCACTTAAGGCGGAAGCATGGATAAAGCAGATCACCAAGATATTTGATGTCTTGGGATACTCCGAGGAGCAAAAGGTGTCATTTGCCACCTTTATGTTACGAGGAGAGGCAGATTACTGGTGGGAATCTATAAAACGTACCCAGCCTGACGCACTCAAGATGTCTTGGGAGAAGTTCCAAAAGCTATTCAACGACAAGTACTTTCCCGAGAGTATTCGTCACATGAAAGAAGTGGAGTTTATCAAATTGGAACAAAACAATATGACCGTGTCGCAATACGAGGCTAAATTTGCGGAGTTATCCCGGTTTACGTCCCATTTGGTCGATAATGAGGAGCGAATAACGCGGATGTTTTTAAGAGGTTTGAAACCGGAGATACGTCAATATCTTATTTGTCATAAACTGTGTTTGTATTCAGATGTTGTAAATAGGGCTCAGTTAGTGGAGCGCGATAACGAGTCAACACAACCAAGAGAAAGCAACATGAAAATATGAAAATACCAATGATCACCATCGAAACGGTGGACAACAAACGTGAGGGAATCAACAAAGCGTAAATGGTAACCACTTCGGTGGTAATCAAGGCCAAAATAATAAAAATGGACCTTTCAAGAAAAGAAGATTCAACAATGATGGAAGGACGTCAGCACCAGCACCCGTTGTTAAGGAAGGAGAACGACCACCTATCATATACTTCAAATGCGGAGGGGAGGGACACATCAGTCCAAACTGCGCGATGCCAGTCAAGCATGTTATAATTGTGGAAGAGAAGGTCACCTAGTAGCCCCATTTTGTCGCTCATCAAAGACAATTTCAAATGCAAGATGGAGGCACCAAAGGTCCGTCCCGAGAAAAGTCAAAGCCAGGAAGGCAAGGAGAGGCGTTGTTGTGACCTCCCAGAAAGCAAGGAACCCGAATGAGGTCATCACGTAAGATTATCATAAACTCTAAATAAGCATATACCTTATTTGATACCTGGTTCTACCCATTCTTTATTTCTCCTACTTGCGCCAACGCTTAAATTTGACTCGGAGAAATTGGACTTTGACTTATCTGTTGAAACTCCATTGGGAGAAACCTTCATTACATCCAATCGCTTATAAGTCTTGTTTAGTTTAAATCGGCACCCGCACGTTACTTGTCGATCTTATTTCTTTGAAAATACTTGTATTTGATGTGATTCTAGGGATTGATTGGTTAACTACTCATCATGCAAAAATTGATTGTTTTCGTAAGGTTGTTAGCTTTCATATTCCTAACCAACCTATTATGCGAATTCAAGCCACCAAACCATTAAAATCAATCACTGTCATCTCAAGCCATAAAGTTATTCGTTTATTGAAAAACGGATGTCAAGCTTTCTTAGCTCATGTCACGGATCTAAACAAAAATACGTCAGTTTTGAATAATATTTCTATTGTTAATGAATTTCCTGACGTATTCCCTGAAGAACTTCCTGGCCTACCCCCAGAGCGTGAAATTGAATTTTGTATCGACCTTGAACCCGGTACAAAACCCATTTCCAAAGCCCCATATCAAATGGCTCCTATTGAACTTAAGGAATTAAAGATCCAACTGCAGGAATTGTTAGACATTGGCTTTATTCGTCCTAGTACTTCTCCTTGGGGTGCTCCTGTTCTATTCGTGAAGAAGAAATATGGGAGTATGCGACTTTGTATTGATTATCGGGAGTTGAATCATGTCACCATCAAAAATAGGTACCCATTGCCACGTATTGATGACCTATTTGACCAGTTGTAAGGAGCCAAATTCTTTTCAAAGATTGATCTTCGTTCCGGATATCACCAATTGAAGATTAGAACCGATGACATTCCAAAGACGGCTTTCAGAACTCGGTATGGGCATTATGAATTCCTAGTCATGTCCTTTGGATTGACTAATGCTCCTGCTGCCTTCATAGATATGATGAACCGAGTATTCAAGGAATATTTGGATCACTTTGTCGTCGTCTTTATTGATGACATCCACATATATTCCAAAACCCGTGAAGATCATGAGCAACACTTGAGGCTGATACTCCAAAATCTTTGTGAATATAAGCTTTATGCCAAGTTGAAGAAATGCGAGTTCTGGCTTGAGGAACTAGCATTCCGTGGGCACGTGGTATCAAGTCATGGAATATCTGTTGACCCGGCAAAGATTGAAGTTATTCAAAGCGGGGAGCAACCTAAATCAGTGACCGAAGTACGTAGCTTTCTCGACTTAGCTGGTTATTATCAGAGATTTGTAGAAGGGTTTTCTCGAATCGCTACTCCACTAACTCAAATTGACTCGAAAGATACTGAAGTTCAATTGAAAGAGGAATATGAGAAGAGTTTTCAAGAAATCAAGAGGAGACTCATTTCAAAGACTGCTCGGCGTAATACCATCCGGTTTGGAGGATTTGTCATCTACAAAGATGATGCTTCTGCAAAGGGTTGGATGTGTTCTCATGCAATACGGGAAAGTCATAGCCTATGTGTAAGACCCCAAATTTTTTTAAATAAAAAGGAATTTCCTTTATTTATTATTTTGAAATAGTAAGGGTTGATTTGATTAATGTGGATAGTTAAGGGTTAAATACGCAAATATTTCAAAATAAGCAAGTGGTTATAAAATATTCATTGTTGTTTGGGAATATTCGTTTGGTCGTGGAATATTCGTCTCGCTTTGGGAATATTCGTGACGACGACGCTAAAATGTATGGGGCCCCATAACTTAAAAGCGATTGGATGAGGAAAACGACAAATATAAGTTGGTTAAAAATAACCAGCGTGGTTATTCAAGTTATCTTTGTTGGAATACTTTGGTTAAAATACGATGTCTACGCGTGGTTGCACAAGATGGCACCTTGATTGTATTGCAGATTGTTGAATTATTGATCCTACGTAAGAAGGCACTACTCAATAATTTTCACAAGAGTTCTCGCTCAATATTTTATTTTATTGATTCAATAATTGCTTGCGTTGATATTTTATATTATTGTTGTTCAATAATTGTCAACGATATTATCTCCATTATCGGATCAATAATTCATATTATCCTAATAATATTATTAGATAACATTATTGGCAATGTCTAGAAAGTTCTCATCTAAGGAGAGGTTTGGTCACCTAATTGCGCGCGCCAAGATGAGAGAGATCCTTATTGAAAGCCCCTCTTTCTCGGGACTACCGGTTATCATAATTGTGATTCTCAGAATATTATTTGTGAATAATTAATTATTGATTCATATGATAAAGAAATATTTATTTTATATGAATATAAATGATGGATTTATTTATGTGGTTATTAATGAAGGAATTAATGCTGAGATGTTTTATTTGTATTTTGTCGGATTGGAGGTATTAAAAAATCAAATCAGGGGTTTTGAGATATATTGCGGGGGTTATAATTTTTAATCCGACCGTTGGATTGTGGTAATTTTTGGGTATGTTATACATACATAAGTTGAGTATATGTCAACAAATTTTGAACCGTTAAAAATGCACGAATGATTTGTTGTGAATTTTAAGAGGTGTCGGATTCTAAATTAGGTTTATAATTGATTTTGGTGGAAAATTCTAGAATTGAGTGGGCCCCACTTGTGGTTGGTGAAGAAATGTGCTGAATTTTATTTCAAATGTGGTGGGTGGCAATAGTAGCGAGTAAAGCCATCGTGTAGCTTGGTCAAGTCTCGCTTGGTACGGCTAACATTTTCCTATAAATAGAGGGCTAAGTTAGAATTGAAAATCACACCGTAAACAAAGTTTTCTCTCTTTCCTCTCTATATTATTGAGCGTATTTTGTGAGTATTTAGATACTTTGAGAGAGTTCTTTGCTCAAAGACAAGTTTCATTCAAAGATCACTTCCGACCTTTCCTTCCGAGGTAATCGATTCTTTGAGGTAAGGGATATTATTTTTTTCGTAATGATATTATTTCTTCAATATCATTATTACTGAAATGTCGATCTGAAGTTTTATCAAATTTGGAACTTTTTCATGCTCGGGGTTACTATTCATGAGTTACTATTCACGAAGTTACTATTCATGAGTTACTTATTCACGAGTTACTATTCACGAAGTACTATTCATGAAGAGTGAAAATGTTTTTTTGTGGAATCTCTATCTTTTGGTGTTTGAGTTACTATTCACGATACTCAAGACTATTCACGTATACTGATATTATTCAATCGAAAAATAAAATTTCTTCTTTTCGTCCAAAATATCTATTTTGGATACTAGCTTTGATTGTATCCATGTTTTTTGATCATTCTTGAATTTTACACCACTATGATTATTTTTGAGGTATTGTTGGACATGGATAAAACAAAAGTACTTAATCATTAATCCTTAATCCTTGTCATTTTGTTTCACTGGATTCGTTCTTTAAAAATATTTTTCATCATCTTCAGTCTTAAATGATGATATTATTGAATATCTTTGGCCTGTAGTGCAAAGATGAATGATTTCTGATGAATATCTTTGGCCTTTAGTGCAAAGATGAACAGTGTTGAGATGAACATGACCGATTGATGAATATCTTTGGCACGTAGTGCAAAGATGAATATTTGATTTGAGATGAATATTGATTGATGTTACGAGGATAAAATATTGATAATGGACCGTTAAATTCATAGATTATAGTAGAATTCATTCTCTACGTAACTCTTCTATGAATTATTATTTCCGCCATGAATATTGATCCGAAACTTGTTGTATCAGATTCTATCGATTTTTCCTCGTTGGAGACTAACGATAATTTGTTGTATATTATCTTAGTTATAGTATTCTTTATTGGGCTAGTTGAGCTCACCCTTTTCCTTGTTGTTCCATTTTTCTTCTCAGGAGGCGAGAATGTAGTGAGTACTAGTCGGGGTATGGAATGAAGGTTCTAGAGAGAGTTGTTTAGTAGTCCTCACCATTTTTGTAAAATGATGTATCAATAAATATGATGGGGATTTATTTGCGTGTGGATATTGTCTAGAAGACAATATTATGTTTAAACTCACAATATATATATTGTCGTATTTCACATGACATTTGTATTATCAGAAGTTGTAGTTTCGCTTCTTGTACCATTCGCTTGGCGACTCGTGAATGGGTGTTGTGTATACCTATTTTGGGGGCGCCACTGCTTAATATCGTAGCTTAGGGATATGATCTCTGGCGAGATCGGGAATAAAACTAGGAGGGAGAGACGAGTAAATCCTTCACTAGTGTGTCCTACCTAAGCTTATTTGTTGGTTGGTCATATTATAGGGTATTATGTGATTTGTTAATTTATTTAATTAACCCTTGTTTTATGATAGTTTTTTTTGAATGGGCTCACGAGAACGTTAACAATGGAGTGAATGAGATCGTGGAGACACCTCTAATCGCCAACCAGATAATGTGATGTCGGTGAAAGAAGGAATTAGAGATATCCATGTGGTGAGTGAAGAATCGATAGTTAGACCCGAGATAATCGCAGAGGTAACAAATGAGAGTGAGGAAGAAGAGGAAGAAGAGGTACACGAAGAGAGTTTATTAGAGGTATTTTATGATCGAAATATAGAATTGTAAAATCGTATTCATGAGTTAGAAGAAGCGAGCTAAAGAATTGCTTACGCGTGGGAGCAAAAGGATGCAACGATTCAAGCTTCAGGTTACCGATCACGTGATGCTTGAATGTAAGCACTCTTCGCGCGAGTATAAGATGATAAAGCCGAATCGAGCTGAAGAAGAAATAATCGAACGAGTGAGAATGAGTGATGCATGGGTAAAAAGGCGCGACGCGTTGATATTATGGAAAGAGATGTCCAATCTAAAAAGAGAAGATTTAACGATGACGGAAGACGTCAAGAAAGAACATCAAAGACTATCAACAAATTCTAGGGAAGAGAGAACGATCGCCGCCAGATGCTACTGAGATGTGGAGAGGAGGGACATATAAGGTCAAATTATTCAAAGCCTTCCAAGGTATGCTATAATTGTGGAAAAGAAGGACATATCACCGAGATTGTATGCGATATCGAAACCCATCCAAATGTGAATGGTGACTCAAAAGGATGTCCCGTAAAAGTCAAAGTCAACGGTTCTTGGAAGAAGCGTTTGTCGTGGCCTGGTCAAAATGCGAGGAACCCGAACGGTTAAGTTAGCACGGTTAGTTAATTATAAATTCTTGGGCGAAGTTTATACCTTACTAGATCTTCTGCTCTACCCATTCTTTTATCTCTCTTGCTTTACCTTTCGGCGTTTGAACTTGACTACGGAGAAATTAGACTTTGACTTTATTTATGGAGAATCCGTTAGAGAAACTTTCATTACATCCGTTGTTTAGAAATCTTGTTTGATTCAGTTGGCACTATCACATTACACGTTAACCTTATTTCTATAGAGATATTTGCTTTTGATGTGATTTTAAGGTTAACTACTCATCACGCCAAATTGATTGCTTTTGTAAGGTTGTTAGTTTTCATATTCCTAAGCAACTTTGTTATTCAAATTCAAGCAATCAAACCATTGTAATCAAACATTTTCATATCAAGCCATGAAGTCATTCGTTTATTACGGATGTCAAGTTTTCTTAATCCATGTTATGGATTTGAATAAAGACACGCCGATTTGAATAATATTCCCATTGTTATTGATTTTTCCCGACGTATTTTCTCAAGAATTTCTTGCTTACTCCCAAAGCCCGATATTAAATTTTGTATCGAATTTGAACCCCAGACAAAAACTCATTTCTAAAATCTCATATCGAATGGCTCTATTGAACTTCGTGAGTTAAAAATTCAACTATAGAATTTGGTACCGAGCCTTTATCTTGTGACTTCCTTTGTGGAATTCACCTAAGCCGAACTCTCATAGGAGACGTCATATTAGATGCGATAAGAAATCGATAGTGTCATTGTGAGTCTTTATCCAAGATTGGGATATGAGTCACATTTGAGAGCAACCTAAGTCGAGAATCTAAATACGTAGCTTTCTAGGCTTAGTTGGTTATTATCGGAGATTCGTTGAAGGATATTCTCGAATCGCTATTCCATTATCGCAAATTGACTCGTAGAGATACAAAATTCGAATGGAGCAAGGAATGTGGGAAGAGCTTCAAGAACTCAAGAGGAGACTCATTTCAAAGACATGTTCTACCCATGCCATCCCGGAAAAGCGAACGTGGTAGGTAACGTGTTGAGTAGAAGATCATATACAAGTACGAAGTCACGATATTGTCAAAGACTAATTTCAGATAATTTACAAATAATAGAGATGGAGATGAAAACTCTAGGTACCCACGTGATGATATACGAGTATAATCGACTTTAGTTAAAGTTTTTTCCAGCCAATTCTTCGGCAAATGATGCGTATGAAGAGGAAAGTACAAGAAGGAGCTATTCCTAAGCGAGAATTGATGAAGAAGGAATACTTGAGTCCACTCTGAGACTTTGTGTTTCTAACGACTCTGATTTGAGGTACAAGATTATAATGGAGGCACACAATACACCATTTGCAATCCATCCTGGAAGTACTAAAATGTATCGTGATCTTCGACATACATTTTGGTGGAATAATATGAAGAGAGAGATTGCAAAGTTTATCTCGATGTGTTTAACTTGCCAACGTGTAAAGGCGCATCATCTAGTACCTAAGGGTCCGCTGCAACCACTTGAGATTCCTGGAATGGAAGTGGAACACATTACCATAGATTTCGTTACTGGGTCTTCCTACGGTTTCTCAAGGCATCAATGCTATTTGGGTTATTGTTGATAGATTAACCAAATCTGCTCATTTCTTGCCGATACGGGAGACTTATTCCCTTGAACGTCTTGTTAGTATGTACGTGAATGAGATTGTGAGGTTGCATGGCATGCCTGTATCCATAGTTTTAGATGGATAGTGACCCAAGATTCACTTCATGATTTTGGGTTGTAAAGCTATGGGCACGAATTTACGATTTGTTGGCATACCATCCTCAAACGGATGGGCAATCGAAAGGACTACTCAAACTCTTGAAGATATATTAAAACTCGTGTCCTAGATTTCAAAGGAAGTTGGGATAAGTACTTGCCATTGGTGGAATTCTCATACAACAATAGTTATTAAACAAATATAGGCATGGTTCCATTCAAGCATTATATGGACAAAAATGTCGTTCTCCAATATGTTGGGATGAGGTGGGTGAAGCAACATTGTTGGGACCCGAAGTTAAATACGTATGACTACCTAAAAGATCCAAATGATTCGACAACGATACAAACCAGCACAAGATCGACAAAAGAGTTATGCGGATCTTCATCGAAAGGACGTGGAATTTAATGTAGGGGATCATGTATTATCATGAAGTTGCTCCATGGAAGGGAGTTACAAGATTTGGGAAGAGAGAAAGCTCAATCCACGATTTATCGGTCCATTTCAAATTCTCGACCGAGTAGGAAATGTAGCCTATGTAGACTTAAGTTACCTCCAAGTATGTCTCGTGTTCATAATGTGTTTCACATATCGGCATTTCCAGAAATATGTGAAAGACCAACCACGTTATCGAAGTTAGAACCCAGGACGAGATAGTCAAAGACTTAACGTATGAGGAGGTACTGTCAAGATCTTGGATAGGAAGGAGCATGTCCTACGCCAAGAAAGGTCATACCACAAATTAAAGTTTTGTGGAGGAATCATGCTATAGAGGAAATGACACGGAATTGGAAATGGAAATGAAAGCGAGGTATCCTCACCTTTTCAAACACTGTGTATCGCACGTCAATTTCGAGGACGAAATTTCATAAGGAGGGAGGTTGTAAGACCAGAAATTTTTTAAATAAAAAGGAATTTCTTTATTTATTATTTTGAAATAAGTAAGGGTTGATTTGATTAATGTGGATAGTTAAGGGTTAAATACGCAAATATTTCAAAATAAGCAAGTGGTTATAAAATATTCATTTTTGTCGGGGAATATTCGTTTGGTCGTGGAATATTCGTGCATCGTCGGGAATATTCGTGATTTGACGCGTAAATGACCATGTATGGGCCCCATAACTTGAAAAGCGATTGGATGAGGAAAACGACAAAAGTTTGGGTGGTTATAAATAATCTGCCAGAAGTTATTCTGTTAAGATCGTTGAATACCCGGTGGTTAAAATACAAGAATACGCTGTGGTTGCACAAAGAAGACACCAGTATTGCACAAGATTGTTGAATTATTGATTCGCACGTAAGATGGCACTACTCAATAATTTTCACGGTGAGTTCTTCGCTCAATATTTTATTTTATTGATTCAATAATTGTCATGCGTTGATATTTTATATTATTGTTGTTCAATAATTATCATCGCACAATATTTCCCATTATCGATCAATAATTCATATTATTTGAATAATATTATCGATAACATTATTGGCAATGTCTAGAAAGTTCTCGTCTAAGGAGAGGTTTGGTCACCTAATTGCATAGGCCAAGAAGGAGAGATCCTTATTGAAAGCCCCTCTTCCCGGGAACGACTGGTCATTATAAATGTGATTCTCGTAATATTATTTGTGAATAATTAATTATTGATTCATATGATAAGGAAATATTTATTTTATATGAATATAAATGATGGATTTATTTATGTGGTTATTAATGAAGGAATTAATGCTTTGAGATGTTTTATTTTATTTTGTCTGGATTGGAGGTATTAAAAGATCAAATCGGTGTTATTACTGACTTGATTGTGTGAGTTATAATATTTAATCCGATGGCTGGATCGTTGTAATTTTTGGATATGTTATACATATATAAGTTGAGTATATGTCTACAAATTTTGAACCGTTAAAATGCACGAATGATTTGTTGTGAATTTTAAGAGGTGTCGATTCGGAAATTAGGTTTATAATTGATTTTGGTGGAAAATTCTAGAATTGAGTGGGCCCCACTTGTGGTTGGTGAAAAATGTGCTGAATTTTATTTCAAATGTGGTGGGTGGCAATAGTAGCATAAAGCCATCGTTGCAGTCAAGTCAAGTCTCCTTCTACGGCTAACATTTTCCTATAAATAGAGGCTGGTTAGAATTGAAAATCACACCGTAAACAAAGTTTTCTCTCTTCTCTCTATATTATCGAGCGTATTTTGTGAGTATTTAGATACTTTGAGAGTTCTTTGCTCAAGACAAGTTTCATTCAAAGATCACTTCCGACCTTCCTTCCTCGAGGTAATCGATTCTTCGAGGTAAGGGATATTATTTTTTCAGAATGATATTATTTCTTCAATATCATTATCTTTGAAATGTCGATCCAAGTTTTTATCAAATTTGGAACTTTTTCATGCTCTGGGTTACTATTCATGAGTTACTATTCACGAGTTACTATTCATGAGTTACTATTCACGAGTTACTATTCACGAGTACTATTCATGAAGCGTGAAGATGTTTTTTTTGTGGAATTTCTATCTTTTGGTGTCGAGTTACTATTCACGATACTCAAGACTATTCACGATACTCAAGACTATTCACGAATACGGACTATTCAATCGAAAAATGAAAATTTTTCTTTTCGTCCAAAATATCTATTCGATACTAGCTTTGATTGTATCCATGTTTTGATCATTCTTGAATTTTACACCACTATGATTATTTTTGAGGTATTGTTGGACATGGATAAAATAAAGTACCTAATCATTAATCCTTAATCCTCGTCATTTTGTTTCACCGGATTCGTTTTTTAAAATATTTTCATCATCCTCGGTCTTAAATGATGATATTATTGAATATCTTTGGCCAGTAGTGCAAAGATGAATGATTTCTCAAGAATATCTTTTGGCTCAGTAGTGCAAAGATGAATGATTTCTGAAGAATATCTTTGGCCTTTAGTGCAAAGATGAACAGTGTTTAAATGAATACGACCGATCGATGAATATCTTTGGCCTTTAGTGCAAAGATGAACAGTGTTGAGATGAATGACGATCGATTGATGAATATCTTTGGCAAAGGCAAAGATGAATATTTGATTCGAGATGAATATCGATTGATGTTACGAGGATAAAATATTGATGATGGATCGTTAAATTCATAGATTATAGTAGATTTCATTCTCTACGAAACTCTTCTATGAATTATTATTTCAACATGCGAATATTGATCCAAAACTTGTTGTTTATCAGTATTCTATCGATTTTTCCTCGTTGGAGACTAACGATAATTTGTTGTATATTATCTTAGTCATAGTATTCTTTACCGGGCTAGTTGAGCTCACCCTTTTCCTTGTTGTTCAATTTTTCTTCTCGTGAGGCGCAGAATGTAGCGAGTACTTAGTCCAATGGTATGGAATGAAGGTTCTAGAGAGTTGTTTAGTAGTCCTCACCATTTTGTAAAATAATGTATCAATAAATGTGATGGGGATTTATTTGAGTATAGATATTGTCTAAAAGATAATATTTGTATTTAAACTCACAGTTTACCGTTGTAATAATAAAGTTGTAGAAGTGTTTCTTTGCACTACCATGTATTTGGCGACTCGAGAATGGGTGTGGTGTATACGTATTTTGGGGGCGCCACAAACGAAGGTTTTAGAAAGGATTGTTTAGTAGTCCTCAAAGATTTTTGTAAAATAATGTATCAATAAATGTGATGGGGATTTATTTGAGTATAGATATTGTCTGAAGATAATATTTGTATTTAAACTCACGCTTTCTTCGTTGTAATAATAAAGTTGTAGTTGTTTCTACATCCGATGTATTTGGCGACTTCGAATGTGTGTTGTGTATACCTATTTTGGGGGCGCCACAATAGGTGTTGTAATATTATATATATATATATATATATTATATCTAGCGGGTGATGATTGACTAATGGGGAGGGGGAGAACAAAAAATAATAATGGGGCAAAAGAATGAGTACTAGCATATATTATATAATGCAGTTGAAATTTTGGCAAAAAGAGGCGATCACTTGAACGCATCCTGTGAATTTATAATGAACACGTGTATATATATATAATATATATTATAATTTATTTAAAAGTTTTTATTTTATTAGAATATTTTATCAAGCATAGTATCCTTTCCATTTTCTATAAATAAACTCATTCCTTCATTATTTCTTACTTAATTCACCTTGAAACTCTGAGAGAGAAATTATAGAGAAACTATAAAAATTATTCTTCTACTTCCCTACTCTTATATCCAGCTTTCTTTTACTTCGGCAGAAGGGTATTATTTCTTTTGTATTCATGAAGAGAACTTCATTATTCTATTATTTATTATTCTCATTGAATAACTTCAGATACGCCGAAAGCTACCCTATACTTGGTGAAATTCTTCTCATTATTTTATTTGTTATTATTCTGCTGAATATCCCGTCTGCATGCGTTTTACGGACCGATTCTCGTCTTTTTATTATTCGATGGGAATATCCTCGCTGCGGCGTTTTTATCGCCGGACTGATTCCGTCTTTATTATTCTGTTGGAATATCCTCGTGCATGCGTTTTACGGACTTTAACCGGTTCCGTTAATTATTATTCTGGTGGAATAACTGCGACGCAATTGATCGCATACTCGGTGATTTCTTTATTATTCTATTCCTTATTATACTCATTTGGTTAAAATTTTAACTTCTATACTCCTTGAAATTAGTGGAATATTCTTGATATTTATGCTTCATCCAAAGATCTTTTCATGGAAATATTCTTCCGAGCATTCTTGAATTTTACTCTACAAAAAAAGATAATGTCGACAATTTGGACATTATTAGTTCTGGATAAATTAATTCTTGAACTTGTTTTATTGAATTCTTATATCATTATCATCATCCTCATGTTTATATTATGTTGAAAGTCATCTCGTGGCTCTTGTAGTGCATAGATAGACTTGGTATGATTATGACAAGGATTTTTCGGTAATCATGGTCGTAATGTTACAAATGATGTGGAAAAAATCAACATCAATTCGTAAGGCATTGATGGACCGTTGTTGGCATGATCATGACCATTGATGAATACACGAATGTCCTTGTCCCGTAGTGCATGGATAATTTGTGGTGCGTGATACTAAAGAATATCCTTGGCCATAGTGCGGGGTGATTCGATGATGTGGATTATTTATTAAAATCGAGTCTCAAATGATAAAAAGTCATGAAAAACCTTTTAAATCATAGAAGATAGTAGATTTTATTCTCTACTTGACTCTTCTAATGGATTGCTTGTTCCGCTGCAGTTAAACTTGATGTTTGTTATATTGTATTAGTTTAACACTATTAAGGCTAACGATAATTTATTCTGGATTATCTTAGTCATAATATTTCTTCTTGGGCTAGATTGAGCTCACCTTTTCTTTCACTTTGTTCTCTTGAAAATGAGAACGGAAGTTTGAAGTAGTCGGGGAGCGGAGTGATGGTCCTGGATGATAGTATTAGGCTAGTAGTCCTCACTATTACATTAAATAGTGTAACAATAAATGTAATGAGGACTCATTCTCGAGAGTGGATATTGCCTAGAAAGACAATATTTGTATTTAAACTCATAGCTCTCTTGTTGTATAATTAAGATTGTATTTATGTTCGCACCATGTATTTGGGCGACTCGTAATAGGTGTTGTATACCTATTTTTGGGGCGCCACGGTTAATATCAAAGCTTAGGGATATGATCCTGGCTAAGATGTGAGACTAGAACTAGGAGGGAGAGACGAAATTCCTTGCTAATATGACCTACTAAGTTTATTTGGTATTTAATTGGTGAACGTAGTATAGGATAATATGTTATATGTTAATTAACCTTTGTTTTGTGGCGATATCATTCAAAATGACATCCGAGATTGTTGAGAATAGCAATGGAGCACGTGAGACCGCTTGAGTCTCCACGGATCAATAATCGTGGATAATGTGTCGTGAGGCGACAATCCTCGAATGAAACAACAACATCGACTGGATGACGACCTAACAATGGAATGTTCGGAGGTTTTATAAAATTCATGCAACATCGTGAAAGCGCATACCGGGCATCAAAATACGACGGAAACACCTGGAAACTCTTGGACTGGTCACCGCTTAAATAGTTCAAGGCTGGGACCACCGGAGTTTATTGGAGAGCCAAAACCACTTAAAGTGAAGCACGGATAAAGCGGATCACCAAGATATTTGATGTCTTGGGATACTCCGAGGAGCAAAGGTGTCATTTGCCACCTTTATATTACGAGGAGAAAGAGACATCTTGGTGAATCTATAAACGCACCCGACGGCCTTCTTTGACTCAAGATGTCTTGGGAGAAGTTCCAAAAGCTATTCAACGACAAGTACTTTCCGAGTATTCGTCACATGAAAGAAGTGGAGTTTATCAAATTGGAACAAAACAATATGGCCGTGTCGCAACACGAGGCTAAATTTGCGGAGTTATCCCGTTTTATCCCATTTGGTCGATAATGAGGCGAATAACGGATGTTTTTAAGAGGTTTGAAAGCAGAGATACGTCAATATCTTATTTGTCATAAACCGTGTTTGTATTCGGATGTTGTAAATAGGGCTCGATTAGTGGAGCGATATAACGAGTCAACACAACCAAGACGAAAGCGGTAAAAACATGAAAATACCATCGCATCGATACCATCGAAAGCGGTGACAACAAACGTGGAGGAATCAATGTGCGTAAATGGTAACCACTTCGGTGGTAATCAAGGCCAAAATAATAAAATGGACCTTTCAAGAAAAGAAGATTCAACAATGATGGAAGGGCGTCGCGCAAGAAGACCATTGTTAAGGAAGGAGAACGACCACCTATCATATACTTCAAATGCGGAGGGAGGGACACATCGGTCAAACTCTAGCGATGCTGGGTCCAAAGCATGTTATAATTGTGGAAGAAGGTCACCTAGCCCCATTTTGTCGCTCATCAAAGACAATTTCAAGCAAGATGGAGGCACCAAAGGTCCCCGTAAAAAGTCAAAGCCAGATAGTGCAAGGAGGCGTTTGTTGTGACCTCCCGAAAGCAAAGGAACCCGAATGAGGTCATCACGGGTAAGATTATCATAAACTCTAGCCAAGCATATACCTTATTTGATACCGGTTCTACCCATTCTTTATTTCTCTACTACTACAACCAACGTTTAAATTTGACTCGGGAGAAATTGGACTTTGACTTATCTGTTGAAACTCCATTGGGAGAAACCTTCATTACATCCAATCGCTTATAAGTCTTGTTTAGTTTAAATCGGCACCCCACATCGTTATCTTGTCGATCTTATTTAAAAGGAATTTCCTTTATTTATTATTTTGAAATAGTAAGGTTGATTTGATTAATGTGGATAGTTAAGGGTTAAATCATGAAATATTTCAAAATAAGCATGGTTATAAAATATTCATTTTTGTCGGGGAATATTAGTTTGGTGCGTGGAATATATTAATATTTGTCGGGAATATTAAATGCGTGACGGTAGCTTGACCATGTGTGAGCCCCATAGTGGAAAAAGCGATTGGATGAGGAAAGCAGACAAAGTATGGGTTGGTTATAAATAACGGCGTAGTTATTCTGAATTAAGGCATTGGAATACCGGGTGGTTAAAATCTGATGTCTGGCGTGGTTGCCGATGATAGCACGGTATTACGTATTGTTGAATTATTGATCCTTACGTGAAGGCCTTTACTCAATAATTTTCACGATAATTCTTGTTGATATTTTATTTTATTGATTGATAATTCTTGCGTTGATATTTTATATTATTGTTGTTTCGATAATTGTCCTTTATGCATATTTCCATTATCGGATCGATAATTCATATTATTTGAATAATATTATTAGATAACATTATTGGCGATGTCTAGAAAGTTACATCTAAGGAGAGGTTTGGTCACCTACTAATTGCTTGGCGCCCGAGGAGAGATCCTTATTGGAAAGCCCCTCTTTCTGAGGAGCGACTGGTTGTCATAAATGTGATTACGTAATATTATTTGTGAATAATTAATTATTGATTCATATGATAAAAAATATTTATTTTATATGAATATAAATGATGGATTTATTTATGTGGTTATTAATGAAGGAATTAATCTTGAGATGTTTTATTTGTATTTTATCGGATTGGAGGTATTAAAAGATCAAATCGGTGTTATTAGATATTATTGTGTGAGTTATAATATTTAATCCGATGTTTGATCGTTGTAATTTTTGGATATGTTATACATATATAAGTTGAGTATATGTCCACAAATTTTGAGCCGTTAAAAATGAGCGAATGATTTGTTATGAATTTTAAGAGGTGTCGATTAGAAAATTAGGTTTATAATTGATTTTGGTGGAAAATTCTAGAATTGAGTGGGCCCCACTTGTGGTTGGTGAAAAAATGTGCTGAATTTTATTTCAAATGTGGTGGGTGGCAATAGTAGCGAGTAAAAGCCATCGAGTGTTGCGGTCGAAATGCTGCTTGGCGTGGCTAACATTTTCTATAAATAGAGGGCTAAGTTAGAATTGAAAATCACACGAAACAAAGTTTTCTCTCTTTCTCTCTATATTATTGGCGTATTTTGTGAGTATTTAGATACTTTGAGAGTTCTTTGTCGATCTGAAGTTTCATTCGACATCACTTGAGCCTTTCCTTAGAAATCTTGATTCTTTGAGGTAAGGGATATTATTTTTTTTAAGTAATGATATTATTTCTTGATATCATTATCTTTGAAATATTGATCTGAAGTTTTATCAAATTTGGAACTTTTTCATGTCGGGGTTACTATTCATGAGTTCTTATTCACGAGTTCTTATTCATGAGTTCTTATTCACGATTCTTATTCACGAGTCTATTATTAAAGAAGCGTGAAAATGTTTTTTGTGGAATTTCTATCTTTTGGTGTCGAGATTACTATTCACGTATCACTTTATTCACGTATCTGACACTATTCACGTATCTGACACTATTCATAGAAAAATAAAATTTCTTCTTTTAAGTCCAAAATATCTATACGGATACTAGCTTTGATTGTATCCATGTTTTGATCATTCTTGAATTTTACACCACTATGATTATTTTTTTGAGGTATTGTTGGACATGGATAAAACAAAGTCTGAATCCTTAATCCTTAATCCTTGTCATTTTGTTTCCTTTGGATTAGTTCTTTAAAAATATTTTCATCATCCTCGGTCTTAAATGATGATATTATTGAATATCTTTGGCTTGTAGTGCAAGATGAATGATTTCTGAAGAATATCTTTGGCTGTAGTGCAAAAGATGAGCAGTGTTTAAATGAACATGGCCGGTGATGAATATCTTTGGCCTTTAGTGCAAAGATGAGCAGTGTTGAGATGAACATGGCCAGATTGATGAATATCTTTGGCTTTGTAGTGCAAAGATGAATATTTGATTTGAGATGAATATTGATTGATGTTCTGAGGGATAAAATATTGATGATGAATTTATTAAATTCATAGATTATAGTAGATTTCATTCTCTACGTAACTCTTACATGAATTATTATTTCATTGCGAATATTGATCTGAAACTTGTTGTCTATTGTATTCTATCAGTTTTTCCTGTTGGAGACTAACGATAATTTGTTGTATATTATCTTAGTCGTAATATTCTTCTTGAGCTAGTTGAGCTCACCCTTTTCCTTGTTGTTCCATTTTTCTTCTCGGGAGGCGAGAATGTAGCGAGTCTTAGTCGGGGTATGGAATGAAGGTTACTAGAGAGAGTTGTTTAGTAGTCCTCACCATTTTGTAAAATAATGTATCAATAAATGTGATGAGGATTTATTTGAGTATAGATATTATCTAGAAGATAATATTTGTATTTAAACTCACGATTTATATTGTTTTCACACGTACATTTGTAAAGTTGTTGTAGTTGTTTACGCATGCCATGTATTTGGCGACTTCGAATGGGTGTTGTGTATACTATTTTGGAGCGTCACGGTTAATATCGAGCTTAGGGATATGATCTCTGGCGGAGATCGGGGAATAGAACTAGGAGGAGGCGAGTAAATCCTTGCTAGTGTGTCCTACTAAGCTTATTTGTTGGTTGGTCGTATTATAGGGGTATTATGTGATTTGTTAATTTATTTAATTAACCCTTGTTTTATGATAGTTTTTTTAGAATGGGCTTTCTGAGAGAGCGTTAACAATGGAGTGAATGAGATCGTGGAGACACCTCTAATCATGACGAGGATAATGTGATGTCGGTGAAGAAGGAATTAGAGATATCCATGTGGTGAGTGAAGAATTGATAGTTGCACGAGATAATCGCGAGAGGTAACGGTGAGAGTGAGGAAGAAGAGGAAGAAGAGGTACACGAAGAGAGTTTATTAGAGGTATTTTATGATCGAAATATAGAATTGCAAAATCGTATTCATGAGTTAGAAGAAGCGAAATTTTAGAAGAATTGCGAGAGCGATCGTGGAGCAAAAGGATCTGACGATTCAAGCTTGTGTTACCGATCGTGATCTTGAGCGAAGCACTCTTTGGCGAGTATAAGATGATAAAATTTGGAATCTGGTGAAAGAAGAAATAAGCGAGCAGTGAGAATGAGTGATGCGTGGGTAAAAAGCCGCATTGACGTTGATATTATGGAAAGAGATGTCCAATCTAAAAAGAAAGATTTAACGATGGCGGGAAGGCGTCGGCGACAACATCGACACCATCAACAAATTCTAGGGAAGAAGAGCGATCGCCGGTTAGATCTTTCTGAGATGTGGAGAGGAGGGGACGTATAAAATCAAAGCTGTTGAAAGCCTTCCAAGGTATGCTATAATTGTGGAAAAGAAGGACATATAAACTCGAGATTATGCGATATGAAACCCGATCCAGTGAGAATGGTGACTCGAAAAGGATGTCGAAAAAAATCAAAATCAGCGGTTCTTGGAAGAAGCGTTTGTCGTGGCCAAATCAAAATCACGAGGAACGACGACGAAGTTAGCAGGTTAGTTAATTATAAATTCTTGCGAAGTTTATACCTTACTGAATCTGGGTTCTACCCATTCTTTTATCTCTCTTTGCTTGCGCTCAGCGTTTGAACTTGACTACGGAGAAATTAGACTTTGACCTATTTATGGAGACTCCAGTTAGGAGAAACTTTCATTACATCAGTTGTTTAGAAATCTTGTTTGATTCGGGTTGGCACTTTATCACATTACACATTAACCTTATTTCTATAGAGATATTTGCTTTTGATGTGATTTTAAGGTTAACTACTCATCATGCCAAATTGATTGCTTTTGTAAGGTTGTTAGTTTTCATATTCTAAGCAACTTTTTATTGAATTCAAGCAATCAAACCATTGTAATCAAACATTTTCATATCAAGCCATGAAGTCGTTCGTTTATTACGGATGTCGAGTTTTCTTAGTCCATGTTATGGATTTGAATAAAGACACGTCGATTTGAATAATATTCTTGTTTGTTATTGATTTTTCTGGCGTATTTTACGAAGAATTTCTTGGCTTACTCCCAAAGCGATATTAAATTTTGTATCGACTTTGAACCCGGTACAAAACTCATTTCTAAAATCTCATATCGAATGGCTCTATTGAACTTGAGGAGTAAAAAATTCAACTATAAATTTGGTACACGAGCCTTTATCTTGTGACTTCCTTTGTGGAATTCACTAAGCGAACTCTCTATAGGGGCGTCGTATTAGATGCGATAGTAAAGCGATAGGTGTCATTGTGACGTCTTTATCGAGATTGGGATATGAGTCACGATTGAGAACAACCTAAGTCGATGTCGAAATCGTAGTTTCTGAACTTAGTTGGTTATTATCGGAGATTCGTTGAAGGATATTCTCGAATCGCTATTCCATTATCGCGGTGACTCGTAGAGATACAAAATTGAATGGAAGCGAGGAATGTGGGAAGAGCTTGAAGAACTTCGAGGAGACTCATTTCGACACGTGTTACGACCATGCCATCTGGAAAAGCGAGCGTGGTAGGCGGCGTGTTGAGTAGAAGATCGTATCTGAAATCTGAGTGCGATATTGTCGAAGACTAATTTAAGTATAATTTACAAATAATAGAGATGGAGATGAAAACTCTAGGTACCAGCGTGATGATATCTGAGTATAATCGACTTTAATTAAAGTTAAAGGCTGCTCAAACCCAGGCCGGAGTGATCGTATGAAGAAGAAAATCTGAAGGAGCTATTAGGGCGAGAATTGATGAAGAAGGAATACTTGAGTCCACTCTAGACTTTGTGTTCTAACGACTACGATTTGAAGTCTGAAGATTATGATGGAGGCACCTGATACACCATTTGCAATCCATCACGGAAGTACTAAAATGTATCGTGATCTTGACGTACATTTTGGTGGAATAATATGAAGAGAGAGATTGCAAAGTTTATCTCGATGTGTTTAACTTGCCAGCGTGTAAAGCGGAGCATCTAGTACCTAAGGTCCGTTGCAACCACTTGAGATTAGGAATGGAAGTGGGAACACATTACCATGGATTTGATTCACGGGTCTTCCTACGGTTTCTCAAGGCATCAATCTTTATTTGGGTTATTGTTGATAGATTAACCAAATCTGCTCATTTCTTCCGAATCGGGAGACTTATTCCTTGAGCGTCTTGCTTTAGTATATACGTAAATGAGATTGTGAGGTTGCATGGCATGCTGTATCCATAGTTTGGATCGTGACCCAAGATTCACTTCATGATTTTGGGTTAGCTTGCAAAAAAGCTATGGAAGCGCAATTTGCGATTTAGTTGGCATACCATCCCCAAGCGGATGGACAATCGAGAAAGGACTACTCGAACTCTTGAAGATATATTAAGACTACGTGTCCTAGATTTCAAAGGAAGTTGGGATAAGTATTTACCATTGGTGGAATTCTCCTACAACAATAGTTATTAAACAAATATAGGCATGGTTCCATTGAAGCATTATATGGACAAAAATGTCGTTCTCGATATGTTGGGATGAGGTGGGTGAAGCAACATTGTTGGGACCCGAGAGTTAAATGCGTATGACTACTAGAAAAGATCCAAATGATTCGACAGCGTATACAAAGCGGCACAAGATCGACAAAAGAGTTATCACGGATCTTCATCGAAAGGGCGTGGAATTTAGTGTAGGGGATCATGTATTGTTGCGAGTTGCTCCATGGAAGGGAGTTCTGAGATTTGGGAAGAGAGGAAAGCTCGATCCACGATTTATTGGTCCATTTCAAATTCTTGACCAAGAAGTAGGAAATGTAGCTTATAGACTTGCGTTACCTCCAAGTATGTCTCGTGTTCATAATGTGTTTCACATATCATGCTTAAGTAAATATGTGAAAGACCCGAACCACGTTATAGAGTTAGAACCGGACGAGATAGCCAGAAGACTTAGCGTGTGAGGAGGTACTGTCAAGATTTTGGATAGGAAGGAGCATGTCCTACTGTAAAAGGTCATACCACAAGTTAAAGTTTTGTGGAGGAATCATGCTATAGAGAAATGACACAGGGTTTGAAAGCGGAAATGAAAGCGAGGTATCCTCACCTTTTGAAACACACCGAGTGCGTCGTCGATTTAGAGGACGAAATTTCATAAGGAGGGAGGTTGTAAGACCCGAAAATTTTTTTAAATAAAAGGAATTTCCTTTATTTATTATTTTGAAATAGTAAGGGTTGATTTGATTAATGTGGATAGTTAAGGGTTAAATCATAAATATTTCAAAATAAGCAGTGGTTATAAAATATTCATTTTGTCGGGGAATATTAGTTTGGTGGTGGAATATTAAATGCTTGTCGAGGGAATATTAAATGCGACGGTAGCGACCATGTGTGAGCCCATAGTGAAAGCGATTGGATGAGGAAAAGCGACAAAGTTTGGGTGGTTATAAATAACGGCGTAGTTATTCTGAGATTAAGGCATTTGGAATACCGGTGGTTAAAATCTGATGTCTGGCGTGGTTGCCTGATGGCTTACGGTATTGCGCAGTATTGTTGAATTATTGATCCTTACGTGAATGCACTTTACTCAATAATTTTTCACGGTGAATTCTTTATTCGATATTTTATTTTATTGATTCGATAATTGTTGCGTTGATATTTTATATTATTGTTGTTTGATAATTGTCAACTGCGATATTTCCCATTATCGGATCAATAATTCATATTATTTGAATAATATTATTAGATAACATTATTGGCAATGTCTAGAAAGTTACATCTAAGAGAGGTTTGGTCACCTAATTGCGGCGCCCGATGAGGAGAGATCCTTATTGGAAAGCCCCTCTTTCTGAGGAGCGACTGGTTGTCATAAATGTGATTACGTAATATTATTTGTGAATAATTAATTATTGATTCATATGATAAGAAATATTTATTTTATATGAATATAAATGATGGATTTATTTATGTGGTTATTAATGAAGGAATTAATCTTTGAGATGTTTTTTTGTATTTTGTCGGATTGGAGGTATTAAAAGATCAAATCGGTGTTATTACTGACTTTATTGTGTGAGTTATAATATTTAATCCGATAGTTGGATCGTTGTAATTTTGGATATGTTATACATATATAAGTTGAGTATATGTCCACAAATTTTGAGCCGTTAAAAATGAGCGAATGATTTGTTATGAATTTTAAGAGGTGTCGATTCGGAAATTAGGTTTATAATTGATTTTGGTGGAAAATTCTAGAATTGAGTGGGCCCCCACTTGTGGTTGGTGAAAAAATGTGCTGAATTTTATTTCAAATGTGGTGGGTGGCAATAGTAGCGAGTAAAAAGCCATCGGTTGCGGAGTCAAAATGCTTTGAGTAATTTAACATTTTCTATAAATAGAGGCTAAGTTAGAATTGAAAATCACACGAAACAAAGTTTTCTCTTTCTCTCTCTATATTATTGGCGTATTTTGTGAGTATTTAGATACTTTGAGAGTTCTTTATTCGATCTGAAGTTTCATTCGACATCACTTGAGCCTTTCCTTAGAAATCTTGATTCTTTGAGGTAAGGGATATTATTTTTTTCGTAATGATATTATTTCTTGATATCATTATCTTTGAAATATTGATCTGAAGTTTTATCAAATTTGGAACTTTTTCATGTCGGGGTTACTATTCATGAGTTCTTATTCACGAGTTCTTATTCATGAGTTCTTATTCACGATTCTTATTCACGAGTCTTATTAAGCGTAAAGCGTGAAAATGTTTTTTTTGTGGAATTTCTATCTTTTGGTGTCGAGATTACTATTCACGTGTCGGCACTATTCACGTATCTGACACTATTCACGTATCTGGCACTATTCATAGAAAAATAAAATTTCTTCTTTTAGTCCAAAATATCTATTACGGATACTAGCTTTGATTGTATCCATGTTTTGATCATTCTTGAATTTTACACCACTATGATTATTTTTGAGGTATTGTTGGACATGGATAAAACAAAAATCACGAATCCTTAATCCTTAATCCTTGTCATTTTGTTTCCTTTGGATTCGTTTCTTTAAAAATATTTTCATCATCCTCGGTCTTAAATGATGATATTATTGAATATCTTTGGCTTTTGTGTAGTGCAAAGATGAATGATTTCTGAAGAATATCTTTGGCTGTGTGCAAAGATGAATGATTCAGAATGTTTTGGCTGAACATGATGAGCAGTGTTTAAATGAACATAATAGGTGATGAATATCTTTGGCCTTTAGTGCAAAGATGAGCAGTGTTGAGATGAACATGGCCGATTGATGAATATCTTTGGCTTTGTAGTGCAAAGATGAATATTTGATTTGAGATGAATATTGATTGATGTTACGAGGATAAAATATTGATGATGGGTATTAAATTCATAGATTATAGTAGATTTCATTCTCTACGTAACTCTTACATGAATTATTATTTCATTGCGAATATTGATCTGAAACTTGTTGTACATTGTATTCTATCAGTTTTTTCTCTGTTGGAGACTAACGATAATTTGTTGTATATTATCTTAGTCATAATATTCTTCTTGGGCTAGTTGAGCTCACCCTTTTCCTTGTTGTTCAATTTTTCTCCATTTTCTTCTCGGGAGGCGAAGAAGAGAGTTGTTTTAGTAGTCTTAAAATAATGTATCAATAAATGTGATGGTATGGAATGAAGGTTTTAGAAGAGTAGTTGTTTAGTAGTCCTCACCATTTTTGTAAAATAATGTATCGATAAATGTGATGATGGATTTATTTGAGTATAGATATTATCTAGAAGATAATATTTGTATTTAAACTCAAACTAATAATAAAGTTGTATTTATTTCACATGTATTTGGCGATTTAATGTGTGTATAATTTTTAAAGTTGTAGTTGTTTATATACCATGTATTTGACTAATGCGGGAGGGGGGAGAACAAAAATAATAATGGGGCGAATGAGAATGGGTGTTGTGTATACCTATCCTATTTTAATGAACATGTGCGTAAGTTAATATTATAATCTATATATCCTTTTCTAGATTATTATAGATCATTATTTCTTTTCATTCATGTAATGAAACTCATTAATGTAGTCATATTATTATTCCTTTTGGAACTTTATTATTAAATTGGTGAAAACTATTTATTCTTACTACTTATTACTTTATATAACACTTTTTACGGTATATTTATTATTTCTTTCAATATATTCATGAGATTTTATTATTCTATTATTTATCTTATTACTGTTGGAATATCTGACCTATCTATGCAGTGCCATTCTTATTATTACTTGGTGAAATTCTGGTTAGTTATTTTATTTGTTATTATTATTCATTGGAATATTGGAACATGCATGCGTTTTATACCATTACAGGACTGATTCGTCTTTATTATTTATTATTGGGAATATCACCATGCATATGCATGCGTTTATTGGGACCATGATTCCATCTTTATTATTACATTGGAATATCATCATTATTCATTGAATTTCGCGTTCTGCGGACTAGTTCCATTAATTATTATTCATTGGAATAACTTTATGCATCTTATCGCATGCGTGGTGATTTCTTTTATTATTCCATTCTTTATTATACTCGGTTGGTTAAAATTTTAACTTCTATACTCCTTGAAATTAGTGGAATATTCTTGATATTTATGCTTCATCCAATATCTTTTCATGAAAATATTCTTACGAGCATTCTTGAATTTTACTCTACAAAGCGATATAATGTTGACAATTTGGACATTATTAGTTCTGGATAAATTAATTCTTGAACTTGTTTTATTGAATTCTTATATCATTATCATCATCCTCATTTTATATTATGTTGAAAGTCATACGTGGCTTTGTAGTGCGTAGATGGACTTGGTATGATTATAACCGAGGATTTTTCGGTATAATCATGGCCGTAATGTTACAAATGATGTGGAAAAAAAATCAACATTGGCGTAGTGCATTGATGGACCGTTGTTGGCATGATCATGACCATTGATGAATACACGAATATCCTTGGCCCGTAGTGCGTGGATAATTTGTGGTCGTGATCTTAAAGAATATCCTTGGCCATAGTGCGGGGTGATTCGATGATGTGGATTATTTATTAAGGCGAGTCTCAAATGATAAAAGTCATGAAAAACCTTTTAAATCATAGAAGATAGTAGATTTTATTCTCTACTTGACTCTTTTAATGGATTGCTTGTTCATTGCAGTTAAACTTGATGTTTGTTATATTTTATTAGTTTAACACTATTAAGGCTAACGATAATTTATTACGGATTATCTTAGTCATAATATTTCTTCTTGGGCTAGTTGAGCTCACCCTTTTCTTTCACCGTTCTCTTGAGAAATGAGAACGCGTGGGGCTAGGGAAGTCGGAGCAGGAGTGATGGTCCGGATGATAGTATTAGTAGTAGTCCTCACTATTACATTAAATAGTGTAACAATAAATGTAATGAGGACTCATTACGAGAGTGGATATTGTCTAGAAAATGATATTTGTATTTAAACTCATAGCTCTCTTGTTGTATAATTAAGATTGTATTTATGTTCTGTACCATGTATTTGGCGACTCGAGAATAGGTGTTGTATACCTATTTTTGGGGCGTCATTGTTAGTATCAAAGCTTAGGGATATGATCCATCACAGCTAAGATGTGAGACTAGAACTAGGAGGGAGAGGCAGGGAATTCCTTATTAATATGACCTACCTAAGTTTATTTGGTATTTAATTGGTCGGTCAGAGTATAGGGATAATATGTTATATGTTAATTAACCTTTGTTTTGTGGCAGTATCTGAAAATGACATCCGAGATTGTTGAGAATAGCAATGGAGCACAGAGACCGTTGAGTCTCCACAGATCGATAATCGTGATAATAATGCATCGAGGAAGGCGACAATCCTCGAATAAACAACAACATTGACCGGATGATGAATGATGGAATGTTCGGAGGTTTTATAAAATTCATGCAACATCGAGGCAAGAGCGGCTGCTGTCCAAAATCTGGGTGGAAACACTTTGGAAACTCTTGGGCGGTCACCGCTAAATAGTTCAAGGAGGCTGGGACCACCGGAGTTTATTGGAGAGCCAAAACCACTTAAGGCGGAAGCATGGATAAAGCGGATCACCAAGATATTTGATGTCTTGGGATACTCCGAGAGCAAAGGTGTCATTTGCCACCTTTATGTTACGAGGAGGAGAGGCGACATCTTGGTGGGAATCTATAAAAGCGTACTCGACTGGCCTTGCTCAAAGATGTCTTGGGAGAAGTTCAAAAGCTATTCAACGACAAGTACTTTCCCGAGTATTCGTCACATGAAAGAAGTGGAGTTTATCAAATTGGAACAAAACAATATGGCCGTGTGTCGTGATCTGAGGCTAAATTTGCGGAGTTATCCGGTTTCGTCCCATTTGGTTGATAATGAGGAGCGAATAACGCGGATGTTTTAAGAGGTTTGAAACAGGAGATACGTCGATATCTTATTTGTCATAAACTGTGTTTGTATTCAGGATGTTGTAAATAGGGCTCGATTAGTGGAAGCGCGATAACGAAATCAACACAACCAAGAGAAAGCGGTACGTGAACATGAAAATACCGGTGCGATCAGTCATCGAAACGGTGACAACAAGCGTGGAGGAATCAACGGCGAAATGGTAACCACTTGGTGGTAATCAAGGCCAAAATAATAAAAATGGACCTTTCAAGAAAAGAAGATTCAACAATGATGGAAGGACGTCAGCACCAGCACCCGTTGTTAAGGAAGGAGAACGACCACCTATCATATACTTCAAATGCGGAGGGAGGACACATCGGTCAAAGCTACGATGCATCTTAGTCAAAAGCATGTTATAATTGTGGAAGAGAAGGTCACTTGGCTAGCCCCATTTTGTCGTTCATCAAAGACAATTTCAACCAAGATGGAGGCACCAAAAGTAGTCCCGAAAAAAGTCAAAAGCGGTAGTCTGAGGAGGCGTTTGTTGTGACCTCCCGAGAAAGCAAGGAACGAATGAGGTCATCACGGGTAAGATTATCATAAACTCTAGCGAAGCATATACCTTATTTGATCTGGGTTCTACCCATTCTTTATTTCTCCTACTTATGCTCAACGTTTAAATTTGACTCGGGAGAAATTGGACTTTGACTTATCTGTTGAAACTCCATTGGGAGAAACCTTCATTACATCCATTTGTTTATAAGTCTTGTTTAGTTTAAATCGGCACCCTTACGTTACTTGTCGATCTTATTTCTTTGAAAATACTTGTATTTGATGTGATTCTAAGGATTGATTGGTTAACTACTCATCATGCAAAAAATTGATTGTTTTAAATGGGTTGTTAGCTTTCATATTCCTAACCAACCTATTATCTGAATTCAAGCCACCAAACCATTAAAATCAATCACCGTCATCTCGAGCCATAAAGTTATTCGTTTATTGAAAAGCGGATGTCAAGCTTTCTTAGCTCATGTCACGGATCTAAACAAAATACGTCGGTTTTGAATAATATTTCTATTGTTAATGAATTTCTGACGTATTCCACGAAGAACTTCTGGCCTACCCCAGGCGTGAAATTGAATTTTGTATCGACCTTGAACCCGGTACAAAACCCATTTCCAAAGCCCCATATCAAATAGCTCTATTGAACTTAAGGGAATTAAAGATCCAACTGCAGAATTGTTAGACATTGGCTTTATTCGTCTAGTACTTCTCCTTGGGGTGCTCTGTTACTATTCGTGAAGAAGAAATATGGGAGTATCGACTTTGTATTGATTATCGGGAGTTGAATCATGTCACCATCAAAAATAGGTACCCATTACCACGCGTATTGATGACCTATTTGACCCGGTTATGAGGAGCCAAATTCTTTTCAAAGATTGATCTTCGTTAGGATATCACCAATTGAAGATTAGAGCAGATGACATTCCAAAGACGGCTTTGAAACTCGGTATGGGCATTATGAATTCCTAGTCATGTCCTTTGGATTGACTAATGCTCCTAACGCCTTCATGGATATGATGAGCAAGGTATTCAGGAATATTTGGATCACTTTGTCGTCGTCTTTATTGATGACATCCACATATATTCCAAAACCCGTGAAGATCATGAAAGCAACACTTGAGGCGATACTCCAAAATCTTTGTGAATATAAGCTTTATGCCAAGTTGAAGAAATCTGAGTTACGGCGAGGAACTAGCATTCCTTGGGCACGTGGTATCAAGTCATGGAATATCTGTTGACCCGAAGATTGAAGTTATTCAAAGCGGGGAGCAACCTAAATCAGTGACCGAAGTACGTAGCTTTCTCGACTTAGCTGGTTATTATCAGAGATTTGTAGAAGGGTTTTCTCGAATCGCTACTCCACTAACTCAGCTGACTCGAAAAGATACAAAGTTCAATTGGAAAGAGGAATATGAGAAGAGTTTTCAAGAAATCAAGAGGAGACTCATTTCAGCACCTGTTCTGACAATACCATCTGGTTTGGAGGGATTTGTCATCTACAGTGATGCTTCGGGCAAAGGGTTAGGATGTGTTCTCATGCAACATGGGAAAGTCATAGCCTATGTGTAAGACCCCGAAATTTTTTTAAATAAAAAGGAATTTCCTTTATTTATTATTTTGAAATAGTAAGGGTTGATTTGATTAATGTGGATAGTTAAGGGTTAAATACGCAAATATTTCAAAATAAGCAAGTGGTTATAAAATATTCATTGTTGTTAGGGAATATTCGTTTGGTCGTGGAATATTAAATCTTTTGTGGGGAATATTAAATGCGACGCAGCAGCCGTGTGTGGGCCCCATAACTTGAAGCGATTGGATGAGGAAAGCGACAAATATAAGTTGGTTAAAAATAACGAGCAGCGTGTTGTTATTCTGAATTATCTTGTTGGAATACCGGTGGTTAAAATACGTGATGTCTGGCGTGGTTGCAAAGATGGCACCGGTATTACACTGATATTGTTGAATTATTGATCCTTACGTAAAGAAGGCACTTACTCAATAATTTTCACGGTGAATTCTTGTTCAATATTTTATTTTATTGATTCAATAATTGCTGCGTTGATATTTTATATTATTGTTGTTCAATAATTGTCACTGCACATTATCTCCATTATCAGATCAATAATTCATATTATCTGAATAATATTATTAGATAACATTATTGGCAATGTCTAGAAAGTTCTGTCTAAGGAGAGGTTTGGTCACCTAATTGCGCGCCAGTAAGGAGAGATCCTTATTGGAAAGCCCCCTCTTTCCTGGGAACGGCCTGGTTGTCATAATTGTGATTCTGTAATATTATTTGTGAATAATTAATTATTGATTCATATGATAAAGAAATATTTATTTTATATGAATATAAATGATGGATTTATTTATGTGGTTATTAATGAAGGAATTAATGCTGAGATGTTTTATTTGTATTTTGTCGGATTGGAGGTATTAAAAATCAAATCAGGGGTTTTGAGATATATTATGGGGTTATAATTTTAATCCGATAGTTGGATTGTAGTAATTTTGGGTATGTTATACATACATAAGTTGAGTATATGTCAACAAATTTTGAACCGTTAAAATGCACGAATGATTTGTTGTGAATTTTAAGAGGTGTCGGATTCTAAATTAGGTTTATAATTGATTTTGGTGGAAAATTCTAGAATTGAGTGGGCCCCACTTGTGGTTGGTGAAGAAATGTGCTGAATTTTATTTCAAATGTGGTGGGTGGCAATAGTGGCGAGTAAAAGCCATCGGTGTGGCGGTCGAAGTCTGCCTTGGTAATTAACATTTTCCTATAAATGAGAAATTTAAGTTAGAATTGAAAATCACACCGAAACAAAGTTTTCTCTCTTTCCTCTCTATATTATTGAGCGTATTTTGTGAGTATTTAGATACTTTGAGAGTTCTTTGTTCAAGATGAAGTTTCATTCAAAGATCACTTGAGCCTTTCCTTCCGAGGTCTTGATTCTTTGAGGTAAGGATATTATTTTTTCGTAATGATATTATTTCTTCATATCATTATCTTTGAAATGTTGATCTGAAGTTTTTATCAAATTTGGAACTTTTTCATGTCGGGTTACTATTCATGAGTTACTATTCACGAGTTACTATTCATGAGTTCTTATTCACGATTCTTATTCACGAGTACTATTAATGAAGAGTGAAAATGTTTTTTTGGAATCTCTATCTTTTGGTGTCGAGTTCTTATTCACGTATCTGCACTATTCATTCATATATCTGATCTATTCACTTAAAAAATAAAATTTCTTCTTTTAGTCAAAATATCTATTGCGGATACTAGCTTTGATTGTATCCATGTTTTGATCATTCTTGAATTTTACACCACTATGATTATTTTTGAGGTATTGTTGGACATGGATAAAACAAAGTACGAATCCTTAATCCTTAATCCTTGTCATTTTGTTTCACTGGATTCGTTCTTTAAAATATTTTCATCATCTTCAGTCTTAAATGATGATATTATTGAATATCTTTGGCCTGTAGTGCAAAGATGAATGATTTCTGATGAATATCTTTGGCCTGTAGTGCAAAGATGAGCAGGTGTTGAGATGAACATGACCGATTGATGAATATCTTTGGCCAGTAGTGCAAAGATGAATATTTGATTTGAGATGAATATTGATTGATGTTACGAGGATAAAATATTGATAATGGACCGTTAAATTCATAGATTATAGTAGAATTCATTCTCTACGTAACTCTTATGAATTATTATTTCATTGCGAATATTGATCTGAAACTTGTTGTCTATTGTATTCTATCGATTTTTCCTGTTGGAGACTAACGATAATTTGTTGTATATTATCTTAGTTATAGTATTCTTTCTTGGGCTAGTTGAGCTCACCCTTTTCCTTGTTGTTCCATTTTTCTTCTCGGGAGGCGAGAATGTAGCGAAATCTTAGTGGGGTATGGAATGAAGGTTACAGAGAGAGTTGTTTAGTAGTCCTCACCATTTTTGTAAAATGATGTATCAATAAATATGATGGGGATTTATTTGCGTGTGGATATTGTCTAGAAGACAATATTATATTTAAACTCACAAATTATATATTGTCGTATTTCATATGACATTTGTATTATTGAAGTTGTAGTTTGCTTCTTGTACCATGTATTTGGCGACTTCGAAATGGGTGTTGTGTATACCTATTTTGGGGCGTCCACCGGTTGGTATCGAGCTTAGGGATATGATCTCTGGCGGAGATCGGGAATAAAACTAGGAGGGAGAGCGAGTAAAACCTTCGCTAAGTGTGTCCTACTAAGCTTATTTGTTGGTTGAGGTCATAATATAGGGTATTATGTGATATGTTAATTTATTTAATTAACCCTTGTTTTATGATGATGTTTGAGAAATGTCGTGAGAATATTAACAATGGAGTGAATGAGATCGTGGAGACACCTCTAATCGCCAACCGGATAATGTGATGTCGAGTGAAGAAGAGAATTAGAGATATCCATGTGGTGAGTGAAGAATTGATAGTTGCTTTAAGAGATAATCGCGCAGAGGTAACAAATTTGAGTGAGGAAGAAGAGGAAGAAGAGGTACCAAGAGAGTTTATTAGAGGTATTTTATGATCGAAATATAGAATTGCAAAATCGTATTCATGAGTTAGAAGAAGCGAAGCTAAAGAATTGCGGCGATCGTGGAAGCAAAAGGATCTGACGATTCAAGCTTGTGTTACCCGATACGTGATGTTGAATGAAGCACTCTTTGGCGAGTATAAGATGATAAAGTTTGGAATCGAGCTAAAAGAAGAAATAAGCGAACGAGTGAGAATGAGTGATGCATGGGTAAAAACTGCATCGACAGCGTTGATATTATGGAAAGAGATGTCCAATCTAAAAAGAAAGATTTAACGATGGCGGGAAGGCGTCGGCGAAGAACATCAACACCATCAACAAATTCTGGGGAAGAGAACGATCGCCGCTTAGATGCTACAGATGTGGAGGAGGGACATATAAGGTCAAATTATTCAAAGCCTTCCAAGGTATGCTATAATTGTGGAAAAGAAGGTCATATCGCTTCGAGATTATACGATATCGAAACCCGAATCAGCGTGAATGGTGACTCGAAAGGATGTCCCAGAAAAGTCAAAGTCAACTGGTTCTTGGAAGCGTTTGTGCGTGGCCAGGTCAAAAAATACGAGGAACCCGAACGAAGTTAGCATGGGTTAGTTAATTATAAATTCTTGCGAAGTTTATACTGGGATTCTACCCATTCTTTTATCTCTCTTCTTTGCGCTCACGTTTGAACTTGACTACGGAGAAATTAGACTTTGACCTATTTATGGAGAATCCGTTAGGAGAAACTTTCATTACATCCATTGTTTAGAAATCTTGTTTGATTCGAGTTGGCACTATCACATTACTGTTAACCTTATTTCTATAGAGATATTTGTTTTTGATGTGATTTTAAGGTTAACTACTCATCATGCAAAATTGATTATTTTAAGTAAGGTTGTTAGTTTTCATTTTCCTAAACAACTGTTATTCAAATTCAAGCAATCAAACCATTGTAGTCAAACATTTTCATATCAAGCCATGAAGTCATTCGTTTATTACGGATGTCAAATTTTCTTAGTCCATGTTATGGATTTGAATAAAGACACGTCGATTTGAATAATATTCTGTTGTTATTAATTTTCCCGACGTATTTCTGAAGAATTTCTTGGCTTACTCTTAAAGCCTCGATATTAAATTTTGTATCGACTTTGAACCCGGTGACAAAACTCATTTCTAAAATCTCATATCGAATGGCTCTATTGAACTTGAGGAGTTAAAATTCAACTATAAATTTGGTACTGAGCCTTTATCTTGTGACTTCCTTTGTGGAATTCACCTAAGCAGAACTCTCTGTAGGGATGTCATATTAGATGCGATAAATAGGCGATAGGTGTCATTGTGACGTCTTATCCAAGATTGGGATATGAGTCACGGTTGAGAAGCAACCTAAAGTCGATGTCGAAATACGTAGCTTTCTGAGGCTTAGTTGGTTATTATCGGAGATTCGTGGAAGGATTTTCTTGAATCGCTACTCTCAGTTAATTTAGTGACTCGAAAAGATACAAAATTGCATATGGAAGCGAGGAATGCGAGAAGATTTTCCAAGAGCTCAAGAGGCTGACTCATTTAAGCATATATAACCATACCATCTTGGAAAAGCGAACGTGGTAGCCGACGCGTTGAGTAGAAGATCATATCACGGAACGAAAGCGATGATGTCAAGTATACGCATAGAGCCAACTTTAATAGAAAAGTTAAGGTTGCTCAAGCCACCCAAGGAAGAAATGATCGCAGTATAAAAAAGTACAAGAAGGAGCTATTCGGAAGCGAGAATTGATGAAGAAGAATACTTGAGTCCACTCTGACTTTGTGTTCTAACGACTCTGATTTAAAGTACAAAGATTATGATGGAGGCACACAATCGCCATTTGCAATCCATCTCGGAAGTACTAAAATGTATCGTGATCTTGACATACATTTTGGTGGAACAATATGAAGAGAGAGATTGCAAAGTTTATCTCGATGTGTTTAACTTGCTAACGTGTAAAGGCGAAGCATCTAGTACCTAAGGGTCCGTTGCAACCACTTGAGATTCCTGAATGGAAGTGGAACACATTACTATGGATTTAGATTCTGCGGGTCTTCCTACGGTTTCTCAAGGCATCAATGCTATTTGGGTTATTGTTGATAGATTAACCAAATCCGCTTTCATTTCTTGCCGATCACGGAGACTTATTCCTTGAACGTCTTTCTCGTATGTGCGTAAATGAGATTGTGAGATTGCATGGCATGCGGTATCCATAGTTTTAGATCGTGACCCAAGATTCACTTCAAGATTTTGGGTTATCTTGCAAAAGCTATGGGCGCGGTTTGCAATTTAGTTGGCATACCATCCTCAAAGCGGATGGGCAATCGAAAAGGACTACTCAAACTCTTGAAGATATATTAAAACTCTGTGTCCTAGATTTCAAAGGAAGTTGGGATAAGTACTTGCCATTGGTGGAATTCTCATACAACAATAGTTATTAAACAAATATAGGCATGGTTCCATTCAAGCATTATATGGACCGAAAATGTCATTCTCCAATATGTTGGGATGAGGTGGGTGAAGCAACATTATTGGGACCCGAAAGTTAAATGCGTATGACTCACCGAAAAGATCCAAATGATTCGACAACGTATACAAAAGCAGCACAAGATCGACAAAAGAGTTATCACGGATCTTCATCGAAAGGGCGTGGAATTTAATGTAGGGGATCATGTATTGTTGCGAGTTGCTCCATGGAAGGGAGTTACAAGATTTAGGAAGAGAGGAAAGCTCAATCCACGATTTATTGGTCCATTTCAAATTCTTGACCGAAGTAGGAAATAGCCTTATGACTTGCGTTACCTCCAAGTATGTCTCGTGTTCATAATGTGTTTCACATATCTAAATTGCTTAGTAAATATGTGAAAGACCCGAACCACGTTATAGAGTTAGAACCGACGAGATAGCCAAAGACTTAACGTATGAGGAGGTACTGTCAAGATCTTGGATAGGAAGGAGCATGTCCCACGCCTTGAAAGGTCATACCACAAGTTAAAGTTTTGTGGAGGAATCATGCTATAGAGGAAATGACACGGAATTGGAAACGGAAATGAAAGCGAGGTATCCTCACCTTTTCGAAACACCGTGTGCGTCACGTCAATTTAGGATGAAATTTCATAAGGAGGGAGGTTGTAAGACCGAAAATTTTTTTAAATAAAAGGAATTTCCTTTATTTATTATTTTGAAATAGTAAGGGTTGATTTGATTAATGTGGATAGTTAAGGGTTAAATACGCAAATATTTCAAAATAAGCAAGTGGTTATAAAATATTCATTGTTGTTTGGGAATATTAGTTTGGTCGTGGAATATTAAATGCTTGTCAGAATATTAAATGCGAACAGTAGCGAAATGCATATGTGACCCCATAACTGAAAGCGATTGGATGAGAAAAACGACAAATATAAGTTGGTTAAAAATAATTGGCGTAGTTATTCTGAGTTAAAATTTGTTGGAATACCGGTGGTTAAAATATCGATGTCTGCGCGTGGTTGCAAAAGAAGACACTTTGCAGTATTGCATAGATATTGTTGAATTATTGATCCTTACGTGAAGAAATACTTTACTCAATAATTTTCACGATGATTCTTTATTCAATATTTTATTTTATTGATTCAATAATTAACTTTGTGTTGATATTTTATATTATTGTTGTTCAATAATTGTCAACGCATATATTATCTCCATTATCGGATCAATAATTCATATTATCTGAATAATATTATTAGATAACATTATTGGCAATGTCTAGAAAGTTACATCAAGGAGAGGTTTGGTCACTAATTGCGGCGCCCAAGAGGAGAGATCCTTATTGAAAGCCCCTCTCTCAGGAGCGGCTGTTGTCATAATTGTGATTACGTAATATTATTTGTGAATAATTAATTATTGATTCATATGATAAAGAAATATTTATTTTATATGAATATAAATGATGGATTTATTTATGTGGTTATTAATGAAGGAATTAATCTTTGAGATGTTTTATTTGTATTTTGTCGGATTGGAGGTATTAAAAATCAAATCGGGGTTTTGAGATATATTAAGGGGTTATAATTTTTAATCCGGATAGTTGGATTGTGGTAATTTTTGGGTATGTTATACATACATAAGTTGAGTATATGTCAACAAATTTTGAACCGTTTAAAATGCACGAATGATTTGTTGTGAATTTTAAGAGGTGTCGGATTCGGAAATTAGGTTTATAATTGATTTTGGTGGAAAATTCTAGAATTGAGTGGGCCCCACTTGTGGTTGGTGAAGAAATGTGCTGAATTTTATTTCAAATGTGGTGGGTGGCAATAGTAGCGAGTAAAGCCATCGTGTGGCGGTCAAGTCTGCCTTGGCGGACTAACATTTTCCTATAAATAGAGGGCTAAGTTAGAATTGAAAATCACACCGAAAACAAAGTTTTCTCTCTTTCCTCTACATATTATTGAGCGTATTTTGTGAGTATTTAGATACTTTGAGAGTTCTTTGTTCGATCTGAGTTTCATTCAATCACTTGAGCCTTTCCTTCCGAGAAAGTCTTGATTCTTTGAGGTAAGGGATATTATTTTTTTCGTAATGATATTATTTCTTCAATATCATTATCTTTGAAATGTTGATCTGAAGTTTTATCAAATTTGGAACTTTTTCATGTCGGGGTTACTTATTCATGAGTTCTTATTCACGAGTTACTATTCATGAGTTCACTATTCACGATTCTTATTCACGAGTACTTATTCATGAAGAGTGAAAATGTTTTTTTGGAATCTCTATCTTTTGGTGTCGGAGTTACTTATTCACGTATACTGTGACTTTATTCACGATATCTGGTACTATTCATAGAAAAATAAAATTTCTTCTTTTAGTCCAAAATATCTATTACGGATACTAGCTTTGATTGTATCCATGTTTTGATCATTCTTGAATTTTACACCACTATGATTATTTTTGAGGTATTGTTGGACATGGATAAAACAAAGTATGAATCATTAATCCTTAATCCTTGTCATTTTGTTTCCTTTGGATTCGTTCTTTAAAAATATTTTTCATCATCTTAGGTCTTAAATGATGATATTATTGAATATCTTTGGCACGTAGTGCAAAGATGAATGATTTCGATGAATATCTTTGGCCTTTAGTGCAAAGATGAGCAGTGTTGAGATGAACATGACCGATTGATGAATATCTTTGGCTTTTGTAGTGCAAAGATGAATATTTGATTTGAGATGAATATTGATTGATGTTACGGGATAAAATATTGATGATGAATTTATTAAATTCATAGATTATAGTAGAATTCATTCTCTACGTAACTCTTCTATGAATTATTATTTCATTGCGAATATTGATCTCGAAACTTGTTGTCTATTGTATTCTATCGATTTTTCCTGTTGGAGACTAACGATAATTTGTTGTATATTATCTTAGTCATAGTATTCTTTCTTTGGGCTAGTTGAGCTCACCCTTTTCCTCGTTGTTCCATTTTTCTTCTCGGAGGCGAGAATGTAGCGAGTCTTAGTCGGGGTATGGAATGAAGGTTCTAGAGAGAGTTGTTTAGTAGTCCTCACCATTTTGTAAAATGATGTATCAATAAATATGATGGGGATTTATTTGCGTGTGGATATTGTCTAGAAGACAATATTATATTTAAACTCACATTATATATTATCGTATTTCACATGACATTTGTATTATTGAAGTTGTAGTTTGCTTCTTGTACCATGTATTTGGCGACTTCGAAATGGGTGTTGTGTATACCTATTTTGGGGCGTCCACACTATACCTCACGACAACTCAAAAGAATATGAGAGGAATTATCCTACTTCCGATCTAGAGTTGGCGACTATTGTCTTCGCCTTCTAAAGATTTGGAGGCATTACTTGTATGGGGAGAAAGTGGAGATCTTTACTGGATTATAAAAGCCTCGAAATATTTCTTCACTCAAAGGAACTCAACGTGCGACAACGACGTTGGCTTGAATCTGTTGAAAGATTATGATCATACCATCCAATACCATCACAGAAAAGGGAACGTGGTAGGTTTGAAGCATTGAGTAGAAGATCATATGCGAATGCAGTGTGCAATATTATCCTGAAGTTGGTACGTATGACTACGGAAAAGATTCAAACGATCGAAAAGATAAAACCTCAAAAGATCCGATAAAGTTATGTTGATCGTGAATTCCAATATAGGAGATCATGTGTTGTTACATGTTGCTCCATGGAAAGGATTTACGAGATTTGGAAAGAGAGAAAGCGCCTTGATCCTCGATTCATTGGCCCATTTTAATCCTTGATCGAGTAGGAAGGCGTGGCTTATAGACTCGCTTTACTGCCAAGTATGTCTCGTGTTCATAACTTTTTCACATATCCATATTACGTAAATATGTGGAAGAACCGAACCACATTATTGAGTTAGAACAGGACGAAATAAGCGGAAGATTTGGCGTATAAAGAGGTTCTGTTCAAATCTTGGATAAGAAGGAACATATTCTACGCTCGAGGTTATACCTTAAGTCAAAGTTTTGTGAAGAAACCACGATGTTGTGGAAATGACTTGGGAGTTAGAATCTGAAATAAAATCAAGGTATCCTTACCTCTTCAATATACCAGGTACGTACCCTAATTTCGAGGGCGAAATTTCATAAGAATGGGAGATTGTAAAACTCCAACTTTTTGAATAAAAATAAATTTTCTATAAATATTATTTTTGAATATTATGGAGTGAAATTGATATAATGTTATAGTTGTGGGTAATATTTATAAATTTTGCAAAATCATGAGTTGTTATATAATATTAGATTGGTGGGGAATATTCGTTTTAACGGGGAATATTAAATGCAACAACCACATCATTGGTGGATCCATGCTTGGAATTATTGTCGGATTGAAAAAATGACAAAAATACTTTATGAAAATAATGGCGGAAGTTTTTACTGTTAACTGTTGAAACACACGGTGTTAAAAATACGATGTCTGGCGTGGTTGCGTAGTAGCGCACGGTATTAATTATTGATGCTTACGTGATAAGTCACTTTCGGTTTTGTTGGTATTATTAATGTAATAATCTGAAAATCTTTTTATATAAAATAGAATACTTTTATAAAGTTATTCTATAAAAATAGAATATATTATATTCTATTATGCATAGTGTTACTTAGTATACGCGTAGTGTTTTTGCATAGTAAAATCTTTTTATATAAAATGAAATACTTTTATAAAGCTATCTGCTTTATTAGACAATAATTAGAATATATTATATTTTATTATGCATAGTGTTTGTATAATGCTTGCGTAGTAAAATCTTTTATAAAGTTATTCGTTTTATTAGATTATAAATAGAATATATTATATTTTATTTAAAAAATTTGCTTTAAATATGGATAGTCAGATTAAAGTAGATCAATCTGGACCGTTTCGAGTTAGTTACTATCTGATCCATTTTACATAAATAGAAGCTCATTCCTTCATTATTTTCTTACGAATTCAACGAAACTCTGAGAGATAAACTATATAGAAAGAAGAAAAGTATTACGCTACTTCATTACTTATATATCCAAGTACTTTCTTCTTAAGGTAGGGAATATTATTTGTTGTATTAAGTAAGTGATGTTATTCTTTTGTATTCATGAAGAGAACTTATGTTATTCCATTCTTTATTATTACATTGGAATAACTTTTTTGTATCTGCCGAAATTTACCCTATACTTGGTGACATTCTTCTATTATTAAAATGCTTTCTTATTCATTTGGAATATCCTCGTACATGCATTTTATGTAAGACCCTAATTTTATGAAATAAAAGTATTCAATTTTTCTTATAATTACTATTAGGTAAATGGTTAAATTGATAAAAGTTTAAAGTTAAGGGTGATATATGAATTTTTTTTAAAATAAGCAAGTGGTTATAAAATATTCTTTACGTAAGGGAATATTCGTTTGGTGGTGGAATATTCTTTCGTAGGAGAATATTAAATACTGACGGCCAAACCATTTATGGGCCCCATAATGAATAAGCGTCGGATGAAAAAACGACAAAAAGAGAGTTTTTTAAATAACGGCGTAGTTATTACAGATTAACAATTGTTGGAATACCACGTGGTTAAAATACGATGTCTGGCGTTGTTGCTTGATGCACGCGTTATTGTACCAATTATTGATTCTTACGTGAAGAAGGCACTACTCAATAATTGTTATAGTAATTCTTATTCGATATTTTATTGATTCAATAATTCTTTGCGTTGATATTTTATATTCTTTATTATTTTAATAATTGTCACTACACATATTTTCCATTATCGAAGCAATAATTCATATTATCTCGAGTAATATTATTAGATAACATTATTGGCAATGTCTAGAAAGTTACATACAGGAGAGGTTTGGTCACCTAATTGCGGCAGATGAGAGAAATCCTTATTGAAAGCCCCTCTTTCTGGGAACTATCTGGTTGTCATTATTGTGATTACGTAATATTATTTGTGAATAATTAATTATTGATTTATATGATAAATGAAAATATTCATTTTATGTGGATATAGATGGAGAAAATTTTTAAAAGTGACAATTGTTGAAAATCGATATTTTATCTTTTCTAATAAAATAATATTTTACTATATTATTATAATATAATAATGATGATATTTTTACAATGAATGTGGGATATATGAGTAAATGAGGAGGAAGAGTATTTTTGTTGCAATAAATGTTTAAAACATGTTAAATCATTTGGTGGACACAAATTTTGGTTTGAAATTTGATTATAGCATATAAAATCGCTTGGTTTGTGGATTCGGTTAATTTTTATTTGGAATTTGGAAAAACTTTCTTCTGCAAAGTTGTAGAAATTGAATTTCCTATAAAAAGTCATGAGATTCAAATTTTCTGATAAAAGGGCTATTTATTATGAATTATTGAAGTTAGTAGTTAGAAATAATTGATTTTTGAAAGTTTTAATTATTTTAATAACAAAACGTTTTTTTTGTTTTTGTCATTATTGGATGCTTGAATTCAGATGTCTTTCTTTGTGCGTAGGAAATTTAATAAATAATATTAATATTTTATTAAATTTTACCTTTGGTGTTCTAAGCGATTTCTATAAATAGGTCTTGGGTTAGAATTGAAAATCACACCGGCTGAAGTTTTCTCTCTATTTCTCTCTATATTATCGAGTGTGTATTCTTGTGAGTATTTTGATATCTTGAGTGTTGCTATCTACGGTTGCAAGTTAGTTTCGACGTTATTCGGTCGTAATCTTGCTCTTTTGAGGTAAGGGATAGTAAGGGAGATTATTTTCTTCATAAATGATATTATTTCTTCAATATCATTATACCGAAATATTGGTTTGAACTTTTTATCAAATTTGGAACTTTTTTATGTCGGGGTTACTATTTATGAGTTACTATTCATGAGTTACTATTCACGATTTACTATTCACGACGTGTTACTATTCATGAGTTACTATTCATTAGTTACTATTCATGAGCTACTATTCATGGGTACTATTCACTACATAATTGGTTTCTTTTTCTAACCAAATTATAGTTGATTTATGAATATTACTATAGAGATTAAAACTATGTATTGATTATATTGATTTTATTATCATATATAACATTTTTATAACCCTGATGTTGAAATTCTCTTTCACTGTAGTGCAAAGATGAATGATTTCTGATGAATATCTTTGGCTCGTAATGCAAAGATGACCTGTTGTTGAATATTTTTGGCTCGTAATGCAAAGTTGACCTGTTGTTGAATATCTTTGGCTCGTATTCCAAAGATGACCTGTTGTTGAATATCTTTGGCATGTAGTGCAAAGATGACTTGTTGATGAATATATTTGACCTGTAGTGCAAAGATGACTTGTTGATGAATATCTTTGGCCTGTAGTGCAAAGATGACTTGTTGATGAATATCTTTGGCCCATAGTGCAAAGATGAATTTATTAGTAGGATTATGAACATGAACTGTGATTAGGTATAACCATGATCTTTGATGTTTCAGGTGATGAAAATTAACTTTGTCCTGGATGAGGAAAGAAATTTAGAACTACAATTACGATTATGAGTTATTCACATGATTGTGGACATGAACTGTTGATTGATGTTCTGAGGGTTTAAAACATTGTTGGTGGACTTTTAACATGGAAGATAATAGACTTTATAGTCTATTTGACTCTTCAATGGATTGTTAGTTCACATTACTGACTATGGTTGAAAAGTTTTATCATCTACCATATGTTCTAAATCTACGATTTATTATTGATGAAGGCTATTGAGAATTTAATTATCTTTAGTCATGATATTCTTTCTTGAGCTAGTTGTGCTCACCCTTTTTTCTTCTGATTCCTTCGGGGTAATAAAAGTGTAGTTGGGTCGGACGAGGATAACGAGGGAATAGAGCGGTGGTCATCATTTAGTAGTTATATTTGGTGAATCAACTAGGGTGAAAGCGAACCCAGCGTTAGAAGGGTGTTTTGCCACTATCATACAAGATGTCTAATGACATACCACCTCGTGTCATCATATAAAATAGGTTGTGCTCATCCACTTCTTTGAGTATATATACAAGCCTTTTTACCTATATAATCTTGGAGTTTGGTTGAAGTATAATTCTAAATTAGAGGCGGTGGAGATAATGATATGTCAAGAAAAGACACACCATTGGGAAGAATATGATAGTAATCTTCTCATTTTTCTTTAAGGGGTCTATTAGGGTCAACCAATGATAATTTTGTGGGCATATGATATCTATAATAACCTGGGCAGCATGGCCTCCCATGCGAAGGTTTTCTTGAGCACTTCCTAAAGATTTTAATTTCTAAAACAGGTTTTGACTATACCTTTATGTAAGGTGTCATTATGAGGTGTCTTTGTCCACTTGGTTGGGACATGAGTCACGATTGGTATATATTTGTATTTAAACTCACGGTTTAAGTGTTGTCGTATCTTGCGACAAATTGTATTAATAAAGTTGTAATTGTTTTACGTACCATGTATTTGGCGACTCGAGAATGGGTTGGATGGAATGGACTGTTTTGGGGTTGTCACATTTTACGTCGGACTGATTTACGTCTTTATTATTACATTTGGAATATCACATGCATGCGTTTCTGTGGGACTGAATTACATCTTTATTATTATTACATTTGGAATATCACATGCATGCGTTTTCTGTGGGACTGACGATTCCATCCTTGTTAGTGATACATTGGAATAACTTTGTATGTCATCGCATACCGCATTCATGGTGATTTACATTTGTTATTCCATTCTTTATTATCCTGTTGGAACATCCTGTCGGTGTGAATTTCGCTTGACCTGGTTCCGTTATTTAGTATTACATTGGAGTAACACATATGTCACAATCTGCGTGTATGGTGATTTCTTTTGTTATTCCATTCTTTATTATACCCAGTTGGTTAAAGTTTTGACTTTTATACTCCATGAAATTAGTGGAATATCCTTGATAATTGCGCTTACATCCGATATCTTTTCATGGAAATATTCTTGAGCATTACGGAATTTTACTCTACAAAGCGATTATCGTGTTGATAATTTGGGCGTTATTGGTTCTTGGACAAATTAGTTGTTGAACTTGTTTTATTGAATTCTTATATCATTGTCATCATCCTCGTATTTATATTTTTGAAAGTCATCACATGGCTTTGGTGCGTAGATGGACTTGGTATGATTATGACCGGGGATTATTGATTGTAATCATAGTAGTAATATTACAAATAATGTGGTAAAAGTCCTCGTTGGCTATAGTGCATTGATGGATGAGTTGTTGGCATGATCATGACCATTAATGAATACAAAATATTCTTGACCCGTGATGCATGGATAATTGTGGTAGTGATCTTAAAGAATATCCTTGGCCGTAGTACATGGGTGATTCGATGATGTGGATTATTTATTAAAATTTGAGTCCCGGTGATAAAAGTGATGAAAAACCTTTTAAATCATAAAAGATAGTAGATTTTATTCTCTACTTGACTCTTTTAATGGATTGCTTATTCCGCTGTAATTAAACTTGATGTTTGTTATATTGTATCAGTTTAACACTGTTTAAGGCTAATGATAATTTATTCTACATTATCTTAGTTATAATATTTCTTCTTGGGCTAGTTGAGCTCACCCTTTCTTTCAACATTCTCTATAGGAAATGAGAATATAGGGCATGATTCGATGGGTTTAACTGCATTTCGCGGGTGATGATCTAGATGTTCATTGATCGAACTAGTCCTGTCGTTTCTCATTTCTGAAAGCATGAAAAATGATTAAAATAAATTGTGAAAGCAATCTGTTAAGTCCAGGCATATTTCGATGATATGAGGGTAATGACAATGAAAGTAAATTAATTTATTCAGAACTGATAAAAGTTCATCAAGCTTAAATATGAGGATATTTCATCAAACCAACCGAGTATAATAAAGAACTGAATAACAAAAGAAATCATCAGTGCGATAAACCGCATGCATCGGGTTATTCCAATGTAATAATAAATAAATCTGAACCGTGTCATACGTAAACGCACGCGGGATGTTCCAACGAATGATAAATAATGGAACCGGTCATGCGCGTAAGCACAGACAGGATGTTCCAACGAAATAATAAAGAACGGAACCGATCATGCGCAGAAACGCGGCCAATCGGATGTTCCAGAATAATAAAGAACGTAATAATAACAGAAATCACCTGCATGCGGTATTTGCGATAGGCAAAGTTATTCCAATATAATGATAAATAATGGAATAATGAAAGAATTTCACCAAGTATAGGGTAGCCAAGCGTATCTGAGTTATTCAACAAAATATTAAAGAATGGAATAATAAAAGAATTTCACCAATAAGAAAGAAGTAATACCCCTAACGAGTACAATCTCGAGCGATATGTCCTTCCTTTCCATAATTATAACATACCTTAAACTGTTGTGGGCAATTTGGGCTGATATGTCCTTCTTTTCCGCACTTATAGCATATGACCGGTGGTCGTTCTCCTCCCTTGAAACTAGTTGCTGCTGGTGCTGACGTCTTCGTATTGTCATTGTTGAATCTCCTCTTTTTAAAATCTCCTCCCGACTAAACTTCTTCTATTCTCATGGCTATTATTACCACCCAGTGGTTATCGCTCTTTTCGTATTTTTCTTTCTCCGCCGGTTATCGTTGTTACGATGATTCTTTATCCTTTAGTATGATCTTGGTTTGTGGTCCCTCGGTTGGCCGTACTCGTTATCTCGCTCTAATAATTGAGCCTGTTGACAACATTTGAAGAGAGAAAAATTTATGAGAAATGAGATATTGGCGTATCTTAGGGTTTCAAACCTCTCGAAACATCCGCGTCATCGTTCCTCATTCTCCACCAAATGAGGTGCACACTGGATAACTCTGCAAACTTTGCCTCGTCTTAGACACCGCCATGTTATTATTGCTCCATTCTAATAAACTCTACCTCTTTCATATAGCGAATACTTTCGGGAAAGTACTTGTCATTGAAACGAGTCTGAAATGTCTCCCAAGACATCTTGAGTCTGGCGAAGTGAATGCGCTTCCACAGACTCCCACCCAATGAGTCCGCCTTTCGCCACGGAAACATAAAGGTGGCGAATGGAACCTTCTGTTCTTCGTGCATTCCAAGACATCGAATATCTTGGTAATTTGTTTAACCCACGTCTACTGCATTGATCGGATCCCGAACTTTCCATAAATTCGGTGGTCCCAACTCTTTGAACTGCTTGGCGTGACAAACCGTGAATTGCTATCATTTCCTCCTGTATTTTAAACACGAGTCTCCTCGTGCGATTTTGTATGAAGCTGTAAAAAGCTTCAAACATCCCATCGTTCATCATCTGCTTTCGGTGGTGTTATTCACGGGAGGAACATTGCCAAACTGTTACACGTTCTCCTCGTTGGTGAGCAAAAGGTGTCTCAAGGTCTCATTTACTCCACTGTTAACATTCTCAGTCGACATTCTCAAATATCTTGCAATAAAACAAGGGTTAATTTAACAAATTAACATATCACATAATATCCCTATATTATGACCAACCAACAAATAAGCTTAGGTAGGACACCTTTAGCGAAGGATTTACTCGTCTCTCCTCCTAGTTCTATTCCCCATCTCATGGAGAGATCATATCCTAAGCTCGATACCAACCGTGGCGCCCCCCCAAAATATGTATACAACACCCATTCTCGAGTCGTCAAAATACATGATGCGAAAAACAACTACAACTTTATTAATCTGACATAAAAATTGTGAGTTTAAATACAAATATTGTCATCTAGACAATATCCACACTCAAATAAGTCCTCATTCTGATTATTGATACATTATTTTACAAAAATGGTGAGGACTACTAAAACAACTTCTAGAACCATCATTTCATACCCCCAGGCCAAGTACTCATTACATTCTAGCCTCCACGAGAAAAAATGGAACAAAAAGGAAAATGATGAGCTCAACTAGCCCAGTAAAGAATATTATGACTAAGATAACATAGAACAAATTATTGTTAGTCCCCAACAGGGAAAAATCTAATAGAATCTGATAGACAACCGGTTTTAAATCAATATTAGCGGTGAAATAATAATTCATTAGAGGAGTTAAGTAAAGAATGAAATCTACTATCTTACATATATGAATTTAAAAGTTCATCGTCGATATTTTATCCTATAACATCAATTAATATATATACGGACTCAAATATTCATCTTTGCACTACTGGGCGAAAGATATTCATCGATTAATCATGTTCATCTAAACACTGTTCATCTTTGCATTACGGACCAATGATATTCATCGAAATCATTCATCTTTGCACTACATGCCAAAGATATTCAGTAATATCATCATTTAGGATTGAGGATGATGAAAAATATTTTAAAGAAAACAAATCCAGTGAAACAAAAGAATAAATATTAAGGATTCGTATTTCAGCTATTTCATGTCCAAAAATACCTCATAAATAATAATAGTGGAGTAAAATTCAAGAATGATCAAAACATGGATACAATCAAACTAGTATCCATAATAGATATTTTGGACGAAAAACGAAAATTTAATTTTTTTGTGAATAGTGTTGTATACGTGAATAGTGCCGTATACGTGAATAGTAACCCCAACACAAAAAATTCTAAATTTGATAAAAAGTTCAAATCAATATTTCGGCATAATGATATTGAAGAAAATAATATCATTTAAGAAGAAAATAACATCCTTTACCTCGTAAAGACAATACTTCTAGTTGAAACACTGGATATAGGCTATAACTTGAACTTGCACCATATAGAAACACTCAAAGTATTAAAATACTCACAAGAATACGCTCAATATATCGAGAGAGAAAGCTTCAGTTTCTGGTGTGATTTTCAATTCTAACCTAAACACCCTATTTATAGGAAAATGCTTAGAACACCAAAGCAGAAAATTTAATAAAATATTAATATATTTATATAAATTTTCCCTCCTTTTCATCATCCACAACATCATTACTCTCACCAACAAAAACAAAAAAAAACGTTTTTCTTAAATAAAACATTTTAAACTCCAAAAATCAATTATTACGGAACTTCAATAATTCATAATAAATAGCCCTTTAATCAGAAAAATTCAAACCTCGTGTCCTTTTCATAGAAAATTCTATTCTCTACAACTTTGCAGAAGAAATTTTTTCCAAATTCCAAACAGAAATTGACCGAAATTCACAAACGGGCGATTTTACATGCTATAATCAAATTTCAGTCAAGAAATGGGCCCACAGACATGTTCAACATGTTTTAAACAACTTTTATAACAAAAATACTCTTCCTCCTCATATACTCATATATCCCACATTTATTGTAAAAATATCCCCATTATTATATTATTAAAATATAATAATAAATTATTTTATTAGAAAAAGATAAAATATTAATTTTTAACAATTGTCACATTAAAAATTTTCTCCATCTATATCCACATAAAATAAATATTTTCTTTATCATATAGATCAATAATTAACTATTCACAAATAATATTACAGAATCACAAGATCTTGTGATAACGGTAGTTCCGGAAAGATGGGGATTTCGATAAGGATCTCTCTCTACTTGGCCTTGATTAGGTGACCAAACCTCTCCTGAATGTAACTTCCTATACATTGCCAATAATGTTATCTAATAATATTATTCAGATAATGTAAAACCCCAACTTTTTGAATAAAGATGAATTTTTTGTAAATATTATTTTTAAATATTATGGAGTGAAATTGATATAATGTTATAGTTGTGGGTAATATTTATAAATTTTGCAAAGTATGCAAGTTGGTATATAATATTTGATTGGTCGAGGAATATTCGTTTTAATAGGGAATATTAGTACAACGGCACAATCATTGGTGGACCCCACAACGGAATTATTGTCGGATTGAGAAAATGATAAAAATACTTTATGAAAATAACGACGAAAGTTTTACTGATTAATCTGTTGAAACACTCACATGTTAAAAATGCGATGTCTGGCGTAGTTTGAATAGTAGCACGCAGTATTGATTATTGATCTTTACGTGAGAAGTCACTTTCGATTTTGTTCAATTATTGCTATGGTAATTGTTGTAAATTTTGCTTTTATTTGGATTCCCATTTACCCGTTTATCAAAATAATCGGTGAAAGTTATTCAAAATATATATATATATATATATATATATATATATATATATATATATATATATATATATAATATTATATATATAAAAGCATGTGTAGTGCGTGTGATGTTGACAAATGAGAAATGGATTCACGGTTGGTAATGAATAAAGAAGAAAAAGGATGGTGAAAGTCTTATATGTTTTATATATATATTAATATATATATTTGATAGTTGAAAGTTATGCGAGATAGTAATTGTGAGACCCAGATTTTATCGATAAAGATTTAAATTTTGTCGAAATAATTTTTTAATATTATGGTGTGAATTTGAGATAATATTATAGTTGTGGGTAGTATTTATAAATTTTGCAAAGTATCAAGTGGTTATATTATATTCGATTGGTGGGGAATATTAGGTTTAGCGAGGGAATATTAAATGCACGGCTCAATCATTGGTGGATCCCATAATGAAATTATTGTCGGATTGAGAAAACGACAAAAATATTTTATTGAAATAACGGCGGAAGTTTTACCGTGGATCTTGTTGAACTACTTTCGGTAGTAAAAATACGATGTCGTGTGGTTGCATAGTAGCCTTACGGGTATTGATTATTGATCTTTATGTGAGAAGTCACTCAGGTTTGATTCCATTATTGTCGATTAATAATATGAATTATTATAGCGATAATGGCGTTTTATTTTATTCGTATTATTAACGTAATAAAAGCGAAACATCTTTTATATAAAATAGAATACTTTATTAAAGTTATTACATAAATAGAATATATTATATTTTATTATGCATAGTGTTGCGTAGTGTTTTGCATAGTATTTTGCGTAGTGTTGCATAGTGTTTGCATAGTAAAATGTTTTTATATAAATAGAATATATGATATTTTATTTAAAAGATTTTGCTTTAAATATGGATGAGTCAGATTAAAGTAAATCAATACTGGACCGTTCATGGATTAATTCTTATGCATTCTATTTTCCTATAAATAGAAGCTCATTCCTTCATTATTTTCTTACGAATTCATTTGAAACTCTAGAGAAAATTATAGAGAGAAGCTATAGAGGAAAATCTATAGAGAAAAAGAAGAAAAGTATTACTTCTTTCACTTTTCCAATATTCATTTCTTCTAGGTAAGGATATTATTTGTTGTACCCGTAAGGGGTGTTATTCTTTCTTGGTCGTGAAGAGAACTTACATTATTCCATTCATTATTATTCTATTGGAATAACTTTGTAAAAGTGGCGTACCTATACATAACTTTGTATCACGCGGTATACCCCTATACTTGGTGAAATCCTTATATTATTCCATTCTTATTATTACATTGGAATAACTTTTATACACGGAATCCCCTATACTTGGTGATCTTCTTCATTATTCCATTCTTTGTTATTACATTGGAATATCACATGCATGTTTTTTACTGGACTGGTTCCATTGTTTATTATTACGCATTTATTATTACATTGGAATATCACATGCATGTGTTTACATAGGACTGGTTCCATCTTTATTATTATTCATTGCATTTATTATTACATTTGGATCATCATCATGCATGATTGTGAATTTCACGACTTTGGTTAAAATTATTATTATTATTATTGGAATAACTTTGTCATACATCTGAATCTGCGTGCGTGGTGATTTCTTTTGTTATTCCATTCTTTATTATACCCAGTTGGTTAAAACTTTGACTTATATACTCCATGAAATTAGTAGAATATCCTTGATATTTACGTTTCATCGATATCTTTTCATGGAAATATTCTTACGATCATTCTTGAATTTTACTCTAAAAAGCGATATCTTGTTGACAATTTGGGCGTTAATAAATCCTATATAAATTAATTCTTGAACTTGTTTTATTGAATTCTTATATCATTGTCATCATCCTCCATGTTTATATTATGTTGAAAGTTATCTTTGGCTTACGTGCATAGATGAACTTAGTATGATTATGACCGAGGGATTCATTCGGTATAATCATGGCTTGATATAAATGATGTGACAAAAGTCCTCGGTGGCACGTAATGCACGGTGATGGATAGTTTTGGTATGATTATGACCAAGGGTGATTCGGTATAGTCATGACCATTGATAATTTGATGAAAATCCTTGGCGTGTAGTGCGGGATGATTAGATATTGTGGTTTATTCATTAAAGCGAGTCTTAGTGATAAAATTGATGAAAAAAACCTTTTAAAACCTAAAAGATAGTAGCCTTTATTTTCTACTTGACTCTTTTAATGGATTGCGTATTCTATTGCTGATTAAAGCGGTTGTCTATTGTATTTTATCGGTTTAACATTGTTGAAGAGCCCCAAAATAGGTATACCTGACACCCATTACGAGTTTTAGGCGAAATACATGGTACAAAAAGCAAACTACAACTTCATAATACAAATGTAATTGTGTGAAATACGACAATATATCTTTAATGAGTTTAAATATAATATTGTCTTCTAGACAATATCCACATGCTAAATAAATCCCCATCATAATTATTGATTCATTATTTTACAAAATGGTGAGGACTACTAAACAACTCTCTCTAGAACCTTCATTCCATACCCCAGAGCTAGTCTACATTACATTCTAGCCTCACGAGAAGAAAAATGGAACAACAAGGAAAAGGGTGAGCTCAACTAGCCCGATAAAGAATATTATGACTAAGATAATATCTGACAAATTATCGTTAGTCTTGACGAGGAAAAATCGATAGAATACTGATAGACAACAAGTTTGGATCAATATTACGCGGTGAAATAATAATTCATAGAAGAGTTACGTAGAGAATGAAATCTACTATAATCTATGAATTTAACGATCCATCATCAATATTTTATCCACAGTAACATCAATCGATATACATACGGAATCAAATATTCATCTTTTGCACTCTGAGGCGAAGATATTCATCGATTAGTCATGTTCATTTAAACACTTCATTTAAACACTTTCATCTCATTCATCTTTTGCTAGGGCCAAAGATATTAATCAATCATTCATATTCATCTCGACACTGTTCATCTTTTTTTTCTTTGCTCTGGGCCAAAAGATATTCTTGAAAATCATTCATCTTTGCCTTTACTGGGCGAAGATATTCAATAATATCATCATTTAAGGCGAGGATGATGAAAAATATTTTTTTAAAAAAAGCGAATCGGTTGAAACAAAATGACAAGGATTAAGGATTAAGGATTAGTACTTGGTTTTATCCACGCCAAAAATACCTCAAAAATAATCATAGTGGTGTAAAATTCGAGAATGATCAAAACATGGATCTGATCGAGTTAGTATCCGAATAGATATTTTGAGACGAAAAGAAGAAATTTTATTTTTTGATTGAATAGTCTTAGTATATCATGAATAGTCTTGCAGTATCGTGAATAGTCTTGAGTATCGTGAATAGTAACTCAGACACCAAAAGATAGAAATTCCACAAAAAACATCTTCACGCTTCATGAATAGTACTCGTGAATAGTAACTTTCGTGAATAGTAACTTCATGAATAGTAACTAGTAACTTCGTGAATAGTAACTCATGAATAGTAACCCATGAATAGTAACCCAGACATGAAAAAGTTCCAAATTTGATAAAAACTTGGATCAACATTTGATATAATGATATTGAAGAAATAATATCATTCTGAAAAAAAAATATCCACTTACCTCGAAAGATCGATCTTACAAATTTGAAACAGGATATAGGCTATGACTTGGACTTGCCGTATAGCAATACTCAAAGTATACTCAAAATACTCACAAGAATAAACTCGATAATATAGAGAAAACTTGATTTACGGTGTGATTTTCAATTCTAACCTAAGCACCTATTTATAGGAAATTGCTTAGAACACAAAAGCGAAAATTTAATAAATTAATATATATATATATATATAATTTCTACATATACTAGAATCTGATTTCATCCATCAAACACATAAATGAGTTTCTAAAAAAAATGAAAAAAACGTTTTTCTAATTTTAAATATTTAAAACTTCAAAAATCAATTATTTGAACTTGAACTTCAATAATTCATAATAAATAGCCCTTTCATCAGAAAATTCGAATCTCGCGAGTTTTTATAGGAAATTCAATTCTCTACAACTTTGCAGAAGAAAGTTTTCCAAATTCCAAATAGAAATTGGCCAAAAATCCACAAGCGGGCGATTTTACAATTATAATCAAATTTCGATCGATAAATGGGGTCCACCGACATGTTTAACATGTTTTAAACATTTATTGCAACAAAAATACTCTTCCTCCTCGTATACTCATATATCCCACATTCGTTGTAAAAATATCACAGTTAATATATTATTAAAATAATATATTTAAATGAATTATTTTATCGAGAAAAAGATAAAATATTAATTTTCAACAATTGTCATTTAAAATTTTCTCCATCTATATCCACATAAAATCAATATTTTCCTCATCATATAAATCAATAATTAATTATTCACAAATAATATTACGAATCCATAATATTGACACGAGGCGGGTTCAGGAAAGAGGGGCTTTCGATAAAATTTCTTCTTCTTGGCGTATGATTAGGTGACCAAACCTCTCCTTAGAGCGAACTTTCTAGACATTGCCAATAATGTTATCTAATAATATTATTAGGATAATATGAATTATTGCTTCGATAATAATGAAGATCTTGTGTAATGACATTATTGAAACAACAATGATATAAAAATATCAATATGACATTTATTAACTCGATAAAATCTTTGAGCGATTAATTCTGTAACCATTATTGAGTAGTGCCTTCTTACGTAAGAATCAATAATTGGTGCAATCTGGTGTCTTCTTGTTCGACAAGCGCGTATTAGTGTGTTTTAACCATAGGGTATTCAACGATGATTAACGGTAACAACTACTGTAGTTATTTAAAAACAACTTATATTTGTCGTTTTCTTCATCCAATCACTTTCCGTTATGGGGCCCACACATGGGGCTACTGTGAGTCGTGCGAATATTCCCAAACGATCTGAATATTCCACGACCAACGAATATTCCCAAGCGATAATGAATATTTTATAACCACTTGCTTATTTTGAAATATTTGCATATTTAACCCTAACTATCCACATTAATCAAATCAACCCTTACTATTTCAAAATAATAAATAAAGGAAATTCCTTTTTATTTAAAAATTTTGAGGGTCTTCTGACCTCCCTCCTTATGAAATTTAAGTCCTCGAAATTGGCGTCGTACGTACTGGTGTTTTGAAAAGGTGAGGATACCTACGCTTTCATTTCGTTTCCAACTCCCGGTCATTTCCTCTATAGCATGATTCCTCCACAAAACTTTAACTTGTGGTATAACCTTTCTTGGCGTGGGACATGCTCCTTCTATCCAAAATCTTGGCGGTACCTCCTCATACGTTAAGTCTTGGCTATCTCGTCCGGTTCTAACTTTCTATAGCGTGGTTGGGTCTTTCACATATTCTGAAATGCGGATATGTGAAACACATTATGAACACGAGACATACTCGGAGAGTGCTTGAAATCTATAGGCTACATTTCCTACTCGGTCGAGAATTTGAAATGGACCAGATAAATCGTGGATTGAGCTTTCCTCTCTTCCCAAATCTTGTAACTCCCTTCCATGGAAGCAACTTCATGACAATCATGATCCCCTACATTAAATTCCACGTCCTTTCGATGAAGATCCATATAACTCTTTTATCGATCTTGTGCTGTTTGTATCGTTGTCGAATCATTTGGATCTTTTCGGTGATCATACGTACTAACTTTCGGGTCCCAACAATGTTGCTTCACCCACCTCATCCCAACATATTGGAAGCGACATTTTTCGTCCGTATAATGCTTGAATGGAACCATGCCTATATTTGTTTAATAACTATTGTTGTATGAGAATTCCACCATATGGCAAGTACTTATCCCACTTCCTTTGAAATCTAGGACCTGAGTTTTAATATATCTTGAGAGTTTGAGTAGTCCTTTACGATTGCCCATCCGTTTTGAGGATGGTATGCCAAAGCCAGATAAATAAATTAGTGCCCATAGCTTTCTAACTAACCCAAAATCATGAAGTGAATCTTGGGTCACGATCTAAAACTATGGATCTTGGCATGCCATGCAATCTCACAATCTCATTTACGTACATACTGAGAAAAGGCGTTCAAGGAATAAGTCTCGTGTCGGTAAAAATGGCGAACTTGGTTAATCTATCAACAATAACCCAAATAGCATTGATGCCTTGAAAACCGCGGGAAGACCCGTAATGAAATCCATAGTAATGTGTTCCCACTTCCATTCAGGAATCTCAAGTGGTTCTGACGGACCCTTAGGTACAAGATGCTCGCCTTTACCGTTGGCAAGTTAAACACATCGAGATAAACTTTGCAATCTCTCTCTTCATATTGTTCCACCAAAATGTATGTTGAAGATCACGATACATTTAGTACTTCGAGATGGATTGCAAATGGCGTATTGTGTGCCCTCCATCGTAATCTTGTACTTCAAATCGAGTCGTTAGGAACCTGAAAGTCTAGAGTGGACTCGAAGTATTCCTTCTTCATCGATTCTAAGCTTAGGAATAGCTCCTTCTTGTACTTTCTTCTTCATACGCATCAACTCAAGGTTGGGTGGCTTGAAGCGACCTTAACTTTTTCTATTAAAGTTGGCTCTGTCGTATACTTGACATCATCGCTTTTCGTTCCGCATATGATCTTCTACTCATCGCGTCGGCTACCACGTTAAACTTTTCGAGGATGGCATGATCGAGAACATGTCTTTGAAATGAGTCTCTCTCTTGAGTTCTTGAAGCTCTTCCCACATTCCTTGCTCCATTCGATTTTTGTATCTCTCTGAGTCATTTGCGTTAATGGAATAGCGATTAGAGAATATCCTTGACGAATCTCCGATAATAACCAACTAAGCCTAGAAAGCTACGTCTTTCGATAAGCGACTTAGGTTGCTCTCAAGCTGTGACTCATATCCCAATCTTGGATAGCACGTCACAATGACACCTATCGATTTACTATCGCTTGCGAATATGGCGTCCCTACGAGTGCGCTTGGGTGAATTCCTGAAAGGAAGTCACAAAATAAAAAGGCTCGGTACCAAATTCTATAGTTGAATTTTAACTCACGAAGTTCAATAGGAGCCATTCGATATGAGATTTTAGAAATGAGTTTTGTCTGGGGTTCAAAGTCGATACAAAATTTAATATCGAGCTTTGGGAGTAAGCGAAAAATTCTTGAAAATCGTCGGGAAAAATCAATAACAACGGGAATATTATTCAAATCGGCGTGTCTTTATTCAAATCCATAACATGGACTAAGAAAACTTGACATCCGTAATAAGCGAATGACTTCATGGCTTGATATGAAAATGTTTGACTACTGATGGTTTGATTGCTTGAATTGAATAACGAGTTGCTTAGGAATATGAAAACTATGACCTTACAAAAGCAATCAATTTGGCATGATGAGTAGTTAACCTTAAAATCACATCAAAAGCAAATATCTCTATAGAAATAAGGTTAACGGTAATGTGATAGTGCCAACTTGAATCAAGCAAGATTTTTAAACAACGGATGTAATGAAAGTTTCTCTAATGGAGTCTCCACGAGATAGGTCAAAGTTTAATTTCTCGTGAGTCGAGTTCAAGCGTTGGCGCAAGTAAGAGAGATAAAAATGAATGGGTAGAACCAATATCTAGTAAGGTATATACTTGCAAAATTTATAATTAACTAACTTCTGCTAACCGTTCGGGTTCCTCGCATTTTGACCGATCACGACAAAGCGCTCTTCCGGAATCGTTGACTTTGACTTTTACGGGACATCTTTTGAGTCACCATCCCCATTGAACTAGGTTTTCGATCTTTGTCTGATCTCGGCGATATGTCCTTCTTTTCCACAATTATAGCATACCTTGAAGCTGTTGTGGGCGGTTTGGTGATATGTCCCTCTTTTCGCATTTGTAGCATATCTGGCCGGTGGTCGTTCTCCTCCATAAAACTAGTTCTTCTTTGGCGGCGTCTTCACATGGTGGTTGTTGAATCTCCTCTTTTAAATCTCCTCCCAGGCTAAACTTCTTATATTTTCATGGCCCACGATTACCACGGAGTGGTTCTGCCTTTAATACGTATTCTTCTTTCTCTCATTTGGTTATCGTTATTACGATGGCTTGCTATCTTGATATGATCCACGGTTATGGTCCCTCGGTTGAGCGTACTCGTTATCTCGCTCTAACAATTGAGCCTGTTGACAACATCTGAATAGAGAGAAAAAATTTATGAGAAATGAGATCTTGGCGTATGTCGGGTTTCAAACCTCTCGAAACATCCGCGTCATCGTTCCTCATTCTCCACCAAATGAGGTGCAAACACGGATAACTCATGAACTTACGCCTCGTCTTTGGGACACCGTCGTCGTTTATTACTGCTCTCTGATCTAATAAACTCCACTTCCTTCCGTATAGCCGAATACTTTCGGGGAAGTACTTGTCATTGAGCTATTTCTGAAAGCGTCTCCCATGACATCTTTGAGTGCGGTTTGGATGGAGTGCAACTTCTGATTCCCACCGATGTCTGCCTGCATGGGAACATAAAGGTGGCGAATGGAACTTTCTGTTCCTCAGGTGCATCCCAGAGACATCGAATATCTTGGTAATTTGTTTGACCACGTCTCGCCTTTAATCGGATCAAACTTTCCCAGAATTAGGTGGTCCCGACTCTTTGAGCTTGCTTGGCATTTGTGACCACTGAGTAATTCTATCATTTCCTCTGTATTTTGAACACGAGTCTCCTCGTGCGATTTTGCATGAGCTATGAAAAAGCTTCTAAACATCCCTCGTTCATCATCGCTTTCGGTGGTGTTGTTCACGGGAGGAACATTGCCCGACTGTTACCGCGTTCTCCTCGTTGGTGAAATCTGAGGCATCTCCACGGTCTCATTTACTCCTTTGTTAATATTCTCGATCGACATTCTCAAATCTTGTCATAAAATAAGGGTTAATTAAGAAATCGATATATCACATAATATCCTATATCTTGACCACTAACAAATAAGCTTAGGTAGGACAACTTAGCGAAGGATTTACTCGTCTCTCCCCTCTAGTTCTATTCCCGATCTCATTGAGAGATCCTATCCTAAACTACGATACCAAGCTGTGGCGCCCCAAAATAGGTATACACAACACCCGTTCACGAGTGCGCCAAATACATGGTACAAAAAGCAACTACTTCTTAATACTGAAATGTAAATGTGTGTGTGAATCGACAATATATCTTAATGAGTTTAAATATAATATTGTCTTACAGAACAATATCCACATAAAAATAAATCCCCATCATAATTATTGATTCATTATTTTACAAAAATGGTGAGGACTACTAAACAACTCTCTCTCTAGAACCTTCATTCCATTACCCCGGCTAGTACTATTACATTCTAGCCCTCACGAGAAGAAAAATGGAACAACAAGGGAAAGGGTGAGCTCAACTAGCCCGATAAAGAATATTATGACTAAGATAATATCAACAAATTATCGTTAGTCTTGACGAGGAAAAATCGATAGAATCTGATAATAGGCAACAAGTTTTGAGATCAATATTACGCGTGAAATAATAATTCATAGAAGAGTTACGTAGAGAATGAAATCTACTATAATCTATGAATTTAACGATCCATCATCAATATTTTATCCTGTAACATCAATCGATATATACATACGGAATCAAATATTCATCTTTGCCTTCTGAGCGAAAGATATTCATCGATTAATCGTATTCATTTAAACACTGTTCATCTTTTACTCTGAGGCCAAAGATATTAATCAATCGATCATATTCATCTCGACACATTCATCTTTTTTGCTCTGGGAGGCCAAAGATATTCTTGAAAATCATTCATCTTTTTACTACTGGGCCAAAAGATATTCAATAATATCATCATTTAAGGCGAGGATGATGAAAAATATTTTTTTTTAAAAGCGAATCGGTGAAACAAAATGACAAGGATTAAGGATTAAGGATTAGTACTTGGTTTTATCCGCGTCCAAAAATACCTCAAAAATAATCATAGTGGTGTAAAATTCGAGAATGATCAAAACATGGATCTGATCGAGTTAGTATCGAATATAGATATTTTGGACGAAAAGAAGAAATTTTATTTTTAGGTTGAATAGTCTTAGTATCGTGAATAGTCTTGAGTATCGTGAATAGTCTTATATCGTGAATAGTAACTCAGAGCACCAAAAGATAGAAATTCCACAAAAACATCTTCACGCTTTACATGAATAGTACTTTCGTGAATAGTAACTTCGTGAATAGTAACTTCATGAATAGTAACTTCGTGAATAGTAACTCATGAATAGTAACCCATGAATAGTAACCCCATAGTAACCAGGCATGAAAAAGTTCCAAATTTGATAAAAACTTGAGATCAACATTTGATATAATGATATTGAAGAAATAATATCATTCTGAAAAAAAAAATAATATCCACTTACCTCGAAAGATCGGTGCTTACAGGTGAAACAGGATATAGGCTATGACTTGGACTTGCCGTATATAGCAATACTCAAAGTATACTCAAAATACTCACAAGAATAAACTCGATAATATAGAGAGAAAACTTGATTTACGGTGTGATTTTCAATTCTAACCTAAGCACCTATTTATAGGAAATTGCTTAGAACACCAAAGCGAAAAATTTAATAAATTAATAATATAATTATATTATTTTCTACACATATCTAGAATCTCTGATTTCAGCCATCAAACACATGTTACCTTCTAGAAAAAAATGATAAAAAACGTTTTTCTAATTTTAAAAATTTAAAACTTCAAAAATCGATTATTTGAACTTGAACTTCAATAATTCATAATAAATAGCCCTTTCATCAGAAAATTCGAATCTCGCGAGTTTTTATAGGAAATTCAATTCTCTACAACTTTGCAGAAGAAAGTTTTCCAAATTCCAAATAGAAATTGGCCAAAAATCCACAAGCGGGCGATTTTACACGGTATAATCAAATTTGATCGATAAATGGGGTCCATAGACATGTTTAACATGTTTTAAACATTTATTGCAACAAAAATACTCTTCCTCCTCGTATACTCATATATCCCACATTAGTTGTAAAAATATCACAGTTAATATATTATTAAAATAATATATTTAAATGAATTATTTTATCGAGAAAAAGATAAAATATTAATTTTCAACAATTGTCATTTAAAATTTTCTCCATCTATATCCACATAAAATCAATATTTTCCTCATCATATAAATCAATAATTAATTATTCACAAATAATATTACGAGAATCACAATATTGACAACGAGGCGGTTTCAGGGGAAGAGGGGGCTTTCGATAAAATTTCTTCTTCTTGGCGGCATGATTAGGTGACCAAACCTCTCCTTAGAGCGAACTTTCTAGACATTGCCAATAATGTTATCTAATAATATTATTAGGATAATATGAATTATTAGCCGATAATGAAAGATCTTGTGTAATGACATTATTGAAACAACGACAATATAAAATATCAATTGACAATTATTAACTTTAAATAAAATCTTTGAGCGATAATTAACATGTAACCATTATTGAGTAGTGCCTTCTTACGTAAGAATCAATAATTGGTGCAATCTGGTATTATTCTTGTTCACAGCGTATTAGTGTGTTTTTTTTAACCCATATTTATTCAATCGATGTTTAATTAACAACAACTTACTGTGCGATTATTTAAAAACAACTTATATTTGTCGTTTTCTTCATCCAATCACTTTCCCTAATATGGGGCCCACACATATGCTGCTTGTAAAATCGTCTACGAATATTCCCAAAAGCGATCTGAATATATTCACGACCAACGAATATTCCCAAGCGATAATGAATATTTTATAACCACTTGCTTATTTTGAAATATTTGCATATTTAACCCTAACTATCCACATTAATCAAATCAACCCTTACTATTTCAAAATAATAAATAAAGAAATTCCTTTTTATTTAAAAATTTTTGAGGGGGTTGGTAATTTAAGCGAGGCGTTTATTAGAAAACCAAGCGAAGTTATTACGGGTAAATTAATTATAAATTATTACGAAGTTTATACTTTATTTAATACAAGTTCTACCCACTCTTTTATTCTACCTTGTTGTGTTCAATGTTTAAATTTGACTCGAGAAAAAATTAGACTTTGATTTATCTATTGAAACTTATTTAATGGGAGAAACCTTCCGTTATTCTCCATTGTTGTGTTCATTAATCTTGTTGTTTTCAAATAAACACTTTCACGATCTTATCTCTTTGAAAATACTTTTCCTTTGAGGTAATTTTGAAAATACGATTGATTAACTACTCATTATTCTTTTTTTTTAAGGTTGTTAGCTTTCATATTCCTAACCAACTTTGTTATCTGAATTCAAAGTAACCAAACCCTAAAGTTAATCACTATTATATCGAGCCATAAGTAAAGAGCCCCGATCCTTTCGTTGTTGACTTCCTTGTGTGGAATGCAAAAAACCGGACTTTCTTCAGTAGGCGGCGTCGTGAATGCGATTACAAGTTGATAGGTATCATTGTGAGGTCTTATCTAGGTTAAAGGATAGAAGTCACGAGTTGGTATCGATGTGACGTCTTATCCAAGTCTTGGATAAGAGTCACAATTTTGAATGATATTTCTATTATTAATAAATTTCTTGGCGTATTCTTGAAAACTTCTTAGCCTACTTAGGCGTGAAATCGAATTTTGTATTGACCCAAAGATGAAAACCCATTTCTTAACACCTCAAATATTTCTTGACTAAAATGATCAGCTTTACGTGGTTTATGATGAAAGTCATAATAAAAACATTGGACTAATGAAAATCATGGGTATACGTGGTATTAGTAAGTGTTATGATGAGTTATGTTGGTTAGTATGTGAAAACATGAAAGTTTCTTAGAAATCACAAAGAGTTGAAAATCAGATTTTGGTGAAAAACGTAACATGAAATTCAATTGACCATATCTCCTATTATATTTTGAATTTTTGAGTGTGGTCAAGTACTAGAGTTAGATCTATGAGTTACCTAACTAATCCAAGTGGAATCACTGAAAAAGGTGTTGTAGATTTTTGTGTGGACTGATTTTAGCAAAGGAGTGCAAAGCTATAAAAACCAAAAAAAATTACTTTATGATTTTAGAGGGCTATTTCGGCCACTTAAATTATGAGAAAAATTCTGGCCTTTTGGGACATGAAAGTATATGGTATAAAGTACCTCCTGTCCAAAAATGAGCTCATTCGACTTAAAATGAGCAAGATATGACTATTTCAATATTTAGGTTTTTTATATGAAAAATCTATAACCCGGAGTTCTATAACTCCAATGACCATATGAAATTTAAACTGGAGCTCACATTAACATGTGTAAGGTCCTGCCAAGATTTGGGAATTTTGGAGTTAAACTTGAGGTAGCTAATTTCTTAAGGAATTAATTAGAAATTGATTTTTGAAAAATAGTAAATGAATTTTAAAAATTAAGAAAATATATTTTCATTATGGGACTATATTATGCTAAATCCCAGAAAAGAAATATTTTTTGGGACTGATTTGGTATTTTCATGAAAATAGTTTAATTCTGAACATATGAGTTAAATATGTTATGTGAAATAACAAAGTTGAAAATAGGATTTTATGGCTAGAGAGAGATATATATGTATATATATTTTTTTATGAGGATTTGATAATTGGTGATGATATCTTATGAGTATGGCATTTTTGAATGATTAAATGCATTATATGGTAAAAGCGTAAACAATTGAGATAAATTGTTTATAAATTTAAGAAGTGATTAAAATATTGTTATAATATTAATGATATTAGATTATGAGATTATTAAGTGATTGATAACATGGGGATATTCTTGAATCTGGATAAATTATACTATAAATATTTAATATTTATCATTTATCTCATTTGATTGATTCTTTATATCATTATCCTCATTGTTATATTATATTAAAGTGAAAAGTTGAATCTTGGTATGATTATGACCAGTAGTTGCATAGTCATTGAATTATGATTGTGGTGTGTAACATGGATAATACTGTGTGGACTTTGGTATGATTATGATGAATACCACGATTATCTTTCGGTATAATCATAACTTGTAATTGAAAACACTCCTTATCTTTGGCTAGTGCATGGATAATTTGTAGTGCGTGATCTTATGATTCGATGATATGGATTAATTATATGGATTAATTATTGAGTCTGAGTCTCGTGATGAAATATTAATTCATGGATGTGATAAAAGTCGTCTTTGGTAGTAGTGCATTGATAGACTTGGTATGATTATGACCAAAGATTATTGGTATAATCATGGCCGTAATTGAAAACACGAATATCCTTGGCGATGGTGCATGGATAATTAGTGGTCGTGATACTATTAAGTGCGTCTCGGCATTATTGGTTTCTGATTGTATATCTTTGGCTTTGTAATGCAAAGATGAATTGTTAATGAATATCTTTGGTAGGATTGCGAAGATGAATTTAATATTTTTTAACGATAAAGGTATTCAAGGTATCCTCACCTCTTTATCATACCAGTCGCGTACCCTAATTTCGAGGGCAAAATTCCATAAGAGGGAGATTGTGAGACCCAGTTTTTTATCAATAAAGATTTAAATTTTGTCGAAATAATTTTTTTAATATTATGGTGTGAATTTGAGATAATATTATAGTTGTGGGTAGTATTTATAAATTTTGCAAAAGTCGCAGTGGTTATATTATATTCGATTGGTGGGGAATATTCTTTTTAGCGGGGAATATTAGTACAATGGCTCAATCATTGGTGGACCCACACGCGAATTATTGTCGATTGAGAAAACGACAAAAATATTTTATTGAAATAACGGCGGAAGTTTTCTTCGTGGATCTTGTTGAACTACTTCGGTAGTAAAAAATACGATGTCTGTGTGGGTTGCGTAGTAGCACTTTGCGGTATTGATTATTGATGCTTATGTGAGAAGTCACTCGGTTTGATTCCATTATTGTTATTAATAATATGAATTATTATATATTATTGCGATAATAACGTTTTGTTTTATTACATATATTAACGTAATAAAACATAAACATCTTTTTATATAAAATGATTAATACTTTATTAAAGTTATTACATAAATAGAATATATTATATTTTATTATGCATAGTGTTGCATAGTGTTTTGCATAGTGTTTTGCATAGTGTTGCATAGTATTTGCATAGTAAAATGTTTTTATATAAATAGAATATATGATATTTTATTTAAAAGATTTTGCTTTAAATATGGACCATCGATTAAAAATTGTAAATAATATTTACCTTTCATGGATTAATTACTTATAGCATTCTATTTTCCTATAAATAGAAGCTCATTCCTTCATTATTTTCTTACAATTCGTTGAAACTCTTACAGAGAGAAAATTATAGAGAGAAGCTATAGAGAGAAAATCTATAGAGAAAGAAGAAAAGTATTACTCCGCTACTTCACTTTTCCAATATTCAGTTCTTCTAAGGTAAGGGATATTATTTGTTGTATAGTATTCGTAAGGGGTGTTATTCTTTCTTAGTCATGAAGAGAACTTACATTATTCCATTCATTATTATTACATTTGGAATAACTTTTGTAAAAGTGGCATACCCTATACATAACCTTTGTATCTGGCGGCATACCTATACTTGGTGAAATCCTTATATTATTCCATTCTCATTATTACATTGAAATAACATGTATCACGCGGAATCCCCTATACTTGGTGATCTTCTTCATTATTCCATTCTTTGTTATTATATTGGAATATCCTCACATCATGTGTTTTACAATCGACTTCGGTTCCATTGGTTATTATTCCGCATTTATTATTACGGGAATATCTTTGTACGTGTGTTTTACAGGACTGGTTCCATTGTTTATTATTATTGGAACATTTATTATTCTTTCTTTGGATCATCCCATGATTGTGAATTTCACGACTAGTTCCGTTATTATTATTACATTGGAATAACTTTTATCATGAAGTAATCGCGTGCGTGGTGATTTCTTTTGTTATTCCATTCTTTATTATACCCAGTTGGTTAAAACTTTGACTTCATACTCCATGAAATTAGTAGAATATCCTTGATATTTGCGTTTCATCCAATATCTTTTCATGGAAATATTCTTACGATCATTCTTGAATTTTACTCTACAAAACGATGATCTTGTTGACAATTTGAACGTTAATAAATCCTAGAGAAATTAATTCTTGAACTTGTTTTATTGAATTCTTATATCATTGTCATCATCCTCATGTTTATATTATGTTATTATCTTTGGCTTACGTGCATAGATGAACTTAGTATGATTATGACGAGGTTCATTCGGTATAATCATGGCTTGATATAAATGATGTGACAAAAGTCCACGATGGCACATGTAATGCGTTGATGGATAGTTTTGGTATAATTATGACCGGGGGTGATTCGGTATAATCGCTGACCATTGATAATTTGATGAAAATCCTTGGCCAAGTAGTACGGGGATGATTAGATATTGTGGTTTATTCATTAAAGCGAGTCTTAGTGAAAATAATTGATGAAAACCTTTTAAAACCTAAAAGATAGTAGCCTTTATTTTCTACTTGACTCTTTTAATGGATTACATATTCCATCTGCGATTAAAGCGGTTTATCTATTGTATTTTATTAGTTTAACATTGTTGAAGGCTAATGATAATTTATTACGCATTATCTTAGTCATAATATTTCTTCTTTGGGCTAGTTGAGCTCACCCTTTCTTTCATTTATTCTCTTCGGAAATGAGAACATAAATTTGAGACGAGTCGGGCAAAAAGAGTAATGGTCCGAGGATAGCATTAGTAGTCCTCACTATTACGTGAAATAGTGTGATAATAGTTGTAATGAGGACTCCTTTTGAGTTTGTATAATATCTAGTAGACAATATTTGTGACGACCCCAAAATAGGTCCATTCCATCCAACCCATTCTGAGTCGCCAAATACATGGTACAGAAACAACTACAACTTTATTATCACAACAATAAAATCGTGAGTTTAAATACAAATATTATCTTCTGAGACAATATTTATACTCAAATAAATCCTCATCACATTTATTGATACATTATTTTACAATAATGGTGAGGACTACTAAACAACTCTCTCTAGAACCTTCATTCCATACCCACTAGTACTCGCTACATTCTCGCCTCCGAGAAGAAAAATGGAACAACAAGGAAAGGGTGAGCTCAACTAGCCCAAGAAGAATGTTATGACTAAGATAATATACAACAAATTATCGTTAGTCTCCAACGAGGAAAAAATAATGATAGAATACAATAGACAACAAGTTTCGAATCAATATTCGCAATGTGAAATAATAATTCATAGAAGAGTTACGTAGAGAATGAAATCTACTATAATCTATGAATTTAACGATCCATCATCAATATTTTATCCTCAGAACATCAATCAAAATTCATCTCAAATCAAATATTCATCTTTGCACTACGAGCCAAAGATATTCATCGATCGGTCATGTTCATCTCAACACTGCTCATCTTTGCACTAAAGGCCAAAGATATTCATCGATCGGTCGTATTCATTTAAACACTGCTCATCTTTGCCTTCTGAAGCCAAAGATATTCATCGATCGGTCGTGTTCATTTAAACACTGTTCATCTTTGCACTACTGAAGCCAAAGATATTCTTCAAATCATTCATCTTTTGCACTACTGATCAAAGATATTCAATAATATCATCATTTAAGGCCGAGGATGATGAAAAATATTTTTAAAGAAACGAATCCGAGTGAAACAAAATGACAAGGATTAAGGATTAGTACTTGGTTTTATCCACGTCAAAAATACCTCAAAAATAATCACGGTGGTGTAAAATTCAAGAATGATCAAAACATGGATACAATCAAAGCTAGTAGCGAATAAATATTTTAGACGAAAAGAAAATTTTTCATTTTTCTGAATAGTCTTGTATTCGTGAATAGTCTCAGTATCGTGAATAGTCTTCGTATCGTGAATAGTAACTCAAACACACCAAAAGATAGAAATTCCACAAAAAACATCTTCACGCTTCGTGAATAGTACTCGTGAATAGTAACTCGTGAATAGTAACTCATGAATAGTAACTCTCAGACATGAAAAAAGTTCCAAATTTGATAAAAGTTCCAACCAATATTTCACGTAATGATATTGAAGAAATAATATCATTTGAGAGAAAATAACATCCCTTACCTCAAAGAATCGATCTTGGAAGGAAAGGTCGGAAGTGATCTTTGAATGAAACTTGTCTTGAGCAAAGAACTCTCAAAGTATCTAAATACTCACAAAATACGCTCAATAATATAGAGAGAGAAAGAGAAAACTTTGTTTACGTGTGATTTTCAATTCTAACTTAGCCCTCTATTTATAGGAAAATGTTAGCCACGTAAAGCGACTTGACACCTATTTACGATGGCTTTTACCTGCTATTATTGCCACCCACCACATTTGAAATAAAATTCAGCACATTTTTTCACCAACCACAAGTGGGGCCCACTAAATTCTAGAATTTTCCACCAAAATCAATTATAACCCTAATTTCCGAATCAGACACCTCTTAAAATTCATAACAAATCATTCGTGCATTTTTAACGGTTCAAAATTTGTGGACATATACTCAACTTATGTATGTATAACATACCCAAAAATTACCACAATCCAACGGTCGGATTAAAAATTATAACCCCCGCAATATATCTGAAAACCCACGATTTAATTTTTAATACCTCCATCCGATAAAATCTTGATAAAACACCTCAACATAATTTCTTCATTTATAACCACATAAATAAATCCATCATTTATATCCACATAAAATAAATATTTCTTTATCATATGAATCAATAATTAATTATTCACAAATAATATTACGTAATCACAATTATGATAACCAGTAGTTCCTCAGAAAGAGGGGCTTTCGATAAGGATCTCTCCTTCTTGGGCGCGCAATTAGGTGACCAAACCTCTCCTTGACAAAACTTTCTAGACATTGCCAATAATGTTATCTAATAATATTATTCAAATAATATGAATTATTGATCCGATAATGGGAAATCTTGTGCAATTGACAATTATTGAAACAACAATAATATAAAATACCAACGCGCAATTATTGAATCAATAAAATAAAATCTTGAGCGATAATTCTTTGTAACAATTATTGAGTAGTGCCATCTTACGTGCGAATCAATAATTCAACAATCTTTATGCAATACTGGTGTAATGCTTTGTGCAACGCGCGCGTATTCGTATTTTAACCACCGGGTATTCAAATGGTCTTAACGGTAACAACTACGCCGTTTTTATAACCACCCAAACTTTATCGTTTTCCTCATCCAATAAACTTTGGTTATGGGGCCCACACATGGTCATTACTGGCAGTATGCGAATATTCCCAAACGATCTGAAATATTCCACGACCAAACGAATATTCCCAAATGACAATGAATATTTTATAACCACTTGCTTATTTTGAAATATTTGCGTATTTAACCCTTAACTATCCACATTAATCAAATCAACCCTTACTATTTCAAGATAATAAATAAAGGAAATTCCTTTTTATTTAAAAAAAATTTCGGGGTCTTACAACCTCCCTCCTTATGAAATTTCGTCTCGAAATTGGCGTCACGTCTTGGTGTTTTGAAAAGGTAAAGATACCTCGCTTTCATTTTCGTTTCCAACTCCCGTGTCATTTCCTCAATAGCATGGTTTCTCCACAAACTTTAACTTATGGTATAACCTCGATACATAGGGTCATGTTCTTTCCTCTACAAAATCTTGACAGGTACACTCCTCGTGACGTTAAGTCTTGGCTATCTCGTCAGGTTCTAACTTCGATGACGTGTTTGAATTAGTCCACATATTTACGTAACATCGATACGTGAAAAAAGTTATGAACACGCGTCGTACTTGGTGGTAAAAGCGAGTCTATAGGCCACGGTTCCTATTCGATCGAGAATTTCAAATGGATTAATAAATCGAAAGTTTGAGCTTTCCTCACCTCACCGATTCTCGCTTTTAAAATAACAACCTCTTGCACCTCCTTCTTCAAATTCATCACTTCGGTGTGTAGCTTGAAACAGCTTTAACTTTATCGATTAAAGTCGATTATACTCAGTATATCATCACGTGGGTACTAGAGTTTTCATCTCCATCTCTATTATTTGTAAATTATCTGAAATGAGTCTTTGACAATATCGTACTTCGTGATTTGTATCACGATCTTCTACTCAACACGTCGATTACTACGTTAAACTTTTCGAGGATGGCATGGTCGTAACATGTGCTTTGAAATGAGTCTCCTCTTGAGTTCTTCGAAGCTCTTCCCACATTCCTTGCTCCATTCGAATTTTGTATCTCTACGAGTCACTTTCGTTAATGGAATAGCGATTCGAGAATATCCTTCAACGAATCTCCGATAATAACCAACTAAGCCTAGAAAGCTACGTATTTTGATTCTTGACTTAGGTTGCTCTCAACTGTGACTCATATCCCAATCTTGGATATGCGTCACAATGACACCTATCGATTTCTTATCGCATACGAATATGGCGTCCCTTACGGAGAGTCCGGCAGGTGAATTCCACAAAGGAAGTCACAAGATAAAGGCTCGGTACCAAATTCTATAGTTGAATTTTTAACTCTCACGAAGTTCAATAGGAGCCATTCGATATGAGATTTTAGAAATGAGTTTTGTCTTGGGTTCAAAGTCGATACAAAATTTAATATCGGTCTTTGAGGAGTAAACCAAGAAATTCTTGAAATACGTCGGGAAAAATCAATAACAACAAGAATATTATTCAAATCGTGTCTTTATTCAAATCCATAACATGGACTAAGAAAACTTGACATCCGTAATAAGCGAATGACTTCATGGCTTGATATGAAAATGTTTGACTCTGATGGTTTGATTGCTTGAATTGAATAACGAGTTGCTTAGGAATATGAAAACTAATGACCTTACAAAAGCAATCAATTTGGCATGATGAGTAGTTAACCTTAAAATCACATCAAAAGCAAATATCTCTATAGAAATAAGGTTAACGGTAATGTGATAGTGCCAACTTGAATCAAGCAAGATTTTTAAACAACGGATGTAATGAAAGTTTCTCCTAATGGAGTCTCCACAGATAGGTCAAAGTTTAATTTCTCAAGTAGTCAGTTCAAGCGTTGGCCTTAGTAAGAGAGATAAAAGAATGGGTAGAACCAATATCTAGTAAGGTATATACTTAGCAAATTTATAATTAACTAACCCGTCTTAACCGTTCGGGTTCCTCGTATTTTACCGGTCACGACAAACGCTTCTTCCAAGAACCGTTGACTTTGACTTTTACGGGACATCCTTTTGAGTCACCATTCCCGCTGGATCGGGTTTCGATATCGTCTGATCTCGGCGATATGTCCTTCTTTTCCACAATTATAACATACCTTAAACTGTTGTGGGCGGTTTGGGTGATATATCCCTCTTTCCGCATTTGTAGCATATAATGGGGTGGTGGTTCTCCTCCTTGGAACCCGATTTGCCCTTTGGCGGCAGCGTCTTCACATGGTCGTTGTTGAATCTCTCTTTTTAAAATCTCCTCCCAACTTCGCTTCTTCTATTTTCATGGCCACGATTACCACCAGTGTAGTTCCGCCTTTGTCCGCATTCTTCTTTCTCCACCGGTTATCGTTATTACGATGACCTTCTCTTTTGGTATGATCCTGGTTATGGTCCCTCGGTTGAGCGTTACTCGTTATCTCGCTCTAACAACCTTTGAGCCTGCTTACAACATCCCGAATAGAGAAAAATTTATGAGAAATGAGATCTTGACGTATCTTGGGTTTCAAACCTCTAAGAAACATCCGCGTCATCGTTCCTCATTCTCCACCAAATGAGGTGCGAACTGGATAACTCATGAACTTAAGCCTCGTCGCATCGACACTGTCATGTTATTCTGCTTTCTAGTCTAATAAACTCCACTTCCTTTTATATGGCCAGATACTTTCGGGAAGTACTTGTCATTGAACTGTTTACAAACGTCTCCGTGACATCTTTGAGTCGCAATTTGGATGGAGTACGCTTCACGATTCCCACCGATGTCTGCCTCGCCACGGAACATAAAAGTAGCGAATGGAACTTTACGTTCCTTCGTGCATCCCAAGACATCGAATATCTTGGTAATTTGCTTGACCCATGTTTCCTTGTGATGGGATCCGCTTTCCCCAGTGCAGTGGCCCCACTCTTTGAATTGCTTGGTTTGTGACCACTCGTGAATTGCTATCATCTCCTCCTCGTATTTTGAACACGAGTCTCCTCGTGCGATTTTTGCATGAGCTGCAAAAGCTTCTAAACATCCCCTCGTTCATCATCCGCCGGTGGTGTTATTCACGGGAGGTACATTGCCAGACTGTTTGCACGTTTCTCCTCGTTGTTAAGTGAGCATCTCTCACGGTCTCATTTACACCACTATTAATATTCTCGAATCGACATTCTCAATTCTTGCCATAAAACAAGGGTTAATTAAGGAAATCAATCACATAATATCCCTATATCTTGTTGTGAGACCCCAGATTTTATCAATAAAGATTTAAATTTTGTCAAAATAATTTTTAATATTATGGTGTGAATTTAAGATAATATTATAGTTGTGGGTAGTATTTATAAATTTTGCAAAGTATGCAGTGGTTATATTATATTCGATTGGTGGGAGAATATTCGGTTTAGCGAGGGAATATTAAATGCAACGGCTCAATCATTGGTGGACCCCAGCGAATTATTGTCGGATTGAGAAAACGACAAAAATATTTTATTAAAATAACGGCGGAAGTTTTACCGTAGTTCTTTGTTGAACTACTCGGTAGTAAAAAATGCGATGTCGAATACGTGGTTGTATAATAACATACGGTATTGATTATTGATCTTTATGTGAGAAGTCACTCGGTTTGATTCCATTATTGTCGATTAATAATATGAATTATTATAGCGATAATGACGTTTTATTTTATTAGTATTATTAACGTAATAAAAGCGAAACATCTTTTATATAAAATAGAATACTTTATTAAAGTTATTCATAAATAGAATATATTATATTTTATTATGCATAGTGTTGCATAGTGTTTTTTGCGTAGTGTTTTGCATAGTATTGCATAGTGTTTGCATAGTAAAATATTTTTATATAAATAGAATATATTATATTTTATTTAAAGATTTTTCTTTAAATATGGACCGTCGATTAAAGTAAATCAATCGATAGTTCATGGATTAATTCTTATGCATTCCATTTTCCTATAAATAGAAGCTCATTCCTTCATTATTTTCTTACGAATTCATTGAAACTCAGAGAGAAAATTATAGAAAGAAGCTATAGAGAAAAAATTATAGAAAGAAGAAGAGTATTCTTCTTCACTACTTCTATATTCAGGTTCTTTTACGGTGAAGGGTTATTCTTTCTTCTTGAAGAGAACTTCACATTATTCCATTCATTATCATTACATTGGAATAACTTTTGTAAAAGTGGCATACCTATACATAACACCGTGTAATCATGGCATACCCTATACTTGGTGAAATCCTTATGTTATTCCATTGCTTATTATTACATTGGAATAACTTTGTATCATGGTTTACCCTATACTTGGTGACATTCTTCTATTATTACATTGGAACATCACATGCGTATGTTTTTACACCTTTGGGACTGGTTCCGTTTTATTATTACATTGGAACATCCTGCTCTGCATGTGTTTTTACAGGACTGGCCGTCTTTATCATTCATTTGGAATATCTGTCGTGTGTTTTACACAGGATGCAGTTCCATCTTTATTATTACATTGGAACATCCTCAGTCAGTTATGAATTTCACGACTGGTTCCGTTATTATTATTACGTTGGAATAACTTTGTCTGTCTGAATCTGCACCGCATGTGGTGATTTCTTTTGTTATTCCATTCTTTATTATACTCAGTTGGTTAAAACTTTGACTTCTATACTCCATGAAATTAGTAGAATATCCTTGATATTTGCGTTTCATCCAATATCTTCTCATGGAAATATTCTTACGATCATTCTTGAATTTTACTCTCTGAAAGCAATATTATGTTGACAATTTGGGCGTTAATAATTCATGGATTAAATAATTCTTGAACTTGTTTTATTGAATTACTATGTCATTGTCATCATCCTCATGTTATATTATGTTATCTTTGGCTTACGTGCGTAGATGAACTTAGTATGATTATGACGAGGATCATTCGGTATAATCATGACTTGATATAAATGATGTGACAAAAGTCCTCGATGGCTGTAATGCGGTTGATGGATAGTTTTTGGTATGATTATGACCGAGGGTGATTCGGTTTAGTCATGACCATTGATAATTTGATGAAAATCCTTGGCCAGAAGTAGTGCGGGGATGATTAGATGTGGTGGTTTATTTATTAAGTTTGAGTCTCGATAAAAATTGATGAAAACCTTTTAAAACCTAAAAGATAGTAGACTTTATTCTCTTTGACTCTTTTTAATGGATTAACTTATTCCGCAGATTAAACCGGTTGTCTATTGTATTTTATCGGTTTAACATTTGTTGAAGGCTAATGATAATTTATTCTGCATTATCTTAGTCATAATATTTCTTCTTTGGGCTAGTTGAGCTCACCCTTTCTTTCATTTGTTCTCTTGAAAATGAGAACATAGGAGACGAGTCGGGGAGCAGTAATGGTCGGAAGGATAGCATTAGTAGTCCTCACTATTACGTGAAATAATGTGATAATAGTTGTAATGAGGACTCCTTTTGAGTTTGTATAATATCTAGTAGACAATATTTGTATTCAAACTCACGATTTTTTGTCGTATTATACCTGCAGTTATATTAGTAAGTTGTATTTGAATTTATGTACCATGTAAGTGGCGACCCAAGATGGGTGACGTATACCTAATTTTGGGGGCGTCACAGTTGGTATCAGAGCTTAGGGATATGATCCCTGGCTAAGATGTGAGATAAGAACTAGGAGGGGAGAGACGGGAAATTCCTTCGCTAGTATGACCTACTAAGTTTATTTGGTATTTAATTGGTCATTAGAGTATAGGGATAATATTTGATATATTAATTAACCCTTGTGTTGTGGCAGTGTTTGGAAATGGCAGCTGAAAATATTCACAATGGAGTGAATGTGACCGTTGTGACACCTTTAATCACTAATCAGGTTAATGCAGTGTCAGTCGAGGAACAAATTAGAGATATCCACGTAGTAAATGAAGAACTAATTGTTGCACCCGAGCTAGTTGCAGAGTAGCAAATTTGAAAGTGAGGAAGAAGAGGAAGAAGAGGAACTGAGGAGAATTGGTTAGAAGAAATTTATGATCAAAACTTAGAATTACAAAATCGTGTTCGTGAGCTAGAAGAACGAGTTGAAGAACGGCAAGCGGTTAGTGGAACAAAGGGATCTGACAATTCAAAATTGGGTTACCCGATATGTGATGCTCGAACAAAATCACGCTTTGGCGGTGTAAGATATTAAAGTTGGAATCGAGAATTTAAAAATCAAAGATCAAATTTGAAAGAAGAAACAAGCTGAGCGAAGGAGAATAGGCGATGCATGGGTAAAAAGGCGCATGACGCGTTGATAGTGTAGAAAAGGCGTCCGATCGATAAAGCCAAAATAGATGAAATGGACTTTGCTTTTGGACAACGAATTGGAAGAACAACATCGAATTCGAAATTACCACAATGCATAGCGGTCAACCCGAATTCGATATGGATCGAGAGAATAATGATTCAAATCATGGATCGGGAATGTGAAGAAGCATTTAAGGGTGGAATGTACCTATAGTAAAGTCAAACTTCGGTAATTTAAGCGAGGCGTTTAGCCGAGAAACCGAGCGAAGTTATTACGGGTAAATTAATTATTACGAAGTCTATACTTTATTCAATACAAGTTCTACCCACTCTTTTATTCTACCTAGTGGTGTTCAATGTTTAAATTTGACTCAGAAAAAAAATTAGACTTTGATTTATCTATTGAAACTTCGTTGGGAGAAACCTTACGTTACCTCCACTTTATTTATTAATCTTGTTGTTTCAAATAAACATTTTCACGTTACACATCGATTTTATCTTTTTGAAAATACTTGCCTTTGATGTGATTTTTAGGAATCAATTGGTTAACTACTCATCATGCTTTTAAGTAAGGTTGTTAGCTTTTATATTTATAACAACCCCTGTTACAATTCAAAGTAACCAAAACCTAAAATTAATCATTGTCATATCAAGCCATAAGTAAAGAGCCCCGAACCTTTCGTTGTTGACTTCCTTGTGTGGAATGCAAAAGCCGGACTTTCTGTAGACAACATCGTGAATGAAGATGGCAAGTTTATAGGTATCATTGTGAGGTCTTATCTAGGTTAAGGATAGAAGTCACGATTGGTATCAATGTGACGTACTATCCAAGTCTTGGATGAGAGTCACAGTTTTGAATGATATTTCTATTATTAATAAATTTCTGACGTATTCTTGAAGACTTCTTAGCCTACTTAGGCGTGAAATCGAATTTTGTATTGACCCCGAAGATAAAAACCCATTTCTTAAACCCTCAAATATTTCTTCAACTAAAAGGATGCATTTACGTGGATTATGATGAAAGTCATAATAAAAGCATTGGACTAATGAAAATCATGGGTATATCGTGGTATTAGTAAGTGTTATAATGAGTTATGTTGGTTGGTATGTGAAACATGAAAGTTTCTTTGAAATCACAAAGAGTTGAAAATCAAATTTTGGTGAAAAAGCGTAACATGAAATTCAATTGACCATATCTCCTATTATTTTTGAATTTTTGAATGTGGTCAAGTCCTAGAGTTAGATCTACGAGTTACCTAACTAATCCAAGTGGAATTACTGGAAAAGGTGTTGTAGATTTTTGTGTGGACTGATTTTAGCAAAGGAGGCCAAAGCTGTAAATTTCGAAAATGCTACTGCCCAGAAAATTTAAGGGACTGTTTCGGCCACTTATATTATGAGAAAAATTCTGGCCTTTTGGGACATGAAGGTATATGGTATAAAGTACCTCCTGTCCAAAAATGAGCTCATTCGACTTAAAATGAGCAAGTTATGACTATTTCAATATTTAGGTTTTTTCGGATTTAAAAACGCTATAACCTGAGAGTTCTATAACTTTCAGATGACCATGAAATTTAAACTAGAAGCTCACGTTAACATGTGTAAGGTCCTGCCAAGATTTGGGAATTTTTGGAGTTAAACTTGAGGTAGCTAATTTCTTAAGAAATTAATTAGAAATTGATTTTTGAAAAATAGTAAATGAATTTTAAAAATTCCGAGAAAAATATATTTTCATCATGGGACTATATTATGCTAAATCCCAGAAAAGAAATATTTTTGGGACTGATTTGGTATTTTTCATGAAAATAGTTTAGTTACGAACATATGAGTTAAATATGTTATGTGAAGTAACAAAGTTGAAAATAGGATTTTATGGCTAAAGAATCCTATATAGAGTATATGCATATTTTTTGAGAGATTTGATAATTGGTGATGATATCTTATGAGTATGGCATTTTTGAATGATTAAATGCATTATATGGTAAAGCGTAAACAATTAAGATAAATTGTTTATAAATTTAAGAAGTGATTAAAATATTGTTATAATATTAATGATATTAGATTATAGAGATTATTAAGTGATTGAAAACATGGGGATATTCTTGAATCCTGGATAAATTATATTATAAATGTTTAATATTTATCCTTTATCTCATTTGATTGATTCTTTATATCATTATCCTCATGCTTATATTATGTTGAAAGTCATCTCGTGGCACTGTAGTGCGTAGATGGACTTGGTATGATTATGACCGAGGATTGTTGGGTATAATCATAACCGTAATTGAATACACAATTATCTTTGGTAGTAGTCATGGATAATTTGTGGTGCGGTATACTAATGAATACACAATTATCTTTGGTAGTAGTGCATGGATAATTTGTAGTCGTGATCTTAATGAATACACAATTATCTTTGGTAGTAGTGCATGGATAATTTGTGGTGGTGATACTTAATGAATACCACGATTATCTTTGGTAGTAGTGCATGGATAATTCGTTAGTGCATGATACTAATATCCTTGGCCCGTAAGTGCGAGGATGATTCGATGATATGGATTAATTATTGAAATTTGAGTCTCGCGAATGAAATATTAATTCATGGATGTAGTAAAAGTCATCTTTAGTAGTAGTGCATTGATAGACTTGGTATGATTATGACCAAGGATTATTCGGTATAATCATGGCCAGTAATTGAAAACACGAATATCCTTGGCGATTGGTGCATGGATAATTCGTGGTCGTGATACTATTAAAATTGCGTCCTCGGCATTATTGGTTTTACGGTTGTATATCTTTAGCTTTGTAGTGCAAAGATGAATTGTTAATGAATAGCTTTGGCGATTTCAAAGATGAATTTAATATTTTAAGCGATAAAGGTATTGAAGGTATCCTCATCTCTTTATCATACCAGTATCGTACCCTAATTTCGAGGGCGAAATTCTATAAGGAGGGAGATTGTGAGACCCAGATTTTATCGATAAAGATTTAAATTTTGTCAAAATAATTTTTAATATTATGGTGTGAATTTAAGATAATATTATAGTTGTGGTAGTATTTATAAATTTTGCAAAAGTATCACAAGTGGTTATATTATATTCGATTGGTGGGAGAATATTCGGTTTAGCGGGGAATATTACGTATAACGGCTCAATCATTGGTGGACCCCATTGAAATTATTGTCGGATTGAGAAAACGACAAAAATATTTTATTAAAATAACGGCGGAAGTTTTACTGGTTATTGTTGAACTACTTTCGGTAGTAAAAGTACGATGTCGTGTGTGTGTTTGCGTAAAGAACATCTGGTATTGATTATTGATCTTTATGTGAGAAGTCACTCAGGTTTGATTCCATTATTGTCGATTAATAATATGAATTATTATAAGCGATAATGACGTTTTGTTTTATTACAGTATTATTAACGTAATAAAACGAAACATCTTTATATAAAATAGAATACTTTATTAAAGTTATTACATAAATAGAATATATTATATTTTATTATGCGTAGTGTTGCGTAGTGTTTTGCATAGTGTTTTGCATAGTATTGCATAGTGTTTGCATAGTAAAATGTTTTTATATAAATAGAATATATTATATTTTATTTAAAAGATTTTTCTTTAAATATGGATGAGTCGAGTTAAAGTAAATCAATCTGGATAGTTCATGGATTAATTCTTATGCATTCCATTTTCCTATAAATAGAAGCTCATTCCTTCATTATTTTCTTACGAATTCATTGAAACTCAGAGAGAAATTATAGAAAAGAAGCTATAGAGAAAAATTATAGAAAAGAAGAGTATTCTCGCTACTTCACTACTTCTATATTAGGTTCTTTTACGGTAAGGGGTGTTATTCTTTCTTCTTGAAGAGAACTTACATTATTCCATTCATTATCATTACGTTGGAATAACTTTGTAAAAGTGGCATACCACTATACATAACTTTTGTATCTGTGGCATACCTATACTTGGTGAAATCCTTATGTTATTCCATTCCTTATTATTACATTGGAATAACTTTTGTATCTGTGATTTTACCTATACTTACTTGGTGACATTCTTCTATTATTACATTGGAACATCACATGCATGTGTTTTACAGGACTGGTTCCGTTTTTATTATTCCGTTGGAACATCACATGCTCATGTGTTTACACCGACCTAGTTAAATCTTTATCATTCATTTGAATATATCTATCCGTGTGTTTTACACCGGATGCGGTTCCATCTTTATTATTACATTGGAACATCACAGCCGGTGTGAATTTCACGACTGGTTCCGTTATTATTATTACGTTGGAATAACTTTTACTATCACAATCTCCGCATGCATGGGTGATTTCTTTTGTTATTCCATTCTTTATTATACTCGGTTGGTTAAAACTTTGACTTCTATACTCCATGAAATTAGTAGAATATCCTTGATATTTGCGTTTCATCCAAAGATATCTTCTCATGGAAATATTCTTCGATCATTCTTGAATTTTACTCTACGAAAGCAAGATATTATGTTGACAATTTGGACGTTAATAATTCATGGATTAAATAATTCTTGAACTTGTTTTATTGAATTACTATGTCATTGTCATCATCCTCATGTTATATTATGTTATCTTTGGCTTACGTGCGTAGATGAACTTAGTATGATTATGACGAGGATCATTCGGTATAATCATGACTTGATATAAATGATGTGACAAAAGTCCTCGGTGGCACGTAATGCGGTGATGGATAGTTTTTTGGTATGATTATGACCAGGGGTGATTCGGTTTAGTCATGACCATTGATAATTTGATGAAAATCCTTGGCCAGTGAGTACGAGGATGATTAGATGTGGTGGTTTATTTATTAAAATTTGAGTCTCGTGATAAAAATTGATGAAAACCTTTTAAAACCTAAAAGATAGTAGACTTTATTCTCTACTTGACTCTTTTAATGGATTGCTTATTCATTGCAGATTAAAGCTGTTTGTCTATTGTATTTTATCGGTTTAACAACTTTGTTGAAGGCTAATGATAATTTATTACGCATTATCTTAGTCATAATATTTCTTACTAGGCTAGTTGAGCTCACCACTTTCTTTCACCGTTCTCTTGGAAATGAGAACATAGTGGAGGACGCCTCGGGGAGCAAGTAATGGTCCAGAGGATAGCATTAGTAGTCCTCACTATTCGTGAAATAGTGTGATAATAGTTGTAATGAGGACTCCTTTTGAGTTTGTATAATATCTAGTGAGACAATATTTGTATTCAAACTCACAGTTTTTGTCGTATTATACACCACGACAGTTATATTAGTAAGTTGTATTTGAATTTATGTACCATGTAAGTGGCGACCCAAGATGGGTGGCGTATACTACGTCCTGTGACCATTTAAGCTTGGGTATCCTAGCAATAAAAGCTGTGAGTTTAAATACAAATATTATCTTACAAGACGATATTTATACTCAAATAAATCCTCATCACATTTATTGATACATTTATTTTTCTGATAATGGTGAGGACTACTAAACAACTCTCTCTACAGAACCTTCATTCCATACCGACTAGTACTCGGCTACATTCTACGCCTCACGAGAAGAAAAATGGAACAACGAGGAAAGGGTGAGCTCAGTAGCCGGTAAAATGTTATGACTAAGATAATATACGACAAATTATAGTTGGTCTCCAAGGAGGAAATCTGCGATAGAATACAATAGGCGACAAGTTTTGAATCAATATTCATGATGAAATAATAATTCATAGAAGAGTTACGTGAAGAATGAAATCTCTTATAATCTATAGATTTAACGATCCATCATCAATATTTTTATCCTGTTTATCAATCAATTCATCTCAAATCAATATTATCTTTACTCAAAATCGAAATATTCATCTTCGATCTGTTTATCTCGACACACCATTCATATTTACTACATCGAAGTATCGGTCATGTTTATCTTAAACACTGTTCATCTTTGCACTAAAGGCCAAAGATATTCATCGATCGATTAAATATTCATTTAAACACATTCATCTTTTACTTCTTTATTCTTAAATCCTCATCTTTTTGCTCTGGTAAAGATATTCATATTCATCGATTAAAGGCGGTAATTCATGAAAAATATAATACAAAAGCGAATCCATTGATGAAACAAATGACAAGGATTAAGGATTAAACTTGGTTTTTTACCACGCGAAAATACCTCAAAAATAATCGCGGTGGTGTAAATTCCGAGAATGTTCATCTTATGGATACAATCGAAGCTAGTATCGAATAGATATTTTAAGGCGAAAAGAAAAATTTTCTATTTTATAACGAATAGATATTCGGGCCAAGAATTCATAATCATCATTTTTAAAAGATATTCAATAATATATCATCATTTAAAGGCGAGGATGATGAAAAATTTTCATTAAACAAAATGACAGGATTAAGGTTACGTCTTTGGTTTTATCGCGTCGAAAATACCTCCAAAATAATCACCGATTGAATTGTAAAATTCAAGAATGATCAAAACATGGATACCTGTCAAAGCTATATCGTAGAATAGATATTTATTTTAGACGAAAAGAAAATTTTAATTTTTCAGTTGAATAGTCTTGCGTCGAGAAATGAATAGTCTTGGTATCAAAATAGTCTTAGTATCGTAAATAGTAACTCAGAGCACGAAAAGATAGAAATTCTACAAAAACAGCAATCTTCACGCTTCGTGAATAGTACTTGCGTGAATAGTAACTTCGTGAATAGTAACTCATGAATAGTAACTCATGAATAGTAACTCAGAGCATGAAAAAGTTCGAATTTGATAAAAGTTCTGACGATATTTCGGCATAATGATATTGAAGAAATAATATCATTTGAGAAGAAAATAACATCCCTTACCTCGAAGAATCGATTACTTGGAAGGAAGGTCGGAAGTGATCTTGAATGAAACTTGAGCTGACAACTCTCAAAGTATCTAAATACTCACAAATATCGCTCGATAATATAGAGAGAAAAGAAAACTTTGTTTACGGTGTGATTTTCAATTCTAACCTTGCCCTCTGTTTATAGGAAAATATTGGCGTAAGGCGAGACTTGACCTGCTTACACGATGGCTTTACACTATTAATGCCACCCACCATTTGAAATAAAATTCAGCACATTTTCACCAACCACAAGTGGGGCCCACTAAATTCTAGAATTTTCCACCAAAATCAATTATAACCCTAATTTAGAATGAGACACCTCTTTAAAATTCATAACAAATCATTCGTGCATTTTTAACGGTTCAAAATTTGTGGACATATACTCAACTTATGTATGTATAACATACCCAAAAATTACCACAATCAGCGGTCGGATTAAAAATTATAACCCCATGATATATCTAAAAACCCACGATTTAATTTTTATACCTCGATCCAGATAAAATCTTGATAAAACACCTCGACATAATTTTCTTGCATTTATAACCACATAAATAAATCCATCATTTATATCCACATAAAATAAATATTTCTTTATCATATGAATCAATAATTAATTATTCCTGAAATAATACCTGAATCCTGATTATAATGACAGTAGTTCGAGGAAGAGGGTCTTTCGATAAGGATCTCTCCTTCTTGGCGGCAGCACTTAGGTGACCAAACCTCTCCTTGGAAGCGGGAACTTTCTAGGCATTGCCCGATAATGTTATCTAATAATATTATTCAAATAATATATGAATTATTGATCGATAATGGAAATGCGTGCGTGACAATTATTGAAAACAACTGATAATATAAAATACCAATGCATATTATTGAATCGATAAAATAAAATCTGAGCGATAATTCTTCATAACAATTATTGAGTAGTGCCTCATGCTACATAATTCAGATAATGCTGAGTGATGCGTATACCCACTTTTTAATACCTTCAGATAAAATCTTGATAAAACACCTCTTCATTTATTAAATTCATTTTATATCCACGTAATTATTGAGTAGTGCCAGCGCACGAATCATATAACTTTACAATCTTTCGGGAAGGAAGTCTTGATCTGGTAACTTCTTTATGAAAGCCCTGGCTTAACGATTCGAGCATTGTATTTTAACCATATTCGGATATTATAATTGATCTTTAATGGTTATTCTGGCGGATTTTTATAACCACCCGTAACTTTGTCGTTTTCATCCAGTAAGCTTTTACGTGCGAAATATTCACAACACATGATGCTTGTAGTCGTATATTCCACAGGGTATGCAAAATCTTCCCGACGAATATTCACAGAATTCACGAACAGCGATGATGAATATTTTATAACCACTTTAACTTTCCCATTTTGAAATATTTGCGTATTTAACCTTATTAGCCTATCCACGTTAATCAAATCAGCCACTTCTTATTTCAAGATAATAAATAAAGGAAATTCCTTTTATTTAAAAAAAATTTCGAGGTCTTACTGACTCCCTCTCATTATGAAATTTAGTCCTCGAAATTGGCGTCGTACTTAGTGTTTTGAAAGGTAAAAAAGATACCTACGCTTTCGTTTTCGTTTCCAACTCCGGTCGTTTCTCAATAGCATGGTTTCTCCTGAAACTTTAACTTATGGTATAACCTCGGTATGCATGGAGGTCGTATTCTTTCTACAAAATCTTGGCGGTTGCACTCCTCGATACGTTAAGTCTTAAATTTATCTCGTCCAGGTTCTAACTTCGATGTAGCGTGTTTGAATTAGATCCACATATTTACGTAACATCGATCGTGCGTTGCGTTATGAACAGCGCGTCGTACTTGGTGGTAAAAGCAATTATAGGCGCTGATTCTGATTCGATGAAATTTCAAATGGATTAATAAATCGAAAGTTTGAGCTTTCCTCACCTCTTAGATTCGCTTTTAAAATAACTGACCTCTTTGCACCTCCTTCTTCCAATTCATAGCATTTCCCGATTGTGTAGCTTGAGCGACTTTAACTTTATCGATTAAAATCGATTATACTAAATATATCATCGCGTTGGGTACCTAGGTTTTCATCTCCAATCTCTATTATTTGTAAATTATCTGAAATGAGTCTTTGACAATATCGTCACTATCACTTGTATCGATCTTACCTACCGCGTCGGTACCGTTAAGCTTTTCCGGAGGATGGCATAGTCGAGAACGCTGTCTTTGAAATGAGTCTCCCTCTTGAGTTCTTGACTCTTCCCATTCCTTGCTCCATTGAATTTTGTATCTCTGAGTAATCGTTAATGGAATAGCGATTCGAGAATATCCTTGACGAATCTCGATAATAACCAGTAAGCTGAAAGCTTCGTATTTGAGTTACTATTCACGAGTTACGTATTCATTCGAGTTACTTATTCACGAAGTTACTATTCACGAAAGTTATTCATGGAGCGTGAAAATGTTTTTTGTGGAATTTCTATCTTTTGGTGTCGAGATTCTTATTCACGTATCAAGACTTTATTCGCGATATCTGACTATTCAATGTATCACGGTACTATTCACCGAAACATGAAATTTCTTCTTTCATCCAAAATATCTATTACGGATCTTAGCTTTGATTGTATCCATGTTTTGATCATTCTTGAATTTTACACCACTATGATTATTTTTTGAGTATTTTGGGCGTGGATAAAACCAAGTATGAATCTTTAATCCTTAATCCTTGTCATTTTGTTTCCTTTGGATTCGTTCTTTAAAATATTTTTCATCATCCTCGGTCTTAAATGATGATATTATTGAATATCTTTGGCACGTAGTGCAAAGATGAATGATTTCTGAAGAATATCTTTGGCACATAGTGCAAAGATGAGCGGTGTTTAAATGAACATGACGATCGATGAATATCTTTGGCCTTTAGTGCAAAGATGAGCAGTGTTGAGATGAACATGAATGGATTGATGAATATCTTTGGCCTTTAGTGCAAAGATGAGCGAGTGTTGAGATGAACATGTGGAGATTGATGAATATCTTTGGCACATAGTGCAAAGATGAATATTTGATTTGAGATGAATATTGATTGATGTTACTGAGGATAAAATATTGATGATGGATTGTTAAATTCATAGATTATAGTAGATTTCATTCTCTACGTAACTCTTACATGAATTATTATTTCCATTGCGAATATTGATCCAAAACTTGTTGTCATTGTATTACATCGATTTTTCACTGTTGAGACTAACGATAATTTGTTGTATATTATCTTAGTCGTAACATTCTTCTTGGGCTAGTTGAGCTCACCCTTTTCCTTGTTGTTCCATTTTTCTTCTCGGGAGGCGAGAATGTAGCGGCAGTCTTAGTCGGGGTATGGAATGAAGGTTCTAGAGAGAGAGTTGTTTAGTAGTCCTCACCATTATTGTAAAATAATGTATCGATAAATGTGATGAGGATTTATTTGAGTATAAATATTATCTAGAAGATAATATTTGTATTTAAACTCATGAGTTTATTGTTGTGATAATAAAGTTGTAGTTGTTTACATACCATGTATTTGGCGACTTCGAAATGGGTTGGATGGAATGGACCTATTTTGGGGTCGTCGCGGTTAATATCGAGCTTAGGGATATGATCTCTGGCGGAGATCGGGAATAGAACTAGGAGGAGAGCAGAGTAAATCCTTTCGCTAGTGTGTCCTACCTAAGCTTATTTGTTAGTTGGTCAAGATATAGGGATATTATGTGATTGATTTCCTTAATTAACCCTTGTTTTATAATGATAATTGAGAATGTCGTTGAGAATATTAATAGTGGTGTAAATGAGGCCGTGGAGATGCCTTGTACTTAACAACGGAGGAGAACGTCTGCCTTAAGTTGGGCAATGTACCTCCTGTGAATAACACCAATTGGCGGATGTTGAGCGAGGGATGTTTAGAAGCTTTTGCGGTTCATGCAAAATCGAATGGCGAGGAGACTTCGTGTTCAAAATCTGAGGAGGAGATGATAGCAATTCACGGTGGTCACAACGTGAGCGATTCAAAGAGTTGGGACCACCGCAGTGCAGGGAAAGCGGATCCGATCAAGGCGGAAACATGGGTCAAACAAATTACAAGATATTCGATGTCTTGGGATGCGAAGGAACGAAAGTTCCATTCGCTACTTTTATGTTAAAATGGCGAGGCGATTCTTTGGTGGGAATACATGAAGCGTACCCATCCAGTATTTCGCTCGGCGTGTCGTGGGAGCGTTTGAAAAGCAGTTCAATGACAAGTACTTCCACGAAAGTATTAAATCGTATGAAGGAAGTGGAGTTTATTAGACTAGAAGCGAGAATAACATGGCCGATGTGTCGATGCGAGAGAAGTTCGCGAGTTATCGAGGTTTGCACCTCATTTGGTGGAGAATGAGGAACGCATTATGGCGCGGATGTTTCTTAGAGGTTTGAAACCCTATACGTCGGTATCTCATTTCTCATAAATTTTTCTCTATTCCGGATGTTGTAAATGTAGGGCTCCGATTGTTAGAAGCGAGATAACGAAATACGTTCAACCGAGGGACCATAACCGGGATCATACCAAAGATAGCGATCATCGAGAATAACGATAACCCGGTGGAGAAAGAAGAATCACGGACAAAGCGGTAACCACTCTGGTGGTAATCGTGGCCATGAAAATAGAAAAAGCGAGTTGGGAGGAGATTTTAAAGAGGAGATTCAACAACGACCATGTGAAGGCGTCGGCGCCCGATGTGGCCTGTTTCCAAGGAGGAGAAGCGACCACCGGTCGTATCTTACAAATGCGGAAAGAGGACATATCGGTCAAAATCCTAGCAGTTTAAGGTATGTTATAATTGTGGAAAAGAAGGACATATATTTCGAGATTATGCGATATCGAAACCCACCCGGTGGGAATGGTGACTCAAAAGGATGTCCCGAAAAAGTCAAAGTCAGCGGTTCTTGGAAGAGCGTTTGTCGTGGCCGGTCAAAATCTGAGGAACGAGCGAAGTTAACCAGGTTAGTTAATTATAAATTCTTCTGCGAAGTATATACCTTACTAGATATTGGTTCTACCCATTCTTTTATCTCTCTTTACTTTATTTCAGCGTTTGAACTTGACTACGGAGAATTAAACTTTGACCTATCTGTGGAGACTCCATTAGGAGAAACTTTCATTACATCCGTTGTTTAAAAATCTTGCTTGATTCAAGTTGGCACTATCACATTACGTGTTAACCTTATTTCATAGAGATATTTGCTTTTGATGTGATTTTAAGGTTAACTACTCATCATTGCCAAATTGATTGCTTTTGTAAGGTTGTTAGTTTTCATATTCTAAGCAACTTTTTTATTCAAATTCAAACAATCAAACCATTGTAGTCAAACATTTTCATATCGAGCCGTGAAGTCATTCGTTTATTACGGATGTCGAGTTTTTAGTCCATGTTATGGATTTGAATAAAGACACGTCGATTTGAATAATATTCTGTTGTTATTGATTTTTCTGACGTATTTCTGAAGAATTTCTTGGTTTACTCCCAAAGATGATATTAAATTTTGTATCGACTTTGAACCCGGTAAAACTCATTTCTAAAATCTCATGTCGAATGGCTCTATTGAACTTGAGAGTTAAAAATTCAACTATAGAATTTGGTACACGAGCCTTTATCTTGTGACTTCCTTTGTGGAATTCACAAGCCGGAACTCTCTGTAAGGGACGTCGTATTCGATGCGATAGTAAAAGCGATAGGTGTCATTGTGACGTCTTATCGAAGATTGGGATATGAGTCGCGATTTGAGAAACAACCTAAGTCGATGTCAAAATACGTAGCTTTACAAGCTTAGTTGGTTATTATCGAGAGATTCGTTGAAGGATATTCTCGAATCGCTATTCCGTTAACGTGGTGACTCGTAGAGATACAAAATTGAATGGAGCGAGGAATGTGGGAAGAGCTTCGAAAGAACTTCGAGAGGAGACTCATTTCGTACGTGTTACGACCATGCCATCTGGAAGCGAGCGTGGTAGGCGGCGTGTTGAGTGAAGATCGTATACAGAAATGCAGTCACGATATTGTCAAAGACTCATTTCAGTATAATTTACAAATAATAGAGATGGAGATGAAAACTCTAGGTACCCACGTGATGATATCACGAGTATAATCGACTTTAATCGATAAAGTTAAAGTCGTTCAAGCTACACCCGAGGTGATGAATTTGAAGAAGGAGGTCTGAGGTTGTTATTTTAAAAGCGAGAATCGGTGAGGTGAGGAAAGCTCAAACTTTCGATTTATTAATCCATTTGAAATTCTCGATCGAATAGGAGCGTGGCCTATAGACTGCGTTTACCACCAAGTATGGCGTGTTCATAACGTTTTTCACGTATCGATGTTACGTAAATATGTGGACGACGAAACACGTCATTGAGTTAGAACCGGGACGAGATAGCGAAAGACTTAACGTCACGAGGAGGTACTGTCGAGATTTTGTAGAGGAAAGAACATGACCTATGTCTGGGGGGTTATACCATAAGTTAAAGTTTTGTGGAGAAACCATGCTTATTGAGGAAATGACACGGGAGTTGGAAAGCGAAAATGAAAGCGAGTATCTTTATCTTTTCAAAACACAGTGCGTCGTCGATTTCGAGGGCGAAATTTCATAAGGAGGGAGGTTGTAAGACCGAAATTTTTTTAAATAAAAAGGAATTTCCTTTATTTATTATCTTGAAATAGTAAGGGTTGATTTGATTAATGTGGATAGTTAAGGGTTAAATCATAAATATTTCAAAATAAGCAAGTGGTTATAAAATATTCATTGTTGTCGGGAATATTCGTTTGGTCGTGGAATATTAAATGCTGTCGGGGAATATTAAATGCGGCCAATAGCGACCATGTGTGAGCCCCATAACTGAAGCGATTGGATGAGGAAAGCGATAAAGTTTGGGAGGTTATAAAAAAGCAGGCGTAGTTATTACAGATTAAGGCATTTGGAATACCGGTGGTTAAAATCTGATGTCTGGCGTGGTTGCGCAGAAAGAAGCACGGTATTACCTGAGATTGTTGAATTATTGATTAAATCGTAAAGATGGCACTACTCGATAATTATTACAGTAATTCTTTGATTCGATATTTTATTTTATTGATTCGATAATTCTTTGCGTTGGTATTTTATATTATTGTTGTTTCATAATTGTCCTTTGCCGCGATATTTCCCATTATCGGATCAATAATTCATATTATTTGAATAATATTATTAGATAACATTATTGGCAATGTCTAGAAAGTTACATCTAAGGAGAGGTTTGGTCACCTAATTGCGCGCCCGATGAAGGAGAGATCCTTGTTGGAAAGCCCCTCTTTCTGAGGAGCGGCTTTGGTTGTCATAATTGTGATTACGTAATATTATTGTGAATAATTAATTATTGATTCATATGATAAAGAAATATTTATTTTATGTGGATATAAATGATGGATTTATTTATGTGGTTATAAATGAAGAAATTATGTTGAGGTGTTTTATCGGTATTTTATCGGATTGGAGGTATTAAAAATTAAATCGGGGTTTTGAGATATATTGCGGGGTTATAATTTTTAATCCAGCAGATTTGGATAATGGTAATTTTGGGTATGTTATACATACATAAGTTGAGTATATGTCCACAAATTTTGAGCAGTTAAAAATGCGAATGATTTGTTATGAATTTTAAGAGGTGTACGATTAGGAAATTAGGGTTATAATTGATTTTGGTGGAAAATTCTAGAATTTAGTGGGCCCCACTTGTGGTTGGTGAAAAAAATGTGCTGAATTTTATTTCAAATGTGGTGGGTGGCAATAATAGCGAGTAAAAGCCATCGGTGTGGTCAAAATGCCTTGGTAGACTAACATTTTCCTATAAATGAGAATTTAAGTTAGAATTGAAAATCACACGAAACAAAGTTTTCTCTCTTTCTCTCTCTATATTATTGGCGTATTTTGTGAGTATTTAGATACTTTGAGAGTTCTTTGTTAGATCTGAAGTTTCATTCAAAGATCACTTGACCTTTCCTTCCTAAATCTTCGATTCTTTGAGGTAAGGGATATTATTTTTTTCGTAATGATATTATTTCTTGATATCATTATCTTTGAAATGTTGATCTGAAGTTTTATCAAATTTGGAACTTTTTCATGTCGGGGTTACTATTCATGAGTTCTTATTCACGAGTTACTATTCATGAGTTACTTATTCACGATTCTTATTCACGAGTACTATTAAATGGGCGTGAAAATGTTTTTTGTGGAATTTCATCTTTTGGTGTCGGAGTTACTATTCACGTATATCGGCACTATTCACGATATCTGACACTATTCACGATATCTGATACTTATTCAAAGAAACATGAAATTTCTTCTTTTTTCGTCCAAAATATCTATTACGGATACTAGCTTTGATTGTATCCGTGTTTTGATCATTCTTGAATTTTACACCACTATGATTATTTTTGAGGTATTTTTGGGCGTGGATAAAACCAAGTATGAATCCTTAATCCTTAATCCTTGTCATTTTGTTTCACCTGGATTAGTTCTTTAAAATATTTTTTTCATCATCCTCACTCTTAAATGATGATATTATTGAATATCTTTGGCACATAGTCTGCAGATGAATGATTCTGAAGAATATCTTTGGCTGTAGTGCAAAGATGAAAGCGGTGTTTAAATGAACATGACCGATTGATGAATATCTTTGGCCTTTAGTGCAAAGATGAGCAGTGTTGAGATGAACATGGCCGATTGATGAATATCTTTGGCCTTTAGTGCAAAGATGAGCAGTGTTGAGATGAGCATGACCGATTGATGAATATCTTTGGCACGTAGGTGCAAAGATGAATATTTGATTTGAGATGAATATTGATTGATGTTACGAGGATAAAATATTGATGATGAATTTGTTAAATTCATAGATTATAGTAGATTTCATTCTCTACGTAACTCTTACATGAATTATTATTTTTCGTTGCGAATATTGATCCGAAACTTGTTATACTGTTGTATTATATCGATTTTTTCCTGTTGGAGACTAACGATAATTTGTTGTATATTATCTTAGTCGTAACATTCTTCTTGGGCTAGTTGAGCTCACCCTTTTCCTTGTTGTTCCATTTTTCTTCTCGGGAGGCGAGAATGTAGCGCGAGTACTAGTCGGGGTTATGGAATGAAGGTTCTAGAGAGAGAGTTGTTTAGTAGTCCTCACCATTATTGTAAAATAATGTATCAATAAATGTGATGAGGATTTATTTGAGTATAAATATTGTCTAGAAGATAATATTTGTATTTAAACTCACGAGTTTTATTGTTGTGATAATAAAGTTGTAGTTGTTTACGTACCATGTATTTGGCGACTTCGAATGGGTTGGATGGAATGGACTATTTTGGGGTAAATCACAGTTTGCTTGTTCATTGCAGTTAAACTTGATGTCTATTATGTTTTATCGGTTTAACATTATTGGAGACTAATGATAATTTATTACGCATTATCTTAGTCATAATATTTCTTCTTGGGCTAGTTGAGCTCACCCTTTCTTTCACTTTATTATCTTGAGGAAATGAGAATATAGTTTGGGACGAGTGGGGAGCGGTGTGATGGTCCGAGAGGATAGCATTAGTAGTCCTCACTATTACGTGAAATAGTGTGATAATAATTATAATGAGAACTCCTTTTGAGTTTGTATAATCTCTAATAGATAATATTTGTATTCAAACTCACGGTTTATGTTTTGTCGTATTATACATGGCAGTTGTATTAGTAAGTTGTATTTGAATTACATACCATGTATTTGTGACCCAAGATGGGTGATGTATACCTAATTTTGGGGGCGTCCACGGTTGGTATCAAAAGCTTAGGATATGATCCACAGCTAAGATGTGAGACTAGAACTAGGAGGGAGGCGGGGAATTCCTTGCTAGTATGACCTACTTAAATTTATTTTGTATTTAAATTGGTTGGTTAGAGTTTAGAGATATTATGTTACATGTTAATTAACCTTTGTTTTGTGGCGATGTCTGAAAATGACATCCAAAATGTTGAGAATAGCGAATGGAGCACAAGAGAGACCGTTGAGTCTCCACATATCAATAATCGAGGAGAATAATGCATCGGGAAGGCGACAATCCTCATGCAAACAATAACACCGACCAAATGATGAATGATGGATTGTTCATGGGCTTTATGCAATTAAATGCAACAATGACGAGGCGACTCTGTCCAAAATATAGGTGGCAACTGGAAACTCTCGAGAGCGGTCACCGCTTAGCGATTCGAGGAGGCTGGGACCAGCGGAGTTTAAGGAGAGCCAAAAACCACTTATAGGCGGAAGCATGGATAAAGCGGATCACCAGATATTTGATGTCTTGGGATGCTCAGAAGAGCAAAAGGTTCCTTCTACGCCTTTATGTTGCTTGGGAGAGACAGATTCTTGGTGGGAATCGGTAAAAGCACTACTCAACTTCTTTGTCTTGAAGATGTCTTGGGAGAAGTTCAAGAGTTGTTCAACGACAAATACTTTCCAAAAGTATTAAGTCACATGAAAAGAGGTGGAGTTTATCAAATTAGAGCAAAACAATATGGCCAGTAATGCATGATACTGAGGCAAAATTTGCGGAGTTATCCGGTTTAACGTCCGCTTGGTGGATAATGAAGAGAGAATGGCGCGAATGTTTTAAGAGGTTTGAAGCGAGAGATCGTCAACATCTTATTTCTCATAAATTGTGTTTGTATTCAGATGTTGTAAATAGGGCTCGATTGGTGGAAGCGCGATAACGAGTCAATATGACGAAAGAGAGAGCATCCGTGAAATGATAATACCGGTGAGAGCACTCATGAGCGGTGACAACAAGCGTGGAGAATCAACGAACCCTGAAATGGTAACCACTTCGGTGGTAATCGAGGCCAAAACAATAAGAATGGACATTTCAAGAAGATGAGATTCAACAATGATGGAAAGACATCGACTTTTAAGACCGTTGTTAAGGATGGAGAAAGACCACCTATCATTTGCTTCAAATGAGGAGGGAGGACACATCGGTCCAAATTAGCGATGCTTAGTCAAAGCGTGTTATAATTGTGGAAGAAGAAGGTCATGCTTGGATTTTGTGGATTCACCGAATCTTAAGAATATCCTGGTAGTAGTAGTGGGGTGATTCGATGATGTGGAATATTTATTAAGCCGAGTCTCAGCGTTAACAGTGATAAAAAACCTTTTTAATCATAAAAGATAGTAGATTTTATTTTCTACTTGACTCTTTTAATGGATTGCTTGTTCCGCTGCAGTTAAACTTGATGTCTATTATGTTTTATCAGTTTAACATTGTTGGAGACTAATGATAATTTATTCTGCATTATCTTAGTCATAATATTTCTTCTTGGCTAGTTGAGCTCACCCTTTTCTTTTCTTGTTCTCTTGAAATGAGAATATAGTTTGGGGACGAGTCGAAGGAGCGGAGTGATGGCCTAGAAGATAGCATTAGTAGTCCTCACTATTACGTGAAATAGTGTGATAATAATTGTAATGAGGACTCCTTTTGAGTTTGTATAATCTCTGTAGATAATATTTGTATTCAAACTCACGGTTTATGTTTTGTCGTATTATACGACGGTTGTATTAAGTAAGTTGTATTTGAATTACGTATCTCATGTATCGGCGACCCAAGATGGGTGATGTATACCTAATTTTGGGGGCGTCACGATAATATGAATTATTAGCCGATAATGGAAAATATTGTGTAGTGACAATTATTGAAACAACAACAATATAAAATATCAACGTAGCGATTATTGAATCGATAAAATAAAATATTGAGCGATAATTATTGTAACAATTGATTGATGAGTGCCTTATTGTAATAATCAATAATTGGTGCAATACCGTAATCTTCTTGTCTTGACAACGCCGTATTCTTGTGTTTTAACCATCGGGTATTTCAACAAGTAATAACGTTAACAACTACGGTAGTTATTTATAAACAACTTATACTTTGTCGTTTTCCTCATCCAATCGCTTTTATAGGTTATAGGGCCCACATGAAAATTGCTTGGTTAATAATATTCTCAAACAGTAAAGAATATTCCACGACCAAACAAATATTCTCGATAAAAATAAATATTTTATAACCACTTGCTTATTTGAAATATTTGCATTTTACCCATAACTAACCACATTAATCAAATTAACCTTCACTATTTCAAAATAATAAATAAAGGAAATTCAATTTTATTTATAATAAGTTGGGGTCTTCTGATCTTTATTCAAAAAGTTGGGGTCTTACAGCGGGTTTGTATATAGTATATACTAAATCACAGTACATGGCACCATATATTGACATATGTCTTTCTACAAATTCAACACATGTCCATCTTAAATAATTTTAATTATGTCCCAATTATCTTAATTATATCATATGTGACTCCCCCAAAACAGGTATACATCACCTATTCTGAGTCACCAAATACATGGTATGAGAATACAAATACAACTTAATTATACAACTCTTGCAAAGTGCAAAATGCGATAAAACATAAAATTGTGAGTTTTAATACAAATATTGTAAATTGCAGACAATATACAAACTCAAATTCAATATTATTACATTTATTTTCCTACTATTTCACTGAATAGTGAGGACTATTAATGTTATTATCTGGTCCGTCACTCCGTTCTCCGACTAGTCCCTGCTACGTTCTCATTTCCTTAAGAGAACAATAAAAGTAAAATGGTGAGCTAAACTAGCCCAGTAGGAAATATTATGACTAAGATAATGCAGAATATATTATCGTTAGCCTTCAACAGTGTTAAACTGATATAATATAACAACCATCAAGTTTAACTGCAACGGAATAAGCAATCCATTAAAAGAGTCAAGTAGAGAATAAAATCTACTATCTTTTATGATTTAAAGGTTTTCATCACTTTTATCGCTAGGACTACTGGCAATAAATAATCCATCATCGAATCACCTTACACTACAACCGAAGATATTCTTTAGTATCACGACCACAATTATCCATGCACTACGGGCGAGAATATTTTTGTATTCATTAATGGTCATGATCATGCCAACAAGCGTCCATCAATACGCACTACAGACCAATAAGGACTTTTACCACAACAACATTACGGTACGTGATTATCTAAGAATAATCCTTGGTCATAATCATACCAAGTCCATCTATCACCACATGCCACATATGACTTTCAAAAAATAAACATCGGGATGATGACAATGATATAAAATTCAATAAAATAAGTTCAAGAATTAATTTATACGAGGGGACTAATATTGTCCAAATTGTCAACAAGATCTTCGCTTTGGAGAGTAAAATTCAAGAATGCTCGGAAGAATATTTTCATGAAAAGATCTTTGGATGAATCGAGGATATTCCACTAATTTCATGAAGTATAGAAGTCAAAACTTTAACTAACGAGTATAACAAGAATGGAATAACAAAAGAAATCACCAAGCATACGATAGGCCTTGCAGGCGAGGTTATTCCAACGAGAATAATAAATAACGGAATCGGTCCCGTAAAAGCGCAGCATGAGGATATATTCGATAGAATAATAAAAGGCGAAATTAGGAATTAAAGAAAAAGCATGCAGACGGGATATTTCAACAGAATAATAATGGCGAACCCGGTCCGGCGTGAACGCCTATGAGACGGGATGTTCCAACGAATGATAAATAATGGAACCAGTCCCAAGCGTAAACACACGCGACGTGATGTTCCAAATGAATGATAAAGAATGGAATAATGAAGAATTTCACCAAGTATAGGGTGGCGATATCTGAGTTATTCGATAGAATAATAAAGAATAGAATAACAAAAGTTCTCTTCATGGATAAGAAAGAAATAATACTCCCTACCTTAGAAAAGCTGGATCTTTGGAATAATGAGGTAGCGAGACTTCTCTTCTTCTTCATAATTTCTCTCTATAATAATCGCTCTAAAGCTTTTGTGAATTGGTGAGAAATGAAGGAAGAATGAGCTTCTATTTATAGAAAAATATAGTTTAGATAATTACACGTTTTGGGGCTCAAAAAGTTCTGATCTGATACCTCCAACTTTTCCTTTATTTTTAATTTAGTCATGGAAGTATTATCAAACTTGTAAGACCCGAATTTTATGAAATAAAAGTATTCAATTTTCTTATAATTATTATTCATAAATGGTTAAATTGATAAAAGTTAAAGTTAAGGGTGATATATGAATTTTTTTTCAAAATACAAGTGGTTATAAAATATTCATTGTTGTTTGGAATATTCGTTTGGTCGTGGAATATTCTTTACGCTAGGGAAATATTAAATGCACTCATGCACGACCATTTGTGGGAACCATAATGAGAATAAGCATCGGATGAAAAAGCGACAAAATTAAGTTTTTATAAATAACGGCGTAATCGTTACAGATTAACATTGTTGGAATACGGTTGGTAAAATAAAGTAATACGTTGTTGCTGCGATGGCTACACTTTATTACCACAGTGTATTTTGAATTATTGATTCTTACGTGAAGGCACTACTCGATAATTGTTACGGTAATTCTTGTTCAATATTTTATTTTATTGATTCAATAGTTGTTGCGTTGATATTTTATATTATTGTTGTTTGATAATTATCATTTGCACAATATTTCTCATTATCAAATCAATAATTCATATTATTTGAATAATATTATTAGATAGCATTATTGGCAATGTCTAGAAAGTTATGTTAAGGAGAGGTTTGGTCACCTAATTGCACGCCAGTAAGGAGAAATTCTTATTGGAAAGCCCTCTTTTCACAGGAAGCGGCTGGTTTGTCATTGTTGTGATTACGTAATATTATTTGTGAATAATTAATTATTGATTTATATGATAAGGAAATCACAATTTGATGTGGATATAAATGATGAATTTATTTATGTGGTTATAAATGAAGGAATTAATATTGAGGTATTTTATCAAGTATTTTTAGCCGGAATGAAGGTATTAAAAATTAAACCAAATGTTTTTGAGATATATTACGTGAGTTATAATTTTTAATCCGAAATGAATTGGATCTTGTAATTTTTAGATATGTTATATATATATATATAAGTTGAGTATATGTCCACAAATTATGAGCTGATTAAAAATGAGCGTATGATTTGTTATGAATTTTAAAAAGGTGAATGGTTCGAAATTGTTGAAGTATCCGATTTAGCATTTTGGTGGAAAATTCTAGAATTGAGTGGGCCCCACTTGTGGTTGGTGAAGAAATGTGCTGAATTTTATTTCAAATGTGGTGGGTGGGAATAGTAGCGAGTAAAGCCATCGGGGTTCTTGAGTTAACTCTGCTAAAATTTTCCTATAAATAGAGGCTAAGTTAAATTGAAAATCACACCGAAACAAGTTTTCTCTCTTTCTCTCTCTAGATTATTGAGTGTATTTTATGAGTATTTAGATACTTTGTGAGTTGATATTCATCAGTGTAAGTTTCCTTCAGAGTCATATCCGATATCCAGTCAGAAGTGCTGCTCTTTTGAGGTAAGGGATAGTAAGGGATTTTAAGGGTTATTATGTTTTTCAGTTCATACTTCTTCTAACCTTCAGAAAATTCTGGAAAAATTTGAAATGATATTTTGATGAGTTTTATTGATTGTGTCAAAAAATGGTGATTTTTGGATGTATAAATTAAGAGTTATGAATTTTATGAGAAAAGACTATTTTAAAAGTAACATGTATAACTCCTTATGGTTAACTCCAAAATTGATGAAATTTTTATCGGAGTACATCTATATAATATCAGTGTACTCTGTGAATTTTGGAATTTTTGATAAAAAAGTACAATTTATGATAAATGTCTAAATATTCAAGTGGTTTTAGCCATATGAAAAATAGTAAATGAATTTTAAAATTCTAAGAAAATATATGTTCAATATGGAACTATATTCTGCTAAATCCCAGAAAAGAAATATTTTTGGAATTGATTTGGTATTTTTCATGAAAATGGACTAGTTATGAATAAATGAGTTAAATATGTTATGTGAGGAAGAAAATTGAAAAATATGATTTTATGGCTTGAGAATCATATATGTGGTATATGCAGATTTTTGATGAGGGTTTTGGTTATTGGTGATGAAAACTTATAAGTTTGGCATTTTATGATGATTAAATGCATTATTTAGTAAAGTGTAAACAGTTAAATAAATTGTTTATAAGTTTAAGAAATGTTATTCTTTCAATATCATTATACCAAAATATTGGTATGGATTTTATTGTGGAATTTCTACCTTTTTATGTCGTAGAGTTACTATTCATGAGTTCTTATTCACGAGTTCTTATTTACTGGTACTATTCACTTCTGAAATTAGTTTCTTTTTCCAACCAAATTATAGTTGATTTATGAATATTACTACGAAGATTAAAACTATATATTGATTATATTGATTTTATTATCATATATAATATTTTATAACCTAATGTAGATTATTGGTATGATCATTTACTAAGGTTCTCTTTGGCGATGATAAGAAAAAGTTGAATTGTGGTGGTATGATCATGACCATTGAATTTATAATTGAATATCTTTAGCTTAAGTGCAAGGTGAATTGATCAACATGGTTATAATTATTGTTTATATAAATTACGAAATGATTATATATTTCTTTGAGATATTAATATATTTGGCTTGTAGTGCGAATATGAACTGATTGAGAATATCTTTGGCTGTAGTGCAGATGAATTGTTGATGAATATCTTTGGCGGTGGTGCAAAGATGAGCGTGTAATGAATATCTTTGGCCCGTAGTGCAAAGATGACTTTGTTATTGAATATCTTTGGCGATGGTGCGAAGATGAGCGTGGATGAATATCTTTGGCCGTAGTGCGAAGATAAATTTATTAGTATGTTTATGAGCGAAACTATGATTTGGTATAACCATGATCTTTGATGTTTAAGGTAAAGACATGTGATGAAAATTATATTAAATGCGGAGTGCGAAGAGGAATTTAGAATCACAATTATGATCGTGAGATATTCATATAATTGTGGAAAGGAAAGGCGTTGATTGATGTTACGAGGATAAAATATTGTTGGTGGACTTTTAACATGGAGAAGATAATAGGCATGTTATCTATTTGACTCTCTAATGGATTCTTCGTTCCATTGCAACTATGGTTGAAATTTTTATCATCTACCGTATGTTCTAAATCTACGATTTGTTATTGATGAAGGCTATTGATAATTTAATTATCTTTAGTCAAGCGATATTCTTCTTGAGCTAGTTGTGCTGCTCACCCTTTTGCTTCACAATTTCTTTCGGAGTAATAAAAGTGTAGGCATTTGGGTCGGCCGGGGAGTAACAAGGAATAGAAACGGTGGTTTCTAGGCATGGAGTTCTCCTAAGCAAAGATAGAACAAGTGTGTTGTATACATCTTTTAGTAGTTATATTTGGTGAAACATATAGGGAGAGGTGAACCCGATGTTGGAAGGGTGTTTGCCACTATCATACAAGATGTCTAATGACATCTGACTTCGTGTCATCATAAAGCGAGGGGTTGTGCTCATCCACTTCTTGAGTATATTTACTGAGCACTACCTATATAATCTTGGTGTTTGTTTGAAGGATAATTCTCATTTAGAGGCAATGGAGATAATGATAAGTCGAAGAAGACTCACCATTTGGAAGAATATGATAGTAATCTTCTCGTTTTTCTTTAGAATCTATTAGGTTGACGAGGATAATTAAATGGCCATATATGATATCTATCATAACCTAGAAGCGTGGCCTCCCATTATACGAAGGTTTCCTTGAGCACTTTCCAAAGATTCTAATTTCTAAAAGCAGTTTTTGACTATACATTTATGTAAGGTGTCATTGTGACGTCTTATCGAGGTTGGGATGAGAGTCACGGTTGGTATATATATTTGTATCCAAACTCACGCATATATGTGTTGTTGTATTTTGCACGACAATTATTGTAATAAAGTTGTAGTTATTTTACATACCATGTATTTGGCGACTCGGAATGGGTGTTGTATACCTATTTTGGGGGCGTCCACAAAACTTACACCACCTCCCTAATAGTAAATAATGTGATTGATAGTAAATTATGTGAATCGATAGTTACAGACATATGTGAAAATACGAATTACGATTATAGTACCTCCATACATACCTCTATTTTTAACTTAGTCAATGCAGTATTATCAATCTTACACAACTCCCCTAATAGTAACAAGAATGTGAAACAATAGTATACACATTTGAACAAATAATTATAATCATGTGAAATAATAGCAATCGATTGCTCGTATATCCAGGTTAAATACTGGAATTGGTCGATATAACCTCGAGACATCAATTATTATCGAAATAATTGTCGATTTGCACTAACACAAATAATTCCAACACAATGAAATCATTTTTATCAAAAATATAAATTTTAAAGTTTGACTTTTCTCGAAAAAAAAGTCAACAGTTGACTTTGACGAATAGTGAATTACGGAAAAATTTATGTTTATAGACTATTTTCTAATTTCATCGTTCGAACTCAAATATCACGTCAGCGTCTCCAATTTCAACTCGAACACAACTTGATTTTAATAACATTCATAATTAATATTATAACTCACAATATTTATCATTAGAATGGATTTCCCGAAAGAGGGCTTTTGATAAGTATTTCTCCTATTGACACGCAATTAGGTGACCAAACCTCTCCTTGTGAACTTACAAACATTGTAAATATTGCGATTTAATAATATGGATAACTTTGTCGTCTCGATTATTGATTTAATAAAATAACATATTATACGGATGATCTTATGACATAATAATCGATAATATGAGAGATATGATCACGATAATTCTTGTAGCAATAATTGAGTATAAGCGGTGACTTCTCACGTAAGCATCGATAATCAAATCTGAGTATTACTACTTATGCGACCACAGCGTATTCTTTGTACTTTTCTTTAAGGTAGTTCAACGATTAACGGTAAAACTTTGCGAAGTTATTTTCATAAAAAGTATTTTTATCGTTTTCTCGATTCGAATGATAATTTACGTTAATGAGGTCCACTTTGATGATTGTCTTAGTTATGCGAATATTCCTGTTAAAAGCGAATATTCCCAGAGCCAATCGAATATTATATAACAACTTAGTACTTTGTAAAATTTGTAAATATTACCTGACTATGACATTATATCAAATCCACACCATAATATTCAAAAATATATTTCGAGAAAATTTAATCTTTATTCAAAAAGTTGAGGTCTTACATCATATCCCTTTTAAATTATGGAAAATAATAACAAACCAATTATCTTAATTATATCCTATCCTTTTTTTAAATTATGGATAAATAATAACAAACTAAGTAGAATTTAATCTCTTACAATACTAATGAGCAAAATTTTATATGGATAAAATTTTCTAGCGAATTAGAGTTTGAAATAATGTTAATGATCTTTGACCTAATCCTTCGTGCATATCTGAAGCAAATATATCTGGCGTATTAATCGAATTTGTTATTTATTCTCATAAGTGAATAAGATGACATGACTTCTTTCTTCTTCACGGTCAATTTTCCTCTTAACTTCTGTTTTGTCACTCTGTCTTTCTTCATTATATACACATTTATTACTTACAGTTACTCTATATGCAGGAGTGTGAAAACATAACCCGAAGCGGGTGGAATTATTTCATTGGTTTGCCTATTTTCTAAATTTTAGATATTATGTGCTAAAATTTGAGATTATTGCATTTGCATTTAATTCTTGATATCTTGAATAATGTTTGTAATTAATTTGATTGATCTAATATTTGTGTTGTCGATCGTGTTTAATTGAAAATTTTGGTGTGTTTTCGATTGGAAAGTTTGTGTTTAGATTAGAACTATTTCGTTTCTTATATCGGCAAATAAGGAAGCTGGATTTATTTCTTAATTTGATTATTTAGTATCTTCATTTTAAATCTGGTTTTGTTAATATATAAATGAGACACAAACATGTAAGTATGCGTGTAAATAATAAGGTGATGAGAGATTAGTCGATAATATTGCATAGCTAACTTTGCTATACTTTTAGCAATTTACGCTTACATATTATATCCTTTGTTCATGTAAATTTTGTCGATGTTGATTTAGCTTGATTGAAGCTTCCTCACACATTTTGCGGTAAAACTTTTGTAGAAAGCATGATTGTTTACTTCACGAACAAAATATATACTTTCCTTTTATTAATTGATTATAGAATCTTTGCTTTACTACTAGCTTCCGAGGGATTTGAAATATGTGAATCATTATATCGATTTTTTTCTTCTTCTACTACATCGATTATATATTTTGTTTGATCTTTTTTGGTAATCTTTTAAGTTCATATCGGGTCATTTTATATATTTATACCATTTTCTTCCTTTTTGTTATGGATTGTAAAAAGTTAAGTTGAGGTAAGAGTAGAAAAATGATGCATCCTGAGTTTGAGTCGGCTTAATTTGCCCATTTAGTTTAAAAGCAATAGTCGTTATCTTAGAGTGTAATCTGTGAAACCAGGTAAACTCTCACCACTACCTACCCTATAATGTATATTTATTTATTTTTTACATGTAAAATTTGATCATCCTTTGATAATATCTTATTTTCTTATTATATTTTAATTTATTAATTATGCTTGTGGCATTTATTATTAAAATTTTGAATAATTCATTACAATCACGGGGAGTTTGTATCTGATTACAATCTAAATGTCACTTTACCTTTATTCAATTCAAATGAGTAGACTTAATAATTATTCAAAAAATATAATTATACGTAATTTTGTATTTATGTTCATTATTCATTATCTAATCACTAATATTATGTAACATCTAAGTTATACATCAAAAATATAAAAAAATTATCTGTATGTAAGGAATTAAATTATTAATAATAATGTATTATAACCTTTCGAACGAGATATATATTATTAGAATTTAAAAATTTATTTAAATAAATTTAATTCATTAAAATTTTACTCAAAATTTATTCTTTAGTCGAAATTTAACCGGTTGTTTCATATTATATTCTCAAATACAATAAAATTCATATGTGACCATTGGAGTAGGTTATTTGGAACCGATCACCTGTCATGTTTTTCAATGTACAAATCAGTGAAAAAACAAACAATTTGACTGTGACAGAAGGAAAGTTTTTGGCCACATGGTGGTCGCCCATGGCTGACGTACGATAGAGATATTTACGTGAAGGTGGGACCCTTTCAACTTTACACAGAATGTCCCTTTCTATCAAAACCCATTCCCTCCCCCACCCCCACCCCCAAACCCCACCCAATATAAAATGATCATAAGTTTCTATTAAATTATACTAATGTACGCATTGGGCTTTGTGTCATTGCCCTTTAAACTCCACTTGAAAAAACATGGCACTACCTAAGTGCTACTACTACAATCATTGTCTTTTATTCTGAAATGGGATATAACCATATATTTGTACAAATGGCTAGAGTAAAAATTACTTATTTTGTCTCATGTAGTCTATATTTTGAAGACAAATAAATCTACTTATCGCGTAAATCATTTCAGGCGTATTGTTAAAATGCGTTTATATGTATATTTTTAATGGTTAAAATATTTATATGAAGCGATATATATAAAAACGATTTTATGTGATAATAAAACTTACTTCGTTTAAAACTATACTTTTTGATCTCATATAATCTGAACTTTACAACTACAATGAATTTAGGAATGACCCGTCAAGATCATTGCTCTTATGTAGGCGTCGAAAGTTGATATATCAATCGAATTAATAATGGTAGTTGGTATCCACACAGCGATCATATTATGTCACAATCAATATCCGTAATCGTTGATACACATCTACGATCTAGTAAAAGTCGTTGATAGGCGGTTAGCGAGATAAATCTTTTTTTATGGCGTAAAAAGAAAAACATAAAATATTTTGTAAGTAAATTATATGAATATGAGGCTGGTCTAGTTCAAAATCTTCCTTTAAAGACTTTGTAGAAAAATTATACAGATATTACCACAAAAAGATTTTGCAAGCTATCCAATGTTCCTATTGAGTCTCTTGTGGCTTTGGTTTTCTCTTTGTCTTCAATGGTGGAGTTTCACTCATACTTTGAATGCTTATACAGGATCAATAATGTGCCTCGATTTGTATCAGGTCCTTTTTCTGCAATGTCTGTAAGTGCTGAATATGTGCCAACAATTGCACAAATCACTCCAACTGATATTATGGATATGCAAACTCCAATCTGTAGAAAAGAAATAACAAAAGGACAATATATATGAGATGTTTTATACCATATAGATAACATAGGAAAATTGGTAACTATATTTGACCTGGGACTTTGTTAATCGACTATGGAGTACACTTAGATAGCATGCGCATAGGAAGACTAGAGCCTGTTATAAAACATAACGCATGCAAAAAGTTAAGAACTATATAATAAACTATATATACTGCATGATTGACTAAAACTGGATTAAAGATAGACTGGAGAAAATAAATTTGGATTGAAACATAGTAATGAACAGAAACTTACTACAAGCATCACTAATAAAAAGAACCAATCAAAGGCCATCACAGAACCTGCAGTCCAATATAAAAGATACTGCTTAACATATCATATTTTTCACTGCCTTTTAATCAACTAATTTTAAATATTGAGGCATATATAAGTCTCATCAAAATCAATCTAGATATATATAATTAAAGTTGAAGTCCTTACCAAAATATGGAACTGACAGGGCCACGACTAGAGTTGAAATCACTAACATTGTCCTGACTAATATTGATACACTATACGGATTTTGATGAGCTGAAGGCAATAGCTCCTCTAGACCCGAATGCCACAGGGGTAATTGTCAAGGCATACTTTGTAACTGGCATACAACCTACAAATGAACAAACACTTCAGTATGCCTGGTGTTTGTCTCCAATTTGCATACAATTACAGCAGTCCTTTAACTAGCTATGCACAGAGGATAAATGGTGTGAAATCATGACGAAAAAACAAATATAAAGTAACTCCCTTAATTCTCATACCACAGTCCAGGCTGCAACTTTAGAAGTAACAAATTTTGTGGGCATGTTTAAAGTAAACTGGGATTTAACAGCGTCTCCAAACATTAAGTAACCACATATTCCCACTCCCATGTACAAAAGCCCAGATGTGACAAAGCTGCAGTAGAATTCACAATTATTAGAGAAATCTGAAAATGTATTCATTAACAAAACATACAGTCACCCTATTTATAATATATAAGCTTTAAATATTTCACAATAATTAAATGTTTAGTTGTCAAGAATTCATGATCACCTGATTATAAGAACGGATGGAAATCGCGATGGTTCCTTCATCGAAGAATATACATTTGGAAAAACAGAATGGCTGCCATAGCAAAAAGCCAAATAGACCAATTGTGACTGGCAGGTTCTTAAGGTCCAGAGCTGTTCCGCCATGATGAAAGCCAACTCCATCTACTGCTCCGGCCCATAACAGGCAAATAACCACCAGCGCCAATGTCACTACTCCTCCGACTGAGCAAAAATACCTCAAAAATCAGCCACGGCAGTTTAATGGTTTAGCTTAATATTTCAAATAGTACTACGCTTCATTAGATCCACAATAAGAGTCTCATGAAAAAATTGCTCCACACAAAGGAGTATCTAAAATAGTAGGAAGGAGAGGAAAACCTGAAATATCGATAGCAAGCTAAGGTCTCGAAAGCCAAACTGTTGGAAGAATAACAAGAGTAGATATAATAGCCCACAAATAATACGAATCAAGATGAATTCAGCGAAATCCACATGAGCATTTAGGGAACAACAGCGGACAGATTATCACATCATAATTAAGTATTCCACATAAGAAGACTACAGAGAAGAGGAATTTAGTATTTAGTTCACAAAAAATGAGCACAAGCCAATCAAAGCCTAAAACAGAAATAGACCAACAGGGGAATAGAGGATGTACTTACATATAATTCAATGCTACAAGACAGTCTGCATTCAACCAAACCAATAGTTAACCTTGCTGTATAAATAATTTCTAAATAAAACTGGAGGATTAATCTATTAATTGTTTGTTTAGACAACCATTAATTAGATATTTGTTTTCAACTAACTTACAGCTATACATATACGACCAGCAACCCCAAAAGCAGCCTGTCCGATATCTGGGTAACTTTGTAGTGTAGGAGAGCTTTCTAAACAGCGTTGCAACAAGATTCCAGTATAGCAATGTATGATACCAAAATTACCAGAAGCGAAGCTCCACCACCCTCCTTCTTTGACTGCATAAGGAGTTGAAAAATATTCCTATACCGCATAACACATTTATTGCTGCATTGAGAAAATTAAAGGATCAACACATAATTTGTTCTTTTGCAAACTGCAACTTGATAATTATTTAATTGTTCACTAAATGGAGAAGATGGCATTTTTTCAACTAGCTTAGTTCAATATAAATAGATGACACAGATGTCCCTAAAAGAATTGAAAAATTATATATATTGACACCAAATTAAACAAACATTTTAGGAAAAATAAGATAAACCGTGCGTTACCATGAAAGACTGATTGAGAATATGAGCACTTCTGTAGCTCTGGCAATTCACTGAGGGATAATTTTAAGCTTGAAGTAGCCGAAAACTTCACCGGGAGCGTTGAGGTGAGGCACCTCTTCTTTGTCCAAGCTTGTTGCAGAAAAAGAGGCCGAGTCAAAGAGGATTCAAGGCTGTGAAAGGCTGAGATCTCTTGTATGGTGGGAAGGGAGTCAGACTAGAGCTGCCTGTTAAGAAGCTAAGGGAGGAGGTCATTCTTGTGTACATATCCATCGACTTCCTGCACGTATCCACAAAATAATTATACAGAATATACGTGTAAAATCTAGAGTTATATCAGGCCAAGACTTCATTGGCGATTCTTGAAATATTTGATCATCCTTCAATTATATATATATATATATATATATATATATATAATATATCCACCGAATTTTTTAATCCCAAATATGCTATACATTACATGTAGCTAGGTATGTCAACCTATAAATAAACTAACCAATTGGTCGATTAACATCTGAGTATCTCCAAATTAAAAAAAAGAAAAAAAAAAAAAGGGCATCTCAAATTAAGATTTGAATATGTAAGCTACATCTACATGCATGCAAAACTGGAACGGTAATATATAGGAAACTGGATGATATATAAAAAAGGTACCTGTAGGATTGTGGCCAAGCGGAAGAATCCAGCAGCCCGACGTCATCGATGATGACGTTATTGGAGGAGTGGGCGGCGGCTGCAACGGAGGAACTAGAAGTATCGTCGTTGTCAGTGGTGTCGCAATCCCTTTCGGCCTCGTAATCTTCATCGTCTGTTTCCACCCTATCACCCCGATCCGGCCCAAATTCTTCGTCCATCTTCATTGTCGTTATATTTCTTTCTTTCTTGATTATTAATTCAATTTCCAAAATAAATAAATAAATTAATTATAGGAGCTTAATATAAGAAAATACGAGATTTACGTGTTATAAAGCCTTTTAATTTGAAGGGAGGGGAAGAAATGAGTATTTATTTGTTAATGAAGAAATTAAGAGGGAGAAGAACACGGTGGAGGAATTAATGGCCAGTCAGGAAGGTCTAGAACACGGTTGTGTATGTATATGTATTGTATTCCACGTGCAAATCAGTTGCATCTAATTTAGTGTTCATGTAAGGACAGTTCGCAATGAACCGGACTTTGAAGAGATCTAGTCTAAATGAGCTGGACTACTGTTATTTTCCCATAATTATTGTAATTTCATATTTTATTTGGCTTTAGAGATTTTTTTTTTTTTAATAGTAGTATAATACTTCTGTTCCGATTTATAAAACTATTGTCCACTTTTAAAGTTAATTAAAGATATTTAAATAAAAATAAGATAATTTATTAAAATTTTGAAAAAAAAATTAAAAAATAAGTAATACTTTTAAATAATTTGTAATATTAATCATTTAAAATAAAATAGTGTCAATTATGAGTTTTAAAGGTTTAAGTTGACTTGAAAAATCAATATTAATTTTATATTTTGGAACGGAATATTATATAAAGTCTTTCTAAATTATCTTAAATTCTCAGTCTTACTACTATTTCTTCAAATACAAAAAAACAAAACTTTTAACATGAATTCCATATAATCACCAATTCACGATTAACTATTCCATATAAAAAAATGGTTTAGTTCAATATTTTTTTTTGTTCTTAGAAAGTCCTAAATGCAGGCCTAAGGCTCTTATCTTATCTTAAGATCTTCCCTAAACTTTCACGGCCCATAAAATTAGAAGACATCGTCCATTAGAACCATTTCCCAACAATAAGCTAAAAAGCGATATTTCGTATGTTAAAATAATATTTATACCTGATCTAGTCACACGTAGAAGTGAGATTATTTATCATGTAAAATTTACGTAGAAATATCGATTCTAAACCAAATCAATATAAGTGCAACATCCAAACTGAACCCGAACTTTTATGAGTTTTGCCTCTTTGTAAAAGATCTTTTCGATCGGATCCTTATGTTATGCCTCTTATCTGTATCCATATAACTGTAGGCTGGTTTGGCTTGTATTTATTAGAATTTGAGTAAAATTAAGGTGAGTTTTAATAATTATTTTAAATGAATTCATATATCGATGTATTACATTAAAATGAGTAGATTAAATTACGTATTTGGAAGTTCAAATCAATGGAGAATGAATAGATATTAAGCTAAAGATTCTTAAAGAAATGATAAATGATAAAAAAATATATGTGGAATAGAAATTAACGTTGGTTAGAACTAAAAACTTAATAGATTTATATAGAAGAAAGTTCTTTCTTGGGTTTGGAGTGCCGAGGGCGCTTCAGCTTTTTGTGTGGAGAGATGGCGCACTGTGAGGAGCTTGGTTTTGAACCGTGGCGTAACTTGAGGCTACCGTGGAAGTGCAGGTTTGGGTCTTTGTATATAATTTTTGAACAAAATTTATTTAATTTTTAATTTATTTTATTATTTATTTAGTTCTATAATCAAATTTGTGTTGTTTATTTATTATCATTATATTGTGTCATTTTGTGAAGTTACTTGCACTAGAAACGGGGTCTAAAGCTGCGTTGTTTTGGAAAACTATCTCTACTGAAAGGTCTTTGTAAAACTACGTCGTTTTGCTGACGGACGAACACCTTTTCTATTAAAGTATTAAACTTCGTCGTTTTTGTTTCTTGAGCGCAAAGCTACGTCGTTTTTGTTCGAGCAGGCGCTTTTGTTTAAAAGCCAAAGCTACGTGGTTTTGGCTTAATCGAACATTTTCAATGGGTTGTGTCCCTTTTGATGAATCACTTACCCTCTATAAATAGAGAAGGGCTACCATTTCATTCATTCAAATCATTCGAACATTAATCATTATAAGTCTTATTCTTCTTCATTTCATAAGCAGGTTTATAGTTTATCTTTGAGAAATGCAAGCGTTTAATTTGGTTAGATTGGTGTGTTATTTGTAGTCTTTGGCGTTGTGGTATATATACTTAGATAATGTTATCATTCTAGCGTTATACTCATCATAGTAGATAAGTGTTAATCGTGTTACTGGCTATACATAAATAATGAAACTTCAATCTGACAGCCTAATGAGGATATTTTTGGGATGATAATCTTATAAAACATATTATGAGTTGATACAATGTTTATGCCCATTTCTGACCAACTCTTTTACTCATTTTTTTTATAGGCTCTTTATCAAACTCAACGGAGGTTGGTCATTCGCTATGAAACATGAGTTCAATGTTCAAACTAGCTATTACAAAGAAAGTACACGAACAACTATGTATAAAGATTAGCATCAGGATATCAGGATTCGATTAACGTGAAGTTAAAAGGCTGTAAAATGAGTAAGCTGATTTGAAACGATTCGTCTTTCAGGCTCATTTAAAAGTTGGATTCGATTCATTTAGAAATATAAATGATTCGAATATGAAGCGAAATTTTAAAATTCGATAAATTCTTCGAGCACTCCTCCAATTGCAATTTTCGTGTTGATCTTAGGGCGTATTACGTTTAAAAGAAGTTTAGAATTGTATTGAAATTCGATTCGAGATCGTCTTGGAATTCGATAGTTAAAGGAACGACCGAATCAGAATTTATTTTATCTTTCGATAATTTTGTGAATCGAATCGGAAACATTTCAATCTTTGTTCAAGCTACGGTTGGTTTATTTACGTGAAGTTAACTTAGTAGGATAAGTTAATCGATTAATCGTCTGATCTTGCGGTCTCGAGGAGAAATCGCTTCGATTTAGCATTATCGAATCTTATATTATCGATTAAAGTGAAAAATGTTCGTCTTACTTATATGCCATTATATCCATAGGCAAAATGAACTCTTCAAGGTAATGAAAAGACTGAAACTCATTTTCAAAAATTTACAATGATTAAATAAAAGACTGAAACTTTTACATCTGTGCACAGTAACATCTTTCCCCAAATTTGGCCTAGAAGTATTATTAATTCTCGAAATTTACCCAAATTATAGATTTTTTTTCAAATAGAATTCCACCAAGAACAATATCATGCAAGGGCACTCATCATCCTCATACTAGAAAAGTTCAGTTGTTCTTGGTAAAACATTTGTGAAAAAAACATAAATTTCTCATAAAGTAACAGTCAAAAAACATAAAAGAAAAACAAACCCATCAGAACTAGAACACACCATTCTTTCTTGCACAATGATTCACAGTGGCATTAGGTTGCACACATCAGTAAAAAGTTTTTCACAAAATACATCAATGTAGAGTTAAGTATTACAAGATTTTAACGCTTGTTGTCTGCTTGGTTTAAGCTTCCCAAGACCATTGCAACAGGCACATACAATCTGAGCTTGATCCTTTCGACTGCATTCGCCCTCAGGAGGTAACATCTGCTTTCGCACAAAACCTGCCCATCACATTCAGGACACCTGCAACAAGCACAAAATTATCCATGAACTCAAGATTACATACAAATTATGAGAAAGTTAAGCAGATAAAAGTGTAAATTACAGGTCCTTGCGGGAAAAGAGGATGGGAAAGCAGTTCCCAACAATGCCACGGCGCACCGAGCAATCAGATAAATAGTGCCATCAGGAGGATACATCTCCAACTGCTGCAACCACTGTCAAAGATCTATTTTTCTTTTCTTGTTATTCTCAACTTTTTCCAGATGAAACTTTTGTACCCAAAATGTTGATTGGCCATATGCTGTGCTGAGAGATGGACCAACTGCAGATTGCTTTACGGAAGTTGTAGAATAGAAAACTTGCAGAGGAGCTATAGATGCCATTTTGTTGGTATAATTGGAAATTGGTGTAGAAACCATACCAGCTGCAATTTGGCAGTAGCTCCTTTTATATGCAACATGTGTGTATGTTTGTCCATAGAATACATTGGATAAGGCCCACATCAGAATCAGGAATATGGAGATTACAAGATAAGGATGGTCCCATCTACTCAACTGACCTAGCCATAAACCAACTACACCCCGGCACCTATACCACATTTGTTTTATGGATATTGTGGTATCAGTTGTGTGCTTATAAATCAAGCACCAAACTCTAGAACTTAATTCACATATTCACACATGAACATTAGCAGACTGAACTTGTTTATCAAACTAAACTACAGGCATATAAAATCGAGTGCTTTGTCTTTCTTCTATTCATCTAAGCTTTGATAAATGAAGGTAAACGCTGAAACCTCCAGAACCCTATTATATGTTGAGGCTGAGAACTATATGATACTACTCCATATGATTGCAGTTATGCCACAGGTATTATGTGTTTCTTAGCAACCTGAAAAGCTATGTGAATTCTTTATATAATGAAATTTAGAGACGACAAGAAGATCACCGGTGCAGAAATCAATAGAAAATATTAATGAAACCAAATAACTAAGTTCTAGGAAATCAAGACAAGAAAGTTGAAGGGGAGACACTTGTGTCTTTTTACTGTGCACATCAAGATATTAATGAATGCTTTGAATAATCACAATGGTGCAGAGGAGTTTGCATCCATATATTCAAAGAAAATCTATTTTTCTCCCCCATGTGAACATATACGTCGACTTCACATCAGCATCTATAGCTTTAAGAAAATGTTCTGTGCCAGAGTACTTGACCATCAAAACATGCCCTCAAATCTAATTTTTAACATTATAGTGATCCCCAAGAAATTTTAAAAACCAAAATTACTGGAAAAAGTCGATGGAATAAGAATGAGGCATATCAACTAAAATACAAAAGACTAGAAATATATCAAATCTTAACATATCAACCTTCACAATGGCAGTAAATAAACCCAACCAATAGTTACTGTTCATAGGATCAGATAATCAAAATATATTCAGGAAGCCAGAGTGAGCTGAAGCGGGTATCGAACAAACA
>JAINUW010000696.1:0-232825 GCA_020205615.1 Panax quinquefolius | reverse complement strand
CGGATAAAAATTTAAGGCGAATAAGAGGGATGGTGACTCATCCGAGAAGATGATCAACAAAGACCTTCCCAAGATCCACAGTGAGATTTGACCAGTCAAGAAGACGCCAGAGGCATCTTCAATAATCGACAGGATGGCCCCTACCATCATCGCCTTTTTGCTTTTACTTAAAGCAAAAGTCTTTACTTTAGTTAAAATGTAAAAGTAAAAGAATAACTTTGCTTTTACTTAAATGTTTTAACTTTAGTTAAATGTTTCTTACATTTACCCATGTAAAAGTAAATGTAAAATGTTTTACGCTTTTACTTTTACTTTAGTAAATTACTTTTACTTCGCATCGTAATAGTGATTCCCGCATGAATCAAATAGTAATTTACTTTTCGCTTTTCTATTTAAAGAAACTCAAGTGTTAGAGTTTCTTTAGGCTTAATTCAATGTAGCCTCGTAGCTTCTCTCTAGAAAGCTCTTCCGAGGTCCTCTCCCTTCTCTCTAGTTAATGAGATTAAGCTTTCACCGATCTTCTTAGTTAGAAGATGAAGACTAAGTCCTTAATACTTCGATCTTCCTCTTAAACATTTAGTCTAGGATTCACATGTAATCCCTTCCCAAATGTTTATAAATAAAAGAAAGAGATTACTTTACCGATTCAATTTGGCCATCTTCTTAATCTTTTATTTTTCTCATAAAGTTTTTCTTTAAAACTTATCCCGCTGTTATATGGTATCAGAGCCACAATTCAGTTAAGAACAATTGTGCCAAGTAAATGGCAATACGGTATTAAGGTTCTTATTGATATTCAAAGTATTTACCGCTGTTATTGGAAAGGAGAGAGGAAGAACAGAGATCCTGAGGAAAAAATATTGCTAGAATTATAATAGAAGTTCCTATTAAAATTTAAATCGCGTAAATTTCGGTTCGCATCGACCGCAAGTCACCAAGTACATTTTAGTAAAAGATGTTGAAAATTTAGCTCTAAGCATTCTTTCGCTAGACGGCAAGCTTTATTAAACATTTTGATTTTGGTATTGAATCATTAAAAAGCGAAAATAATTCTATTATGATTTTCTTACGGAGAATTTATTAAATACGGTACTATTTATAGTGCACGTATTATAACTCATGAATTCTCAACTTTGCTTTGATCGTAGAAGAACTTGGCTTTGATCAATGGCAAAATAATTCTATTCGATTTTCTTACGGAGAATTCGTACAATTGCTATCTGATCGAGTTTTGAGTTCATCACTCCTCTTCGAGTCCGGGTAATACTAGTAGCTGATAATCATCCAAGGTACCTTTTAGTCCCTCACCCGATTTACCCACATCTGCTCGGTCAGATAGAACATTCTGCTCGGGATAACTTTGAGTTTTAGGATTCGAATTTTAAGTTATTAAGTCGAACCGTTGACTCCATTCGTTAATCCAAGAAGACTCCTGTCTTCAAATTTCTGATCACTACCTCTGCCTATAATGTGCTCAAAATGGAAAAGTTATTTGTTTTATATCGATCACCCTACATGAAGCGAAAAATAGTCGATTCTAGCAAGCTTCATTACCAGCAGTTTTCCCTCTGATTTGGCATTTTTCCAAAAGCACTCTTTTATAAGTCTCTTTGTTTATTATGAGGATATTCTCCCTTAGGCCTCCAGTGATGAAATATCAACCCAATTTATACAGGCAAGCGTGAATCAAAAGTTCTTTTATCATTCTTTTGTATATTAAACAATTCCTTGATTTCTGATCGAGAAACATCCCTCCAGGTCTAACGGATCTCTCAGTATAGTTATCTCTTTTTGCTTTTGTAGTTATGTTGAAGCACGGTATATGTCTCTCCTTCATCGTAGAGCAGTCCTATAGTCATTCCACAGGTTGTTCGGCCTCGACCCATAAGTTCAAAAGTCCAATCTCATTATTGATTCGGCTGCGGTGGTATAGGCATGGTTCTGCACAAGGCCTCTTCCCATCCACTTAAGGGTCCAGTTACCCATTTTGCTATCATTAATAAACTGTGATCCAAAGAATGAGAAATATTCTTCCTACTTCTTCTCTTAAATTAGTAAATATAAAATTTCCCCTGATGCTTAAAATAGTAACATGTATGTTCTCCACCCTGCATGCTACAGTAATTGAGTTAGCTTATTCCCCATCCACTCCCCTCGGATTTTCCGCTTTTTTCTACATAATTAATTGGTGGATGGATTCATAAGTTACTGAAATCATTAGTCGAGTTGACAAAAAATTTCCTGGCACTCCCCAATTCAGTTCGGTCAATTTCCGGTCATTAGGGCTAAGGATTCTGAAGCCATGTCTTTAGGAGCCTCTTCCTCAAGTGGGAAAAGATTTCAAAAGAATCTAAGTTAAAAGCCGGGTCTCTACCAGATCATCCTGTTCACGTAGTATTACGATTTTACACGATCATTTATAGGTGGTGAGTTCAAACTCATTGTCGAGCCTCGATAAAGGGTTGATGAGTTACCCGGAAAGAAGCCTTCTAGGCATTCCTCACCTTCTTCTCAGAATGACTCAGTTAGCCACCTATGTAAGACGATGATCTGGATGATCACAGTCGAGACCCGTAAACCTTCAGGGATGCTTCAGGACCCATTTTGGTTCGACATCTACAAAGAAGCCGCCATTACTCGTGATTTAGCGGCTGCCCGGCTGCTCGATTCTTTATTACGATTAACGGCCACACTGTCTTATAGCGATGATTGCAGCCTGATGACCAAGCCTGCTCGTGAATGCTTTGACGTTTCGATTGACATTTTGCTTGCTCTTTAAGGCGTTATCAAAGATTCTACTTTCGGTACCGAAGTAGCTCGGTGCGAAAGAGGCTCTTTTTCCACCGAAGAAGAGTCAGGTCAAAAGTTATCGAAGCTAAAACACCATAATAATCAAAAGTTAGCCTTTGTTCATCAGTCATTATGCTGTGATACGTACTTTTGTTTTAATTTTAAGAATTTGCTTTTTATTTTTACGATGGTAATTCACTTTTACCTTGGTGAAATGTTTCTTACTTTTGCTTTTACTTTAGTAGAATCCTTTTTTTACTCTTAGTGAAATGTTTCTTACTTACCCAAGTAAATATAACGAGTTCCTTTCATTTACCCTCGAGCAGTGAAGGCGGAAGCCTATTTAGCCGTCGATTTGAAAAGCTAGAAGACTACGAGCTCTTTCTCTCGAGGAAGAATCTTTTGTTTCTAATTCACGATCACCATTATAACCCCTCTTCTCCAATTCTCTAGTTAAATACTTTCAAATTTGCCAAAGTTCTTGCTTTATTTTTAGCTCTCAGATCAGACATAGATTTAATAATTAATATAACTGCTTATTTATTTTATAGTATTTGTATTTGACTTCTGATTGTGTATGCGCTCTCTCTTGTTCTTCCTCTCTCCTTGGGTCTTTTTGAAATTTGATAAGGTTATTTCACAGATAAAAAATTTTAAGGCGAATAGTGAGGAGTTAATTTCATCTACGAAAGATGATCCATGACACCTTCCAAGCATCCGAGACGGTTGAAATCGAGGAAGAAGCCTTGACCATCTTGGGTCGATGACATTTGATGGCCCCAGTATTCCTTCATTTTAACTTTTTACTTAAAGCAAAATTCTTTTACTGAATTAGAAATGTAAAAGTAAAAGTAAAAGAATAACTTTGCTTTTACTTAACTTAAATGTTTTTAACTTTAGTTAAATGTTTCTTACATTTACCCATGTAAAAGTAAATGTAAAATGTTTCTTACGCTTTACTTTTACTTTAGTAAATTACTTTTACTTCAAGTTAATCGTAATAGTGATTCCTCGTGAATCAAATAGTAATTTACTTTTTTTTCTATTTAAAGAAACTCAAGTGTTAGAGTTTCTTTAGGCTTAATTCAATGTAGCCTCGAGCTTCTCTCTAGAAAGCTCTTCCGAGGTCCTCTCTCCCTTCTCTCTAGTTAATGAGACTAAGCTTTCACCGATCTTCTTAGTTAGAAGATGAAGACGAAGTCCTTAATACTGATCTTTCCCTCTTAAACATTTAGTCTAGATTCACATGTAATCCCTTCCCAAATGTTTATAAATAAAAGAAAGAGATTACTTTACCGATTCACCCATCTTCTTAATCTTTTATTTTTCTCGTTAAAGTTTTTCTTTAAAACTTATCCCATTGTATATGGTATCGAGCCACAATTCGGTTAAGAACAATTGTGCCAAGTAAATGGCAATACAAGACATTAAGGTTCTTATTGATATTCAAAGTATTTACAATGTTATTGGAAAGGAGAGGAAGAACGTAGATCCCGAGGAAAAAATATTGCTAGAATTATAATAGGAAGTTCCTATTAAAATTTAAATCGCCTTTAAATTTCTCGTTCGCATCGACGCAAGTCACCAAGTACATTTTAGTAAAAGATGTTGAAAATTTAGCCTCTAAGCATTCTTTTCGCTAGATGGCAAGCTTTATTAAGCATTTTTGATTTTGATATCAATACATTAAAGGCAAAAATAATTCTATTCCCGATTTTCTTACAGAGAATTTATTCATACAGTACTATTTATAGTACCATTGTAATAACTCAATTCTCAACTTTGCTTTGATACATGTAGAAGAACTCGGCTTTGATCAATGGCAAAATAATTCTATTCTCGATTTTCTTACCGTGAGAATTTATTCATACAGTACTATATCATGAGTTTCAGAGGTTCATCCTCCTCTCGTGGTCCGGGCCCTAGTGGCCCAAGTAATCATCCCAGAGGTACCTTAGTCCCTCACCCAAGCCACTCCCTGCCTATCACCAAACAAATTTTCATTCTTGGGACAATCCCTCAAGCCTTATAGTTCACCCTAGTTAATAAGCTGAACCCATTGACCCATTCAAGAATCCAAAGAAAGACCTCGTCTTCTCCCAACACTCCTCTTCCGAGCATGTGCTCAAATGGGAAAGTTATTTGTTTCATATTGAACCCTACATGAAGCCAAAAATGATCCAGCTTAAGCTTGTCAGCTTTTTCCCTCTCCGGTTGGCATTTTCCTCCACGCTCCTTATAAGTCTCTTGTTTATTATAAGGACATTCTCCTTGAAACCGAGTCAAGAATATCAAACTAATTTATGCAAACAATGATAAATCAAAAGTTCTTTATCATTCTTTGTATATTAAACAATTCCTTCAGATTGATTGGGGAAAACATCCTCCGATCTAATGGATCTCTAATCATAGAAGTTCCTATTAAAATTTAAATCATTCTAAATTCTCGGTTCGCATTGACCTGCAAGTAAGTCACCTAAGTACATTTTAGTAAAAGATGTTGAAAAATTTATATTTCAAGATTCTTTTCGCTAGATGGCAAGCTTTATTACATTTTTGATTTTGATATTCACATTAATAGGCGTAAAATAATTCTATTCTCGATTTTCTTTTACCGTAGAGAATTTATTCATGCTGCACTATTTATAAGACTCAGACATTGTAATAATCAATTTCAACTCTTCGCTTCGATACACAGTAAGAACTCGCTTTGATCAATGGGCAAAATAATTTTATTCCTGATTTTCTTACCAGAGAATTTATTCACATTGTGCACTATACAACATGAAGTTTCAGAGGTTCATCCTCCTCCTCCTCGTGGTCCCGGTCACCCTACGCCGTCCAAGTAATCATCCAGAGGTAATTTTAGTCCTCACCCAGCTACTCCCCGCCTCATCACCAAACAATCTTTCTGCCTTCTTGGACAACCCCTTTGCTTCCTTATAGTCTCAAAATTTCTAGTTAATAGTTTTTCCCTAACCTATCGACCCATTCAAGAATCCAAAGAAAGCATCTGCCTTCGCCTTCCCCAAATACTCCCTCTTCCGAAAGCACGCTATCAACGGAAAGTTATTTGTTTCATATTGAACCCTACATAGCTAAAAATGATCCAGCTTAAGCTTGCTTCAGCTTTTTCCTCTCCGGTTGGCATTTTCCTCCACTCGCCTTATAAGTCTTGGTTTATTATAAGGACATTCTCAAACCCCAGTCAAGAATATCAAAACTAATTTATGCAAACAATGTATAAATCAAAAGTTCTTTATCATTTTTTCAGAGCATTAAACAATTCTTCGTATTTTCGATTAGGGAAAACATCCTCCGATCTAACGGATCTCTAATCGAGGCTTATCCTTTTTCATTTTACGACATTGCTCGCATATATGTCTCCTTCATCGAACGAGTCCCATAGTCATTCTCGGCTTATTCGGGCTTCGACCTCATAAATTCAAAAGTCCGTTAAATCCTCATTAATTCGGTCTTCCGGTGGTATAGGCATGGTTCTACCTACGATTCTCTCCCGATCCCCTTTAAGGTCCAAGTTACCCATTTTGCTAATAATAAGAAACTGCATCCAAAAAGAATGAGGCATTCTCTCTCACTCTTCTCTCTTCATTAGTAAATATAAGGTTCCCCGATACTTAAAATGGCACACGGGTGATTTCTCCACCGTTGTTAGTAATTCAAAGAAGTATTCTCGATCCACTTCGACTTTCCGCTTTTTTCTACATCAAGTGGTGGATGTTCTGATGCTACTGTAATCATTGGTCGAAGTTCAACAAGAATTTCGTTGCTCCTATTCCGCCTACCAAATAATTCTCATTACCATTCAAAGCTAAGGATTCCTAAAGTCATCCTTTAGAACCCTCTTCTTCTTCAAGTCGTAAAAAAGATTTCAAAAGAATCTAAGTCAAAACCAAATTCTACAGATCCTTTCTCCTGCTCCCCTGTGAGCATTGATTTCAAAAGATTGCTCCAGAGGAGTTAAAACTTATTGCTCAAGCCCTCAATAAAAGAATTATTGTTACACTTAAGAAGCCCTAGTTTCTGTACCTCGCCTTCTTCTCGTAATGACTCGCTTAGGCTACAATTCTTGTTAAGATGATGGTCTGCAGACGACTTTACGGCACCATCAACCTTCTTATACTCAGGACCCATTCACCGACATCTACAGTTAGAAGCCAAGCATTATCTGCCAGCTTAGCTAAAGACTTTCCGCAAGCCCGCCATCGCTCGATTAATCTCAAAGACCTGCTCGGCAATGGGCCATCATTTTCGATTACCCAAAGACCCGCTTCTCCTTAATTACCACCGCTCAATGAAGACTCTTGCAAGAAGCAATCAAAAAGATTCCACCTTTTCCAGTCAAAGTAGCTCAACAGTAGCAGGCTCTTTTTCACCAAAAGGTAGTCAGAAGGAAATGAGTTGTGCTTGTCTACTAAAAGAACTGGTAGTCAATAAGTTAGCACCTGCTCATCAACATTGTTTGTCTCGCATTTTTACTTTTGCTTTTACTTTAGTAATTCACTTTTACCTTAGTGAAATGTTTCTTACTTTTTACTTTTACTTTAGTAAATCACTTTACCTTAGCTGAAATGTTTCTTACTTTACCCAAGTAACATATAATACCCTCTCTTATTCTATAAAAAGGAAGGTTGACAGCTCTATTCGGCAAGTCGGGCCGAAATCCTGGGAAGACTCTAGCTCTCTCTCCTCAAGTTAATTTTTTAGCTTTACCTCACTGACCTACTTAACCTTCTTTCTCCACCTTGAAGTTAAATGTTTTAAATTTGTAGTTCTTGTTTTATTTTAGTTCTTAGATCGTATATGTATTTAATAATTAATACAATCAAATATTACAATTCAAGCTTATTTATTTATAGATCGTAACATTTCACTGCAGACGCTACCTCTCTATTCTTCCTCCTCAGATTCTTCTTTTCAATGATAGGTTATTTCCTCGGATAAAACTTTTAAGGCTGTAATAGTAGGGATGGTGACCATCCGAAAAGATGATCAACAACACCTTCCTAAAATCCACGCTGAGAGATTCGACCAAGTCATGTGGAAGAAGACGCCAGAGGCATCTTCAATAATCCTACGTTTACTGCCCTGTAACCATCATCACGCTTTTTACCAAAAGTAAAAGTCTTTTACTTGTTAGAACGAAAGCAAAGCACAAAGAATAACTTTGCTTTTACTTTAACTTAAAATGTTTTTAACTTCAGTTAAATGTTTCTTATTTACCCATGTAAAAGTAAACCGTAAATGTTTCTACGCTTTTTACTTTTACTTTAGTAAATTTACTTTTACTTGCGAATCGTAATAGTGATTCCTCGCCAGAATCAAATAGTACTTTCATTTTCAGCTTTTTTTATTTCAAAGAAACTCAAGTGTTAGGAGTAGCTTTTAGCTTAATCTCAATGTAGCCTCGCAGCTTCTCTCTCTAGAAAGTTCTCTTCCTATAGTCCTCTCCCTTCTCTAAGGTTGCAGATCTGGGCTTTCACTGGATCTTCTTAGTTGGGAAGATGAAGAGCTCAAGTCCTTACTGATTTTCCTCTTAAACATTTAGTCTAGTATTCATACGTAATCCTTCCTGTAAATGTTTATAAATAAAGAGAGATTACTTACCCACCAACTATCATCTTCTTAATCTTTTTATTTTGTCATAAAGTTTTTCTTTTAAAACTTATCCTCAATATATATATGGTGAATGTGAGCCACAATTCGCTTAAGAAACAATTGTGCCAAGTAAAAGGCAATACTAGTATTATGTTCTTATTGATATTCAAAGCATTTACTCACTGTTATCGGGAGCGAGAGGAAGAACAGATCCCTGGTATGAATATCGCTAGAATTATAATAGAAGTTCCAATGATAATTTAATCTCGCCGTAAATTTCGTTCGTATCGATCGTAAGTCACCCAAGCACATTTTAGTAAAAGATGTTAAAACTTTAGCTTCTAAGCATTCTTTCGCACATGGCAAGCTTTATTAAGCATTTTGATTTTGATATCGAATTTATTAAAGGCAAAATAATTCTATTCTCGATTTTCATCAATGAGAATTTATTCATATAGTACTCATTTATAGCAATTGCGATTGTAATAACCGAATTTCAACTTTGCTTTTGACACATGAGAAGAACTCGTTTCATCAACGGCAAAAAATAATTCTATTCTCGATTTTCTTACTGTGAGAATTTATTCACATGTACTATATAACATTTAGTTCGAGGTTCATCCTCCTCTCAGTGGTCCTGCCTTTAAGTGGCCCAAGTAACCATCCCAGAGTACCTTAGTCCCTCACCAAGCATTCTCATCGCCTATCACCAAACAATTTTTCCGCTTTGGGATAATCCCTTGTTTTATGGTTCAAATTTTCTAGTTAATAAAGCCCGAACCCATCGGGATCCATTCAAGAATCCAAAGAAAGACCTCGCCTTTCAGCCTCCCAATACTCCTCTTCCGAGCATGTGGTACTAAACGGGAAAGTTATTTGTTTCATATCAACCCTACACGAAGCCAAAAATGATCCATTAAGCTTTATCAGCTTTTTCCTCCCCGTCAGCATTTTCCTCCACCGCTTCCTTATAAGTCTCTTGTTTATTATAAGGACATTCTCCTTGAAACCGAAAGCCAAGAATATCAAACTAATTTATGCAAACAATGATAAATCAAAAGTTCTTTATCATTCTTTGTATATTAAACAATTCTTCAGATTTCCTCGATTGGGAAAACATCCTCCGATCTAATGGATCTCTAATCATAGTTATCCTTTTGCTTTTATGATTATATTGCTTCGGGTATATGGTCTCTCCTTCATCGTAACGAGTCCCATAGTCATTCCCGGTTTATTCAACTTCGATCATAAATTAAAAGTCCAACTTTATCGGGTTCGCCCTTCCGTGGTATAGGCATGGTTCTACCTATCTCCTTCCCGATCCCCTTAAGGTCCAAGTTACCCATTTTGCTAATAATAGTAAACCGATCCAAAGAATGAGAACATTCCTCTACTCTTCTCTTCATTAGTAAATATAAGGTTCCTCGATACTTAAATGGCAATACGGTATTTCTCCACCCTCATGAAATAGTAATTCAGTTAGCTTATCTCCGATCCACTCCCTCGACTTTTCCCGCTTTTTCTACATCAAGTGGTGGATAAGTTCGATGTTAATGTAATCATTGTCAGTTCAACAAGAATTTCCTCATGTTCTATTCCAGCCTCCAAATATTCTCAAATATTCAAAGCAAGGATTCTAAAGCCATCCTTTAGAACCCTCTTCCTCAAGTCGTAAAAAGATTTCAAAGAATCTAAGTCAAAACTACCAATGTACCCTACAGATCCTCCTGCTTCTGTAGCATTTCGATTTCAAAGATTGCTTTGCGGTGAGTTAAAACTTATTGCTCAAGCCCTCAATAAAAAGAATTGACGAGTTACACGAAGAAGCTTTCCCTAGGCATTCCTCACCTTTCTTCTCGTAATGACTCCGCTTAGCCAATTTGCAGAAGATGATGGTTCAGACGATCCCTATCAAGCACCATCAACCTTCAGATGCTCAGACCCATTTTGCTTCGACATCTACAAGAAAGCCAAGCATTATTCGGGCTTACAAGACTCAAGCCCCGGCAGCCTGGGCCATCGCTTCATTAATCCAAAGACCCTCCCTACAGCCTGCGCCATTATTCTCGATTACTCCAAAGACCGCTCCCAAGTAGCTAGCCATCGTTTCAATGCACAAGACTGCCTTTCAGAGAAAGGTCAAAGATTCCACTTTCCAACTGAAGTAGCTCAACAAAGAAAAAAGGCTCTTTTCAATCGAAAAGCAAGAGTCGAAATAAAGTTGTCGGCTAAAGCATCTCTAATAGTCAAAAAGTTAGCACTGCTTCATCAACAAATATTCATCAGCACTCGCTTTTACTTTTTTTTACCTTTTGCTTTTTTTGCTTTTACTTTAGTAATTCACTTTTACCTTAGTGAAATGTTTCTTACTTTTTGCTTTTACTTTAGTAAATCACTTTTACCTTAGTGAAATGTTTCTTACTTTACCCAAGTAATGTAACAGCCCCTTCCTTATTCTATAAAAGGAAGGCGAGCTCATTCGCAAGTCATTAAACTTAGAAAGACTCGAGCTCTCTCTCAAGAATCTTTAGTTTCTACCGATCACGTTATTTACTTAACCTCTTCTCCAATTCTCTAGTTAAATGTTTTAAATTTGTAAGTTCTTGTTTTATTTTCAGTTCTTAGATTGTATATAGTATGAATAATTAATACACAATTCATAATTATTTATTTATAGGCATCAGAATACTTGGATCGTGTGTGCTTCTCCGTTCTTCTCTCTCCATACTTTGATTAAAGTGCGCTTTCTTCCCTCTCTTCCCAATATGGTATAACTCATAACCAATATGGTATCGTAGCCAGCCAAGTTCTTCTCTATGTTCTAATGACCAAGAAGATCTTTTAATTTGCTTTATTAAAACTGCTTTTCAAAAATCATTTCATCCTTTATCGAAGTCACCTAACTTATCAGAAGAACCTTGTCATTCAACCCTAGGTAAGTCTCTCATGAAGAAAGGAAGGGTTTAAGAACAATAGGTAATGAGTCTACCTGGTAAAGAGGGTCTCGAACGGAAGATAAAGAGTGAATATTTTTGGAACCCAAAAGAATAATGAGTAGGTTATTTAGATCTAACTCCTCAAATAGTCATAGGTCAACCTCAAACCTATACCGTATATAGTTAATCAGAAGAAAAAAAGCTATGAAAATATCAAATAAGTTTTACATAATCGAATATTCCTGCATTTCTCCCAAAGAAATTTATCACCAACATTCTTAGATAACTTTAAAATGATTATAATGTTAAAACAAAGCTTGAAAAGGTCTATGCTATTAACAAAGAGTATGAAAATCAGAGCCTTCTTTCCCCGATGTTATTAAAAACATAGAAAAAGGGGGTTATAATTTCATCCACATAGTTCTAGTTCAAGTAAGAAGCTAAAACCATCAATATTAAAGGAATTAATTCAAGCATCTACCTGCCTCGTAGATGCTAGATTTTTGAATTATTATCCAAGCATAATAGGTGCTATGGAAGCCGTCCCCGCACAATGGTCCTATCCATTTTAATTGCTTTCCGACTTCACACTTAGTCTAAGTGATCAACACCTATTAAAAGCCTTAACATTAAATATTAAAACAAAGAGAAAATTACACAAATGATCAAGGTTCTCAACTAATCAGCTTCTAATCTTTAGAATTTATTATAAGACCATGAAGACTAATTTGAATGTCCATGCCCTTTAATAAAAGCCCTAAAGATCACAATCAGATTAATTCAAAGTTCAACCAAATGATGCTAATATCCGCATCCCTAGAACAATTCTACGGAAAGATATTACATTACCCAAATAATGGATTTTACCAAGTGAAATACCACAAAGAAATCAGAGTAAACAACGAGTGAACATTGAAAACATAAGGCATTCTTTTCGATGGAACTGCCAAAGTTAGCTTTGAACGCTCTAGAAGACCAAATATTATAGAGGACTATTCTAGTTCTTCACCTCCTTCTATGAATCTACCTAGAGAGATTCTCAAAGTCCTTAGTAACCCTTCTATAAGAGACATTAAGTTAAAAGGAATTTTAAATCAAGGTCAAGCAAGTCATCCTTGTTATTCTTGTCACCCTCGAATTACTCACCCGAGGAAGAAAGCTCTTCTTCTCCTAATTCTTCCGAGCTCCCCACTCACCGATTTTGATGTTCCAATTAATAATCAATTAAGAGTCATTAAGAAAGAATTTGTGTTAGATCGATTAATCTTGTGAATGATTTAACTCCAAGTCTAATAAAATTAAAAGACATCAATTTAGAAAAAATCACCCAACCGAGAAAGAAAGAGATAAAATTGTCAATAAATGGAAGAAATTTATCAATAAAGTGAAAAAATTAATATTACCTTCTATGATTGGTATGAGCAAAGATCAATTTAAATGCAATGTTATAACTAAAACTCAATGGGTCAAAGAAGACAAGTCTAAGGTTTCGCCTAGTCACCCACCCTTAGAATCAGCTCTTAATTTCAAAGAAAAATACTTCAAGAATCTACCAAATGCATTTAAAAATCTCAAATGGAATTAATGATGATAAAAAAAATCATTGACAAAGCTTAAATTTTAGTAACCAATACCTAGCAACCTGTGAGGAAAACAAAGCAAGACAGATCAAGAAAAATTTGAAGAAAATATAATTAAAAAACCGAGTCAAAATTGTTCAACCACTATTAAAACTACCGTAAAAATAGAGAAAAATTAGGTTTACCTAATAAAGACGCCGATTCACAAAGAGCTTATCGATCGCTTATTTAAAAAATTAAAACAAAGATCGAACCTAAACAAGCTAAGATTATTGCTATTATCGATCGATTAACTCGATAATGAAAGCAAGAGTCATTCGATAGTCAATCGCCTACCTCATCAATATTAAGATATTCATGAACAGCTAAATAAGTTAACCGTCCATAATACTAGTATGACCGTAAATTGGTATTCTGTATCAACTCTCCGTGATTTACAATTTGAAGAGAGAAACCTAGATAAACAATTTTCTGCTTCGCCTAATAAAATTTATGAATGGAATATCGATTTTGATTTAGTGAACAAGAAATCCTCAATAAGTTAAATCATACGTCCACAAGTGCAAATAAATATCTAACTAAATTCAACACTCTTACTCAACCAGATATCGTTGAATTATCGGCTAGTGGATTTACAGTGTATTCTCGTGTCTTGTGGGAAAAAAACATCTCACTCAAGATTCTAGATTATCTATTATCCATGCCGTTCGGCTAGATGTCAAGGTAACCCGATTTTTGATGAAGCTATAGAATTGGGGCCACCGATGGAGTAAATACTTTGATTTATACTATAATAAAACACTTCAGAACCCCAAGAACATCACCGAAAAGAATCCACGATCGCCTAAGTAATCTCACGGTCCCACTCTAAGTGACTTTAGATGGTACAAAGATGTTTTTACTTCTAGAGTTATGATGAGAAATGACAAGAATAAACCTTTTCCGAAAGAAAAATTTGTTAATGGTTTACCTGGTCTTATTTGCTCACAAAGTTCGTGAAGAACTTAGTAAAAATTTAGGATATATTGATTATGATAATCTCACTTATGGTGACATAATCGGGTTATATTCAAAAGATAGGATTAAAAATGTGCATTGATTTTAAGTTAGCCAAACAAGCTAGTAAAGACAAGAAAAAGCTAAATATGAGCTTCTAAGATATTCTGGCGAGCAATACGGTTTACCTCCTGGCTCCTTCTGTGACGAAAGCATGCAGTATAAACATATCGACTTCACAAAAGTCATAGACGCTACAAGAAAAGACGTAATCATCATAAAGATAAAATCAAGATAATTATTATAATAAGCCCAAACCCATTAATAAAAAACATAATAAAAGAACTAAAAATTTGATAAAAGTAAATTGTATGCCACAATCAGGCAAAAGGGTCATTATAAAAGTGAACGTAAATAAAATGTAAGTCATCTCAAATTAAATATTAATCAAGAAGATACTTTAGTATATATTAGAATTAATGAGATAGAAATGAAGTTAGTAATAACGAAGACTCTAACATTTCATATTCCTGAGCATTAATAAATGAAAATAATCTGATTATTAAGCTTGATTCCAAAGTCACCATCTGTGCTTTAATAATTGTAATGAAAATTGTTTGCACTAAAAAGATTAATGTAATTAATAAGATGATGAAGAAAGTTCTTTGTTAATTGACTTAATTAGTAAAATCATCATCCCAAGTTAAATTTTTTGGGCTATAAGCGGCTGATTCACTGTACCAATCTGAGAATAGCTATGAGTCGAAATAAGCTATGTGAAAAAACCGTCACCATGTATTTGTATAATCTCTGGAAGAAGCGCTATATCTACTTTCTTCACACACTAATTACACACACACACACACACACATATATATATATATATACTAAGCTATGAAAGGTGTTGTGATAAGCTAAGTGCTGTGTGAAGTTAACTCTATTTGTAAATGAAATATTTTTATATAGTTGTTTTGATGTTATTAAGTAACGTACATGGTGATTATTGAACGATTGGCTTCAATAACCATAATTGAGTATGAATATTATAAATAATATAGATTTTATGCTACAAGATAACTAAGTAAGTCAATACTTTGTATATATATAGGCTACTCGTTGTGAAATCGTTCTACTTAAAAAGGTTTATTAAATAGCGAAGCTTGTAAAATACATGACCTTTCTTACTTAAAATAGAATTTTATGTTGCAAGTGTTGAACTCAAAAAGCTTATCTTTTGAGATTATTCCAATTGTGAACTAAAAACTTTCAAATTAGGTTATTCTTATTAAGCGGGAAGTATATTGATACCATTATTTACGGCTGAACAAATATTTGAATATTGATATTCTTCGTTCATGAAAATCTCATTAATGTTCTCCAAAGCTTGTTTTGTTGTAGTCCTAACTCATATAATTACGTGAGCGAACAACCTTTTATAGGGGCATAAATTGACACGACATATAATTACGTAGGACATGTAAAATGTCGTTTAGTATTTGTTATGTTTATTACACCGATATAAGGTACTTGGTGATCACTAAATGCAATCTGGTATATTCGAGTTTTTAGTATACATTTATATCCATGGATTGTAATTTTGATCTTAACATATGCTAAATCCACGATTTTAAACTCAAAGCTTTCATAATCTTGCTTTTCATAATCTCATGATGTATATTTCCTTTATTATTAAGATTCTTGTTCCATTTATATTGATTATTTATTTCCTTATTTGAGCAAGCTTTTTACTCACCTTAGGTCAGATAGTAATGTTTTAAGATAAAATCGAGCAGATACTTGAGGAAAAGATAGGGAAAAGGCAACATTGCGGAATAAGTTTCTTATTAAGTACACAATAGCAAATTAAATTTAAGTTATTGTAAGGACCATTCAAGTAATATTCTATTGAAAATATATTTGGTGTTTTGGTATGTAAAAGAGTATAATGATTACAGGATTGAAGTAAGATTATTAACTAAACAATATAAAGACAAATTTAAGTTAGTATATGAATCAAATGAATATTTCATGGTATCGTGAGCACTAGGTGCGGGAGAAGTTAACTTGATTTGGAAGTCTTCATGAGTTGGTAATCAAACAATAGGTTATAAACCTTAGAGAGGAATGAGTAAAAGACTTAGTTCGATTCTAACGCCTTAAGAAATATGAAAGAAACATATGGTTAGGGTTTCCTAAGCCATAGATTACGGAATTCTGTTAAAAAGAACGAATTTGAACTACATGTGTTATTCAATAATTTAGAAGTGTTATATAAAAACTATTAAGTTTGTAAGGTGGTTTTGTAGATGCACAGAGATAGGAGTTAGGTAAAGATAAAAGGAAGAAGTAAACTCAAGAAGGTCCCCTTGGGCTTGCTCGGGGTTTACGTCAAGAACCTATATGAATGGATGCCTCATAGGTGACTTATAAGAATTGGGGAGTTGGGCTCGTTGAAGACATTGAGAAGAAAGGAAGAGCGGGCATCCTAGTCTTGTTGAAACGGACCAGTGGTTACTTCTTAGCAAAGTCATTGGGCCACACTCTACTATACTTTGCTTATCAATGAGGATGTTAAGTAGGAGAATATAGCTCTGATAGACATGTTGAGGTAAAGGCTATTATAGCTCCTTTAGGAGGAGGCGTGAAGAAGGTTTGAACTATAAAAAGGGGGGCCGAGGGCAGTGGTGGAGCCATTTATTTTGGAGGTTGAGGTTAGGAAGCCGAGATGCTAAAATGGACAAGATGGACTACACTTGCAGGGTGCATACAAATGCTTGAAGGATGAGGTCTTGATTAAACGTTCGAGAAGAAGGTGAGGTAGCTTATCTTAACTTGCAAGGATGATTGAGATGGGGATGGGGAACTTTCAAGCCGACCCTAAAAAGCAAACTGTCTTTGTGTATGTATCTATGTAGTTTTCATTTAGTTGCTCTATTTGATGGAATCGACCACATTCCCCTGTTTTTGTGAGGATCCATAATTTTTGAAGCCCACACTTTTGTAGTTAAGGAAGTCGGTTTAATATAAATGAGCTATATGTAGTGAAGATGGGATCAAAATGTTCTTATTCTCTCCTACACATGGCAAAATTTCGCTTTCAGTCCCAATGTGTTTTAGCACAACTTGAAATGCATATGATTCAATGGACAAGTTCAATGTTTTTATGTTACGAGCTTTCATACAATTTATTGCATAAGTTCTCAAAGATAAGATAACTATTAAATAGCTAACTGCATAGATTTCCTGTCAACAATTATATAGGCAAGTTCTATAGAAAATACACTGTGAGAGGGAGATGAAATGAGAGCAAAGCACCTTTGCAAGCTCAATGAAGTCCATGAAATAACTCAGGTCCAAAAAATCCTATACAATAGTTGCAATTTGACCTAATGCTTAAGTATTCTGAGGGTAAAAATGCTTAAAGACCACCAATGAACCCTAAGCCTGGCGAAGGCCATTTTGCCACACTTGAGAATTTAAAGGCGAGCCAGGTTGACGATACCCGATAACGATAGAAGCTCAAACATGGGTAAATAAAAAATGGAAAAAGTATTCAAGTTATGCGGGTTCTTTAGAATAATATAAGACAACTTTTGTCATTTCATCTTGAAAGCATGGAAGTTACAGTAGAGGCCAACAAAATCAAATTTGGAGTAGAAGTAGTAATGTAGGATAGGTTTCAACTATTCCTCGACCTATTTACCACTTTCATATACAAATTAGGATTAAGATCCTAAATTTCGTCAAGCATCGAAGCAATGCAATACATTACCCTAAGTATCTTGTAAAATTTTATGAACTATCGAAGCATCTTCTTTCACGCGATAGTTAAGCTTTATTAAGCATGAAGAGCAGAAAATTCGATAGATTTGAGCAAAGGATTGAAGTCGGTACTCTTATAGTAAAGGTCCTCGTCATTTTCAAAATAAGTAAGTTTTAGATATGCTGAAAAAATATAATTCTTGATGGGAACTAAATAAGCAACAAATATCATCAAAGAAAAAGACAGAAATAAATGGAGGCCTAGAGAAGTAGTAGAGAGTAATTTGACAAAAGAAATGGGCATTAAAAGCGATAAAATGGTAGGCAAGCTCGAACCCATTGACCCATTCAAGAATCCAAGAAGACCCGCCTTCTACCCTCCCAAATACTCCTCTTTTCTCGAAAGTAATGCTGGCTCAAACGGGAAATTTATTTGTTTCACCTTGCTATTTAATGCCAAAATGAACATCTCTATGCTAACCGATCCATGGTTTTGCTTGCCCAAGCTTTTTCCTCCCGGTTATAGTTGGTATTCATCAATTATCTTATAAGTGCTCTTTCGAAGTTTATTGGTTAAGGATATCTCCTGGAAACTCAGCCAAGAATATCAAAACTAATTTATTTAAACAATGATAAATCAAAGTTCTTTCATTCCTCAGAATATTAAATAATTCCTTCAGATTTCGATTGACGATTGCCAAAACATCCCTCCGATCTAATGGATCTCTAATCATAGCTTATCCTTTTGCTTTATGATTATATTTGTCGGTACATGTTCCTCCTTCATCGTAATTCCAGTCCCATAGTCATTCCCCGGTTTATTCGGGGCCGATCATAAATCTGGTGTCCAATCCCTTATTGGTTCTTCCTCCATGGTAAGACTAGGTCCACCATTTAATTCCTCCTCCCCGATCCCCTTAAGGTCCAAGTTACCATTTTACTACTACATAGTAAACCGTGCATCCAAAGATGGTTAGAACATTCCTTACGCTTCTCTCTTCATTAGTAGGAAATATGGGGTTCCCCTGATACTTAAAATGGCAATTACGTATTTCTCCACCCTCTCGTATAAATTAGTAATTCAAAATAGCTTATTATGTAGTCTGATCCACTCCTCGATTTTCCCCGCTTTTTTCTACATCAAGTGGTGGATAAGTTCGAGTGTTACCGTAATCAATGTCAGTTCAACCGAGAAAAACGAATCATGTTCTATTCCAGCCTCCACTAGTAATTCGGATCATTTCGAGATGAGTATTCAAGGCCAAGGATTCTAAAGTCATCCGTGATAACCTTCTTCCTTGAGTCGAAAAGATTTCAAAGAATTGTAGTCAAAACCACCCCACAGATCCTCTCCCTGCTCCTGCAAGATTTCGATTTCAAAGATTGTCTTATTTAGGATAAAATTATTCAACCTCTTATTGTCTCAAGCCCTAATAAAGAATTTACTTTTGTTAAATGAAGAAGCCTCTAGGACTATTCCTCAGCTTCTTCTCGTAATGACCTGGCGAAGCCAATTCTATGTAAGATGATGGTCTCCGGACGATCCCTCATCATATTTATCATCAACCTTCACGAAGCGCTCAGACCCATTCGCCTCCTCTTACATCAACCAAAGAAAGCTTGCCATTATTCGGGGCTAGTACTAAAGACTGGCTCCGGCAAATTAGCTTACTATTCCGACACTAAAGACCGAGCGGCAGTACAACACTGCTCAAATACTCCGCCTTAGTGAGGGGGCTCAAAAGATTCCACATTCCACCAAAGGGCCATTAGTAAAGTAGGCTTTTCCAGAAAAGCAAGCTAGTTTGTGTCAAAGCAAGTCAGTCAAAGTGGCTCACTAAAAGCATCCGGTATTAGTCAAAAAGTTACACTCGCTCATCAACAAATATTTGTCTTCATTTTTACTTTTGCTTTACTTTTGCTTTTACTTTAGTAATTCACTTTTTACCTAAGGAAATGTTTTCTACTTTTGCTTTTTACTTTAGGAAATCAGGATTTTACCTTAGTGAAATGTTTTTACTTACCCAAGTAAATGTAATGGGTTTTCCCTTTCCTTATTCTATAAAAGGGTTATAGCAGCGAGTATTAAGGTAAGTCGCTTTTCAAACTACATCCTTCCGAGTTTCTGGTCGTAAAATCTTGGAGCCACCAAAGACACTGTGAAATTTAAAGTTTCTTTGCTCTCTCGTAAGAATCTTTAGTTCTTTCTCCAATATCAACCCTCTTCTCCAAGGATTGTTTTAAATTTTCAATCTTAGTTGTTACTTATTTTCAGTTTTAGATTTTAACATATTGGCTAAGAATAATTAATACAAGTCCTTATTATATTTATTTAGTTATAAAATAGTCATATTCACCGTGATCGTCTGTGCCATCACTCGTTCTGCTTTTTCTCTTCGTTTTCCCTTCTGAAGCGAATAATGAAAGAAAAGGTTGAATCTTCTTCAGCGTCAAAGTCTATTATGACTGAGGGTTCTCTAGTTATTATCCTTAGGCACGTATCGCAGCCTTCATATATGGATAGGCAAACGTGATAGGGCGGTAGAAGAAGATGATAAGAATTGAAGTATATATATAACTATATACTATAGTTATTCATCAAAATTAAAACAAAGACCTAATCTAAATGTTGTATCTATTACATTATATCCATCGTATTAACTCTCGAGAATTTAAAGCGTGAGTCGTTACCGATAAATAATCGCCTAATTTCATCAATATTAAAGATATTCATGAGTAATCAGTTAAATAAGTTAACGAGGCCTATATAATACTAGTATGGACCATAAGTATATATATATATATATATATATATATAATATACTCCATTTCACCATCTTCCACCAACTTTTACTTAATACATATATAATACTAACATTCCTTCTAAACACAGGTGGCGGTTTCTCCACACTCTACTTTTTTTCCCATGTGGTATCCCAATTTTCTATTATATACTACGGGCTAATAACTTTCACCCTGATTATTTTGAAAAATGGGATATAATAATTCAATTAAATGGATCTATATAATATGTTAAAATTTACATCAAATATTTCTAAGGTTAAAATCCCTTCAATATTTTTTAACAACATTCGCCATCACATATAATTCATAATATTTAACAATTCGAAATCATATTATTTATCAAAGAATAGGGCCGCCTAATAAGTGATTTCTCCTCATTATGCATATTAGTGAAGTACTACCAAACCTCTCGATGTAACTTCTAGTACCCGCTGGCTGTAAATAAGAAACGCATAACTTGTCATCTCAATTATCGGGATTTAATAATATAAAATATTATCGGCGTAACAATTGAATCAACAAATAACGTGGAGATATATTTATGCAAACAATTATCAGAGTGCAATAATGGAACAAAACCGAGTGATATTCTCACGTAATATCAATAATCAATAAGCGGTACTACTCAAAATAACCACGCCAGACATCAGATTTATTTAACTATCAGTAGGTTCAACATACTTAATCTGAAAGAAAATATTCCTTCGTTATTTTCATAAAAGATATAATTTCGCTTGCCTCATTGGGCCATAATAATTCTGCTAGGTCCACTCAATGATTATGCCGCTGCAGTACCATATTCCCCCTAAAGAAAACTTATATTCCCCACTAATCGAATATTATATAACCACTGGCTACTTTTCAAAATTTATAAATATTACCTACAACTAATAATATTATCTCAAATCCACACCATAATATTCAAAAAAAATATTTCGAGAAAATTTTATTTCATAAATTTTGGGGGTCTCATAATCTTCCTCCTTATAAAATTCTTGAGAAAAAAAATTTACGATGAACCGTGTATTAATTTAAATTTTCTGTCATGCTCAAGCATTAACATTGTAGAGAGGGCGACTATACAACACTATATTTTTTCTGGAGATAACCTCGAAGATGTACTTACATCCATTTATAAAAGGATACATTTTATATATAAAGTTCGGGCCCAATTCCAACTGAACACAAGCGGAATTTAAAAATGAGTAAGTATCAAACCCGGAACACACCGGGAACGTACTTTCCAACCCCTAGATAACCCCGAGGGTACGCAGATCAAAAGACCGCACATTAATAACATTTATGTGATCAGCTATATCTTGTTGATAACACCACGACGCTGGCCCAGCCTCCAGGGAACAACACCTGAGTAAATACTCCATCTCTGGTGATATTCCCAAGAGATGCCATTGCAGCTTCTCATGTATAACTCCTGAAATGCTTGTTTCAAATACACGCAATCAAATTTTCAAGCTCAGTATCTTCCCGGCCGAGGGGCTCATACTGCATTCGGTGGAAAGTTAACATCAAAGACAGTACATCCACAACATGACCTTAACATTCAACAGCAAATCAAACACTAGGAAGGAGTCCAATCTCATGAGTCGTAACCATATTGAAAGCAACGCTTCACTTTCACTCAAGCCAGAGCGATAACTCCGTGAGGAGTCAAACATCATCTTGCCACCTCAACATTTCCTCTCACAAGATGATATCAGGATATACAAACAAGCTGTGACATTCAATTTCAGATGTAACCCCGAAAGCAATGTCTCCGCTTAACCAAAACCGACGATAACCCCGGCATAAAGAGTCAATCATCTTTCCTTCAACACTTACGCGCTGCCCTCAACACTTCATACATACATACATCCAACGTATGTCCTACAAGAAACGTAGGAGTAATAACCCCGCGGATTCTATTATATGACTATTATCCTTTGGGTATTTACAACAATTGATAGAATTTGCCAAGCTTGATAGCATCCATGGGCTGGCATGGACCTCTTCGACTTCGTGATAACCCTCATCCATGGGTCACGCAGAATCTTTCGTCGTATTAATAAGCGGGTACTAAGAAGGTTAGATATATCTCGCTCTGATACTTTTGATTGAAGTTTTGCAAGTTCACTGACATTACAAAATTTGCACGAGTGCACGTGACTATGACAGATCCACGAGGCTCGGAGCAGTATTTACAACCAAATTTTGTAGGTATAATCAAGGTCAGCCAGAAAAGTGCCTCGCCACCATCACTATAAATATGAGCCTTGGGGGTCAAATCCATTTGAGGAAGAGAAGGAGAGAAAGCCCGAGAAAGCCCCTCATTCATTTTACTCAGATACAGATACAATGTAGAGCTTCCTTCTCTATAAACACCGTTAGCTCACATATAGCTATCTTTTTATCCCACGGAGCCGAGTGTTTATCCATATAAAGTCACAAGTCTACTGTCTACTCCACCGTAGCCTAATCGTGTCCTCTACATTTTATAAAGTCTTCTTTCTCTATTAGCATACACTGCTATACACACCGAGAGTCGTGTTTAGCGAGCGTCACCGAATTCTCATTCATCCGTTTTCTATTTTGTTCCGTATATATATCACTTATATATGTATATATTTCATATATGGACTAACATTATCGAAAGTTATGCCTCGATTGAGTTTAGACTTCATTCCGAGCGCTTATTCTCTTTTTATATATATATATATATACTTATATATATTTCATAGGCTCGGTACGTGTTGCGATGCCTCAAACTGAAGTATTTGGCACTGCAGTGGCAGGATTTACATCGGAACCTTTGGAGATGCGCTACGGTAGTAGTGAATCTTACCTTGATCTTGCCGATCTAGACAAAAGTAGAGAAGAATTGTTGTCAAAACATAAAAGAAATGTGAGTTGATTGATTTTACATCCTGACCATAATTACTCGCTTATATATATAATGTATATACTTATATATATAATTGTTGTTTTAATATATCCGGCGCGAGTTTCAAAGTAAGATTCACATCCAATAAGCATCGCTTTTACGTATATATATATATATTTCTTCTGACATTTATTCCTGGCCTGGATTTTACTTATAGCTTGATCACTTTTACATCTTTGATTTAAATTTCTAGGAATCATTGATTAAACAAGAATAGTTTAGGAGAGAAGTGGCGAAGATCAGCTTAATGGCGCTTTGTATATACATTTTATTCCCACCTGAGCTTTCTATACATGTGGTGGTTGATTATGTCCATATATATATATTTACCATTTTTATATATTTACATTTCGATCTCCTACGGAGTTGCTTAATGAGGGTTAATCGTTCGATATATATATATATTTACAACTTTTATATATATAATCGCCAACCGCTTTTCATATATAAACTGCAAAGATTGCCGTGAGCTCAGTGAGAATCATGCGATCACAGATTCAGATTCCTAAATCTAGATTCGGTTTTCATGATGGATTTTTTCACCTATGGAAATACGCTAAATATTATTACTATTTTACGTTGTCTCAATTTCCTTGGACGGTCGCTATGTTCAGAAGTGAGTTTGAGCATGGCATCAGAGATATTATTTTTCGAGAATGCTTCGCATCCTGAGCTAAAAATAAAAGCGCAAACTTAAGCCAAAATCGTTTAGTAATAAAGTATAAGTATCAAAGGCCTCAATTGTTATTGAGCATGTGGTTCGTAAGAAACCTCTTTTATAAAAACTTCACTCATATATTCGGGTTGAAATTTCGGAATTTTATATATAATTAAATGCTCCATGTATATTGACGCCAAGGTTTAACGAGGGTACAACACTACTTCCAAATAATCGCACATTAATCCACACACACACACACACACATTCATATAATGAAGCCAGGGTATTTAAAAGTATGTCACTCTGCAACACTTATGTCTGGGTGCCTAACACCTTCCCCTCCTCATAATCGTCTCTTTAATCTAAAAACGAATCTCTGCTTTCAATAAACCCGCTTATAGCACACATCAAATCATCGGGTCAATGTGCAAAACTTTTCTTGCTATGTCAGCAACTAGCTAAATACTTACCGCTGCATGACTTAAAGTCAAATCATTTACATTATACATAATTGGACCTTTTTCACTTGTTTTTTCAAACAAACTCACATTAATAATGAGTATCTTCAAAGAACAAGTAACGGTAAAAGGGACTCAAAAACTCGAGTCTCGGTACAGTGATGCATCATTGGACTCCAGAAGAGGGCTATATAAGCCGCTATTACAAGCTTTTTAAACCGCTATATGCTCGACTCGTGTGAATGTTGCATTTATATTTCGATAAATGTACGAGTCGCATTTTACTTATCGTGACTATACTATATCTATCTCTGTGATATTAAGGTTAAGCATGTCGATTATAAGTTTCATAAACGCATGAGACACGCTTCAGATGCTGAATGTATGTTGTGTGGTTCCTCCACCGTGAAGGTTATCCCGCCGGTGCTCTCGACATCGGACTCGAGAGGGAAGAATAATTTAGCGTAGGCTCAAGAAAAGGCACCACCCGTATTCGCCTCCAGCTTGAAGAGTCAATTAGGCGTGATATACATATAACTATTTAAAAAGTTTATCATCAAGCTTTATTCATGATATGGGACTCGACTTATGCTAAAAAAGCCATCCTGTGAGAGTAAGGGCTCCTAAGATAAAGTCAACCTCTAATAAATTTGCAGCTAAACGTGGAGAATATTAAGTCTTCATACCTTTCCATTTTCAATTACTTGTAAAAAGCATTTACTTGTAATTTTATTCCATGTTCATCCATAATAGAATGGAAAAAATGAAGACATATAAGCATGAGGACGCATTGACATGTTATCAATAACACCCGATTTTGCGGTGACAAAATTCCTAAAACGGACATGTTATGATAATATTTACATTACCCTAAGACTAAACCACGTAAGTCTTTGTAGGGAAGCAATGGGCCTCAAGTACTCTACCCAAATGCTGGGGTAAAATCCAAACGAGGCCAATGCAGCCCACAAACTCACTCAGCTGCCTTCTTTCCTGGATCAGAATTAAAAAATAAAGCTTTCCTCGAGAAGAATTTGACGGATTACGTAAACAAATCATGCATTTGGCTATTCTATCAAAAGAATTGCACCAATATTAACTCAGTAAGGTACAAAGGATGCCTCCACACATGTAATCCTCTACACATGAGGAGTTCAAGGTCCGAAAAAATAATTCCGTAATTCCCTCAGCTAGTACGACCAATTAACAAAGACCCTACGGTGAAAACACCTATCTCGTGAGGAGATCCATTAATCTATGATATCGTGGGTGAAAAGGTCCTTCAAAATTAATAGTGAAACTTCATCCGTTCTCAAAGGGGATTGGAACATATGAAGCGCCATACTTCGAGAATATGCATCTTTGTATGATTCTCGTGTCTATTATCCAAAGAATTAATTCAAACCTCGATTTTGAAAAGTACGACCTGGATTAGGGGATCCTTATATTATTTAAAAGTGTTCATCGGAGAACTTGGATCTTACTGCTGAAATGAAAAGTCTGTAACAGTTATTCAAACATATTAAAGGGATGAATACGAAAAATTTTCTTACACGAGAAGCCTGCTCATGGTATACCTTATTAGAAGACTCAGAGATCCATAGTCGTAGCGTAGAATCGGCGATAATCACTGCCAGTTCTCACCCATATAGTTTTCAATCTCAAAGGAATTGGCTCCTGAACTTGAACTAAATTATTTATAGGTCAAGAAACTAATCTAATGAGCTCATTTCGGTCTAGAGTATGCTCAATTAGAACAAGTGCCTCGCTTTATCCAATGGTTATTCCTTCCACGATTCCATGATCGTAAATCTACTGGTTATGACATTCATAGATGTAAGGTAGCTCCTTCTCTGAAAGTTGTCTTTACCGGTATTTAAACCATTCTCCTGAAATGATTAAGCACGCAGAAATGATTTACTGGGATTGAAGTCACCACCAGAAAATTCAAGATCTAGCCGCCTAAAGTCATTAAAGCACATCCACCCGGACTTATGGAAACAACCTCAGAGGATTCACTAAAGAAAGCAGTTAATCATGGTTCCTCGACACTGAAGGTCACTATCAAAGCATGCCTATGCAAGATGGTCCATGTTGATTTACTATTACAACCACCATCAATGGTCAGTTAAGATTAACTATTAAAAACCACCATTGATGGTCCAGTCCAGTGATCTATTAAAACCTGCTTCGACGAATCCGCCAAATTAGTAAATACTCCATGTCATCTTTAAAACGAATGCTTCGACAAATGCCTAAAGCAACAATCCCTATATTTATATCAAAAATTGAATAAATATTTACCACAAATTATTTATCTTTAATAAACACATTTTTAATCTATTAACAATTATTCATCATTAATATTATAACTCACAATATTTAACAACCGAGATCATTCCCGTGAAAGAGGGAGCTTCGACATGATTTTCTCATTGGTAACGATTAGGTGACCAAACCTCCTCGACAAAAAATTAAGTCTTACTTAATTAATATATCTATATATAATTATCCTATTAATTTAAATTAAGTAATTTAAATAATATCAATCATATTGACATATTTAAATCTTTAAAATTTAAATTAACTCCTTTTAATTACGTTCTATGTGTGTGACCCTATAGGTTATTATTACGTTGACAATAATTTTAAAATCATATTATAAAATTAAAAACATTGAGCGGCATCTGATAAGTGGGTTTTATACCTACTTATTGGATATCAATTCACGCGAACTATGCCCATCTCAAGTACATTTTAGTGTGTTTTTAGTTGCATTTCATGTTATTTCGCATTGCATGTACTGAGAACTCTTTTGGTGTAAAAGTGCAGGAAATGGCCTAATAAGGTGGTATTAGATGGCATGTGAGCAATGAAGGCACAACATGAGGATCAAGTGGAGCAAGGAGACTAAGCATGGATGGACAAAAGAATGAGCAGCAGAACAGAAGTAGTAGTAGTAGTAGTAGGAGAACCGTAATCCAGATCGCAGGCCGCCATGGCTATTACAAAGTTAACCTACACGCACGCTTGCATGACAATCGAAAGTTACACAGAAATTACGAATGCGCTGCCACGCGAGGATTACATCAGAGAAGCGTAGCCAATGCACGCCATGATTGATCTTCTTGAGTTGTTTATTTTAATTTTTAATTTTAAGGGTCGTAATTAATTAAAATGATTCTCGATCGTGTCGACGCATCATTCATTACTTTTACATATTTTCATATTGAACTAGGGTTTACACTCTGGGAGAGATTCCAACGTAGAACAAATCCTAAATTCTATCTTTTCTACTTCTTCTTGGGATTATCTATCATTGTGGATAACTCTTGTTATTTTGCTGGATTTATATGAGGATTTGAACGTTAATATTGGTTTATAATCAGCAATTGGGTTTGATCGTTTCTATCCCTTCTCTTTCAATTGTTTGCTTATTATCCATGTTTAACTTTGATCCCATAATGGCTTTTTTTCGTTCACCATGAACTAAACTCCATTATGGGTTTCTAAATTCGATTTTAATATGTAGTTTAATTGCGTGTTTGATAGCTTTAGACTATTTTATATATCATAAGGAATTTCTATCATGGTTGTTTTGCATGCATGAATGATTGATCACCATTCGCTTTAAGTGCTTGTATGGAATTGAAAATGAACATTCGAGTATGGATTGTAATCATGATAGCATACGTGATATGGGGTTGTTTTGCATGGCATGTGTATTTCGTGTGAACCGGATGATATATACCGTTTCATCGTATGAGTTAAAATAAGGGCAGTGTTTAAATTCAATATGGTTGCAATTTCACATGACATATATAGTGATTTTAGTTATATTGATGATTACATGGTGTCTATCGCATGTGGATGTTATGTAAGTATGTCATAGTACATTGAAAAATGGCTATGTCTATATTAGTGCTCTTGGCTACTTTCCTGTGATATGTGAACTTTCTTGCATGATGGTGGTAATTAGATAAAGTATTAAATGAAGTTAGGATCCCATTGTTTCCAGACTTGATTTATTCCATTATTATTCTTGTTTTAGTTATTATCTACAATTGGAGTAATTCACAATTATAATATTTAGTTTAAGCATATAAAAATAGTGATTTAGTTGATACATAGTGGTTTGAATTAAACAACTTTCTCGGTGGGATCGATACTCTACTTACTCTGTATTACTTGTTGACACATGTATGCTTGCATGAGTTAGAGCTCTTTTGTTAGAATTAAAAAAGAGGCAACAACATCTAGTAATGCATCATTGCTACCCACGTAATAATAAGATCGATGATTCGATGCAACCTTTTCGTGACCAATGTTTCAATGTAATTTAATCCTTTTAACCTTAATATCCTAGATTAAACTCGAGTCATGGAATGTGCCATACTCTTCATAATTAAATCTGAGTTTTTCTTGATCAATGAGTAGACTATATGAAACAAATCACTATTTGAGCATGACCATGCATTTCATAGTCCTACTCAATCAAGAGGCCAATGGATATCACCCCTAATATATAGGAGGGTTAAATTCCATCTAGATCACTCATATTCCTCACACGATTCATGATGTACCTGATAATCACCTTTATATTCCACCCTATTAAAGGTGACATTTGATGATATCAAAGTACATAAATTCCCGTGTAGTAATATAGTGATTTCAGGTCGGAGGACCATTACATCATTGTCACTATGACAATTGCTAATGACACTTCGCATAATGCTCCACATAGAATTCTCATGGTGGGTCTATCTGTTAGGTTTGTAATATTCATGTGCACAATCAAATTGCATAAAAGTGCGGAAGCGTATAAAAATCAGAGTTTAAAAAAATTTACAAACCATATACCAGGATCACCCTTTATGCATAATTATTAATTAAACGAAAAGATAAAGAATAAAATCATACCCTTGAAGATCGAGCTTCCTCAGGTACAAGTTCACCTCCAAATCCTTTCGCGTTCAACTTGAATCCACCGGGTTTGGTTCCTTCCTTTGATCAACGTTAGCCACCCATATGTTTGGCCTCTAGAGGTGATCCACCAAGGAAGAAGAAAATTCAAGAAGAAGGGTGGTTGGCTAAACCCTAGTTTTTCTATCTCTATAGAAAAGGTGTACTCTCCCAACAAATTGGAATTATTACGTAGTTGTCAAAGTCAACAACCCCACCACCCATAATAAGACTCCTCTTATTTATAGATGTGGGCAACCCATCTTAACAATTAAGGAATTGGGTTTTATTTAATTAATTAAATTCTTTAATTAATTAAGCTCTATAATCTTATTAGGATAATTAATTAAACTCCTTTAACTAATTTTCCTTCCTAATCCAATTAGGAATAAATGAGAGTACTTATATTAAATTAATTCCTAAACTCTTTTAGAAATTAAAATAATAATAATTGTAATAATATTAATAAGACTCCTCTTATTAATTTATATTTAATATTTCTAAAATATTAAATAATAAATATTAAGCTATTTAATTTATTCTATCACCATAGATTAAATTAAATATACATAACATATTATTACTATTATGCCATTAACTTCTTAAATAATTATTCTTCCTTTTATGGTGTGACCCTTTTAGGTTCTCCATATTAAACCCTAGTTGTGAATAAATCAATTAGAACAATTCAAATCTTATTTAAATAAATAAATTAAATAATTAATTTATTTAAATAAATAATATTTATTCTACAATAGGGATAAGCCTCCTAAGCGATCAACGACTTTCCGTATAATATAGATTTCAACATTAATCATAAAAGAACCTTTGAGTAAATAGTTACCGTATAATTCAATCCTTCCATCATACAATGTCCCAATTAAATATAAGACATGGAATTCTTCACAAGTCTTATTTTATTTAATTATATGTATTTCGATCCTTAAATGCACAACTCCAAATAATGCAAATTAGAAACTCCTTTCTAATTTCATTACGCCGCCAAGAACTACCGGGTTGTCATTTATCGAATCACATAGGACATTTCTCTTCTTTTATTAGAAGTGGTAGATTCTTTATTGATCATACATTATCTCCATGTATAACTTATTATACCCAAGCATTCCCTTTGATATACCCTAAGGGTCTTAAGGAATAAGTCAAAGTATAACTCATCATACACAAGATACTATGATGATCTCAAGTCCAAGGATTACTTGTACTACTATCACTACAGAATTCCTATCGACAAGCAAATAAAACTCCATTAGGTATTCCTTAGCGAGCCAATGCTTCAATGAACTTATTCTCTAATAAGCACCTACATACTTGCTTTAGTGTCTCCACACAAATGATCATGAGATCAATCATCCTCATCCAACGAGCAAGCAACGTATGTACCAATCTATCCTCGATTCACTAATCCCCAATTCAAGAATCCAACGATTGGGAACTATTTTAGTTTTAAGCTTTCTAAGAATTTAGATCTCATTAGAATGATCATCATCATTATTCTAAAAGCATTGCTTAAAACTATGGGTTTATCACATATTATAAAACAAAGATCATGTAGATAATTAAAAGCCTTTAATAAATTAATATTTTTTTTTATTAATAAATGAATAAGATTGTTACAAAGTATATGCTTTATCATCAAACATGATTGGCTTCAGGTGCATACTACTTTCAATCTCCCACTTGCACTAAAGCCAATCGTCATGGTATCTTATACTCTTTTCTTCTCTAAGTGACGATTATCCCATTGGATAAGCTTTAGTTAATGGATATGTAATGTTTGTTCATGAGAGTCCACTATCTCTATAGTGATTTCCCATCTTCAATGATTCTAATAATCAAATGAAAGTGCCACACACACATGTTTAGATCCAAGATGAGACTTAGGAACTATTCCTAGTTCTACGTAATGAACTTTATCCAAACAATCAACTTGCGTAGCCTTCATTTATAGGTACTTACTTTGTCTTTATCACTATACCAAAGAACTCTTTCTTTGTTTGGAACCTTTCCAATTCATCGCACCAATCGCTCAAGGTAACACTTTACCTTAAAGTGGATTTTCTGTCGTCTTAGTGCATCTCAAAAACTTGAGTTTGTAAAGCCCTCTAGTTATAATTCGCACCCACCCATGTATGCTCACATCCTTAGTGCTTAAGTTAAGAACTTTAAGATGTTTTTCAACGTCTTTACGTTGATCTTCTCGAGATATGACCGATCAACATCGTGTCTCGTACATTTCATTGCATACATGATTGTCACTCATGCAACCTCTCTTTTCGTGAGTCTGTGGGGACTATTAAGAGAGATACACTCCATAGCTCATCGACGTGAGACATCTCTTGAGTTTGCCATGCTAAACGACTTTAGCATCAAATGAATATACGCTCCTTGGGTTAAGTCGAGCATCCTCTTAAATCTATCTATATAGATTTATATCCCCAATTAAGATACTCTTCCCAAATCATTCATGGAGGAATGTTTAGACAACTTTATCTTTACTGATTGTAGCATTGGTATGTTATTCCTCATCCGTAGTATATCAATATATAATACTAGAAATGTCACGACGCTCCCACTGACCCTTTTGTACACACTAGAACTCTTACCTCATCGTATGTAACTCTGGATCATCATCTTCTATGATGCGTACCTCATCATCATCATCCATGATGAATCCATACCTCCTAGGTATCTTCTACTATTATTCCGACTTACGATTCTTTGCCATGGTACAATAGTTCATCTACGAGTTCCTCTTATTTGACTTATAGTGTTTTGTGGATCATGAACTCTTCAAGATCTATAATCCTCCCACTTGCCCATTCAATGATAAACACCTTTATCTTAGAAGGCAACATGTTTCGCAACAAACACCTTTTGCTAAGTAGGATTATAGAACATATACCCTAAACTTACTTTAGGATGTCCCACAAATTGTACTTGTCAAATCTTGTCCCAAGCTTATCCTTTGAAACCGCTTTCACATAAGTTGGACAACCCTTTATCTTAACATACTTAAGATTAGGAATCCTCCCCATCCATAACTTTTATGGAGTCTTGGGGGTGGGATTTTAAGGTTACCATTTTCGTAGATATGCGCCCATTTCTAGGACATGACCTTGTAAGGATACTTTGGAATGTCGGTAAAATCATTATGGACCGCACCATGTCCAACAAGGTACGATTTTTCCTTTCGATACATCAATCAATTATTACGTATCATGAGGTGTCCATTATGAGAAAAACCATTTGAGATGATCTAGAAACTTATTGCACAAGTATTTATTCCTCGATCTAATCAAAAATCTTAATACTTTGCAAATCTGTTTTTACTCTCAATTCTTTGAACCTTTCAAATAATTCACACTTGTATTTCAAAGAAATACACACATTCAACTCTTTGAATGATCATCTCCTTTTCTTATACTAATTTGTTCAATATGTAAAATTATTTTCATGTAAGTCAAGTATACAAAATTTATTAAGTAATATTCCATTTCTATACAAAACATTATTATTATAAATAGAACAACAATTGTTCTTAATTATAATACCAAAGATTTCATTGTCCAACAATAAAATAGAAATAATATTTTTAACAAGAACTGGAATACAATAACAACTTATCGACTTAATAGATTTGCCCGTAGGCATTGCTAAACTATAAGTTTCTATGGCTAATGCAAAGAACCTTTGCTTCATTTCCCACACATAGGATTACTTATATTTGTTTAGCTTTCTACTTCGCTGGTCCCTTCATAAATCTATATTTATGATAACCAAAGTCGGTATCCAATACCCAAGTAGAACCTTGACTTAAAGAAAATTTATTTCAATCATGAACAAAATCGATTATTATAACCAAACTTCACTAAGCTTCTTTGGTTAGCCTCTGCAAGATGCTTCTTAGCTTTCTTTCTAGTGTCTAGGCTTATTGCGAAAGGAAGCAAACTCCTTTGCTATCCGTGATCGATTTTGTTCTTATTATCCTTTGTTTTTGCCCTTTCTATTTATACCTTCTTCAATCGTTCTTCTTTTCGAAGATCCTTTGGCCCCTACCAAGAAGACTTGGTCTTTCTTGGTTGAAAGTGACTCTCAACATTTTTCAACATGTTAAGCAAATCAAATGAGGGCGATATCTAGCTTGTTCATATGAAAAATTCACAACAATTGTGAAAGGAGTCCAGAGTGAGGGCAAGATCAAATCTTGGCTCAACTCTCCATCCATGACAAAACCAAATTGTCCTAATTGATCAATCGAATTGATTATGTTAAGGACTTTTATCAGATCTTGTAAGTGTCATCTACCATTCTAGATCTAAGAGCTCCTTAGATATCCGATATCTATCACCATATACTTTCCTCACCATCAACTACTTGATGTGCAGGAATATAGTAAAAGCATCCATAGTTTCAAGCTGACGCTGAAGCTCGTTACTCATGGATACGAGCATGATGCATTGAGCCAACTGTGCATCATCTTGCCACTTTCTAAAAGTAGCAATGTCTTCCTCAAAGGCATTGTCTGCAACCATTGCAGAGATAGGAATATTAAGGATATAAGATAGCTTTTAGCCGTGAGAACTATTCTCAAATTCCTTAACCAATCCGTTTAATTCGGTCTAGTTAATTTAGCATCTAATATACTTCGCAGTGATAGTAATTTTAGACATTGTAAAATTCTGTAAATGAATTTGTAATTAACAACATTTTAACATACATTCTTTTATTAATTACCAAAATAAATTAGGTCTTGTTTTAAATTGGTATCTCCCACTATTTTCTTCAAACTATATTACCTCACTTATATAGTTCGCAAAAATCTAATTAAAGATTTGCTAGTGAGAATAAGGATCCCATTTCAAATGTATATAGCCTTGTGGTGACACAACAAACTATATATAAATAAATAGGTAGACAACTTTTGTCAATTACATCAACTATGCAACTCCTTTTCTTTTGCCTCTTAGATTATTTTGATCAAGTGGTGGCACATCCGAATAAAATTATCCAAGTTAAGTCCAACCTAGCACTCCATATATTCAAAAAGAAAAATATCATCCTTGTGGTGACACAACAAAATAATATTGTTCAATTTTCTTTATAAGCATCAAATGTGATAAATTAACATCTTAAATACTTAATACGTGCCTTGTGGTGACACAACAAACTCATATTAAATATTTAATACTCTATTAATTTTATCATGCTAGAAGGCACGCTCGATATTCCAAATATCTTTGAACGCTTAGGACTTAATATAAAAATTTGAGGGGTTTGTTATTAATTTGTCTCATCTTGTTTAGCGTGCATTTTATATATATATATAAATACGCCATTATATTAATTAACATGCGAAGCATGTTTGCATAATATATAATATATATATAGTATAAGCATGCACACATAGAATACTATATTCTACTCTTGGATTGATTATGGACTTTTATTCTAGTTTGGTTCACTAAAGCCACCAAGTGAACCAAAAGGTCAAACCTCTAAAGTGCAAGAATTAATATTTAAATATAACTATTACATTTAAACCCGGCTCCATTACAAACGGGTCTTCAAGCGCTCCTTGCTCCTTGATCTCCAATTTTCAAAATAATTCTAATTATTCCTATTACAAAACTATTTTAAAATAAATAGAAACCCTTGATCGTGATCGAGGGAAGTACATAGGAGGGAGATAGAATTTACATTAAGAAAAATTAGAGAAGACGAGGTACGCAGACCCCAATTAATAAAACCCATACATTCATGCATCCAACTAAAATAAAATCTAATCGCATTGGTCAATAGTCCATAATCAATCCCATTTATTATCATACACATCACCATATGCATCAATAAATAACATTCATCTCATAAATAATAAACATTTAATATATATATATTGATATCATTTAATGGGCAAATTTAGTTAGTATAAAATCTAATTTTTGAATCAAAATAAACTCCTTTATTTTAATCCAAATCAAAATAAAACTATTTTATTTTAATTTATCCAATTTTGAATAAAATAAACTATTTTATTTTAATCAAAATTTTAATCAAAATAAACTCCTTTATTTTAATTAATTATGGAATCCAATTCCATATAAAAAATCTTTAATTAAAGGAAACACGGATATTCTTTCCTATTCACAAATAAACTCCTTTATTTTGAATAATATGAAATATTATTTCATATTTAAATAAACTCCTTTATTTAAGGAAACATGGATTTTCTTTCCTATTCACAAATAAACTCTTTTATTTTGAATAATATGAAATCTATTTCATATTTAAATAAACTCTTTTATTTAAGGAAATTAGGATTCTCTTTCCTATTCACAAATAAACTCTTTTATTTTGAATAATATGAAATCTTATTTCATATCTAAATAAACTCCTTTATTTAAGAAAAATAGAATCCAATTTCAACTCCAATTAGTTATCATGGAATCCAATTCCAACTCTAATTAGTTAGCATGAAATTTAATTTTAAAATTAAAATAAAACTATTATTTTAAAATTAAAATAAACTTTTTATTTAAAATTAAAATAAACCTTTATTTTAATTATAAAATTATTGAGAATAATATATATATATATATATATATATATATTAACCGTATATATAATAATATTTATATATATATATACTAGATATATATATATATATATATATATATATATATATTGTATAGTAATATTCCTACTTGAAATCCTGTTAACTTAGGCTCCCCATCTAAATCTCACGTGATAACAACTTTCATGTTCCTTTTTAAAATTGACGTGATGCATGTTTTTTTTTTTTTTTTTTTATAAAACCTGTGCACATGCTTCAAAAAAAAAAAAAAAAAAACTTGAGTCCGTATGAGGTACCGAATAATGCATTCAAAAAATCGAACAAGCTTTAATAATGTATGTCAATAGACGTCATCAATATATGAGGTAGCTTTCGATTTTCAAAACAAAGATTTCGGTTTTTTTTATTATTATTATTATTAATAAATTTTATACAACAAAATTATGCCCAATTAAATTATTCTAAACACATATCAATATACATATCAAATCAAACAATTAATAATTTATATAAAGGTTCGCTCTGAAACCATCATTAGGTTTATAATATTCATGTCTTGAATCAAATTGCATAAAAGTGCGAAGCGTGTAAAAATCGAGTTTAAAAAAATTTACAAACCATATATACCGGATCACCCTTTATGCATAATTATTAATTAAACGAAAAGATAAAGAATAAAATCATACCCTTGAAGATCGAGCTTCCTCGTGTACAAGTTCACCTCCAAATCCTTTCGCTCAACTTGAATCCACCGGGTTTGGTTCCTTCCTTTCGATCAACGTTAGCCACCCATATGTTTGGCCTCTGAGGTGATCCACCAAGGAAGAAGAAAATTCAAGAAGAAGGGTGGTTGGCTAAACCCTAGTTTTTCTATCTCTATAGAAAAGGTGTACTCTCCCAACAAATTGGAATTATTACGTAGTTGTCAAAGTCAACAACCCCCACCACCCATAATAAGACTCCTCTTATTTATAGATGTGGGCAACCCATCTTAACAATTAAGGAATTGGGTTTTATTTAATTAATTAAATTCTTTTAATTAATTAAGCTCCATAATCTTATTAGGGATAATTAATTAAACTCCTTTAACTAATTTTCCTTCCTAATCCAATTAGGAATAAATGAGAGTACTTATATTAAATTAATTCCTAAACTCTTTTAGAAATTAAAATAATAATAATTGTAATAATATTAATAAGACTCCTCTTATTAATTTATATTTAATATTTTTAAAATATTAAATAATAAATATTAAGCTATGTAATTTATTCTATCACCATAGATTAAATTAAATATACATAACATATTATTACGATTATGCCATTAACTTCTTAAATAATTATTCTTCCTTTTATGGTGTGACCCTTTAGGTTCTCCATATTAAACCTATTTGTGAATAAATCAATTAGAATAATTTAATCTTATTTAAATAAATAAATTAAATAATTAATTTATTTAAATAAATAATATTTATTCTACAATAGGGATAAGCCTCCCTAGCGATCAACGACTTTCCGATAATATAGATTTCAACATTAATCATAAAAGAACCTTTGAGTAAATAGTTACCGCATACAATTCAATCCTTCCACCATACAATGTCCCAATTAAATATAAGACATGGAATTACTCATCAAGTCTTATTTTATTTAATTATATGATTTCGATCCATAAATGCACAACTCCAAATAATGCAAATTAGAAACTCTTTTCTAATTTCATTCCTGCCTAACCAAGGACTACTTTGGGTTGTCATTTATCGAATCACATAGGACATTTCTCTTCTTTTATTAAGTGGTAGATTCTTTATTGATCATACATTATCTCCACGTATAACTTATTATACCCAAGCATACCTTTGATATACCCTAAGGGTCTTAAGGAATAAGTCAAAGTATAACTCATCATACACAAGATACTATGATGATCTCAAGTCCAAGGATTACTTGTACTACTATCACTACAGAATTCCTATTGACAAGCAAATAAAACTCCATTAGGTATTCCTTAGCGAGCCACGCTCAAAGAACTTATTCTCTAATAAGCACCTACATACTTGCTTTAGTGTCTCCACAAAAATGATCATGAGATCAATCATCCTCATCCAATGAGCAAGTTAACGTGTGTACCAATCTATCCGGATTCACTAATCCCCAATTTAGTAATCCAACGATTGGGAACTATTTTAGTTTTAAGCTTTCTAAGAATTTAGATCTCATTAGAATGATCATCATCATTATTCTAAAAGCATTGCTTAAAACTATGGGTTTATCACATATTATAAAACAGCATCATGTAGATAATTAAAAGCCTTTAATAAATTAATATTTTTTTTTTATTAATAAATGAATAAGATTGTTACAAAGTATATGCTTTATCATCAAACATGATTGGCTTGTGTGCATACTACTTTCACTATCTAGTACATCGTTCTCTAACATGTACCTATGCATTGACTTAATATCTCATATATTTATGACCAATGAGATTTGGTCATCAGTCAATCCACTTACTAGTCTTAATGCATCATTGTTGTCCCATCAACAATGATACTCGACTAGGGACATTTAAGAACAATGATACTAATTGTAATTATATAATCTCATGTTCAAGTCACATACCTGAAACTATATAATTTGTATTACTATTCTAAGGATTTTTATTATGTTAATATTTATATAACGCAGTAAATAAAACCATAATAAAATCATTCATTTATTCAATCAAATATAATATCAAAACGTTAAGCAATTATATCAAATAATTGGCCTCTTGGGCATAAACTCTAACAGACAATAATTGAATCAATAACATGAGAGATATTATGCAGTAATTACTGTAGTAATAATTGAATATAACTGAGTGACTTCTCACGTAAGCATCAATAATCAATACAGTGTGCTACTATGCAACCACACGTATTACTTTTCTTTTACCACCGGGTAGTTCAACAATTTAACGGTAAAACTTTCGCCGTTATTTTTATAAAAGATAATTCTGTCGTTTTCTAACTACGACAATACTTCCGTTGTGGGGTCCACCAATGATTGTGCCGTCGTACGAGTATTTCCTGTTAAAACGAATATTCCCCGACACAACGAATATTTTATATCAACTTGCTTATTTTGCAAAACTTTCAAATATTACCCACAATTATAACATTAAATCATATCCACACCATAATATTCAAAAATATATATCGAGAAAAATTATTCTTTATTCATAAAAGTTGGGGTCTTACAACCTCCCATTCTTATGGAATTTCGTCCTCAAAATTAGGGTACATACCTGATATGTCAAAAAGGTGAGGATACCTTGATTTCATTTCAGATTCTAATTTCCAGGTCATTTTCTCCACATCATGGTTTCTCCATAAAACTTCGACTTGAGGTATAACCTTGGAGCGTAGAATATGATCCTTCTTATCCAAGATTTTAACAGGTACCTCTTTATATGTTAGATCTTCCGCTATCTCTTCCGGTTCTAATTCAATAATGTGTGTAGACATTCGAAATTTTCTACACACTTGTTATTAACATTGCAGGAGGGAAGATTCGTCTTTCAGAGATAACCCTGGAAGACAACTCATATACATTCTGGATATTACCGGAAGTTTAGTCTCAACCCCGGAACACACACCAAGAGTATTAGTTCCAACCTCGGAGATAACCCCAAGGAATGCCGTTGCAGTTCCGGCGATAACCCCGGAAATGCTTGTTTCAAATGCATGCAATCAGCTTAAACCACGGAACTCTCGTTGAGGCACTCATTCCAAAGACCCAGAGATAACACCAAGAAGACAGGCACACTTAAAGATGACCTTGAGGAATTCAAATATTCCAGCATTCCAATCTCAGAGATAACCCTGAGCAACGTCTGCTTTATCAACCTAAACTGGAGATAACCCCGGTGAGGGGCAAAGTCGTCATCTTGCCACCTCAAACTCCACATTGTGCCGTCTTAACATCTCATACATACATTTCTACACAACAATGTCTCATAAGAGTCAAGGAGTTCCAATCCCGAGTGACTATTACGTAGGGCTACACACCGGATAGAATTTGAAGCTTGAAGACCATGGGCATGGTCCCCTCTTCTTGACTTTGTACAACCTCTAATCCCATGTTATTGCGTAACTCTCGACAATGGCAGTCCGAAAAAGGTTTTGTACACCTCAATCGGATGCTCGAATTAAAGTTCTGCAAGTTCGAAGGACATCACAAAGGCACGAGTGCACGCATTTGAGCCGACAGACCTGTGGATCCTGTGGCACCCCGGCAAACAGTGCATCTGAGTCTTGTCGCCGCAGTGCATCTGCGGTACGTCAGTGAGTACACCTACGGCCACCAACTCTTTAAATATAGAGCTTGGGGTGGCCATTTTAAAAAAAGAAAAAGGCGAGGAAGCCTTGTCAAATTTGCTCTGTACAACCCCATATTGAGTGCTTTCTCATTTTAAACACCTGTTAGATCACATATAGCTATATTTTTACCGGCGGGAGCTAAGTGTTCATCCACTTAGAGTTATAAAAGTCTTCTGTGGCAGCCCATTGTAAGCCTTCTTACACATTATAAAGCCTTTCTCTTCATCTTTGCACACATTATTCTTCACATTAAGAGTCGTGTTGTGTGTGTATGCCCGAACTTCGGTCCATGGTTTTCATTTCTGTCTGTATATATGTACTTATATATATATATATATATATATATATATGAACTAACATTAAAGAGTTATGCCTCGATTGAGCCTAGACTTATGTCTGGAGCATTTATTTGCTTATATATATATATATATATATTAAGAGAAGATAAGAGAAGAACTGAGTGGCGCATATAAATAACACAATTTAATTACTAAAACATAATAATTTTATTGATAACTGAAAATAAAATATTTACAAGACCAAAAATAAAGTGACTTACAAGTTTACTTAGAACATTAAGAATGGTAGATGAAGAGTAAGAGAACAGAGGCTAAAGATTTATCAGAGAAGGAACTCTGAGTCTTTTTAAGTCTGCCTTACTAACTAAGTTCAAGTTCCTTTTATAGAATAAGGAAAGAACTGTTACAAAGTTACTATTATAGAAAGTAAATGATTACAGACAATAAATACTATTGATGAATAGTAAAATAGTACTGAGTTTTTTACTATGCATGGACGCTTTTGGCAACTTTTGACAAAGTGGCCGATACTTTTGACTTGGAGGATGCTTTCGGTTGGAAAGAAGGAACATACACATGTGGTAGAGGACTGCTTTCGGTGGAAGAGCATCTCTTGACTGATCAGGGGCAATAATTAACTGAGATGTCAAGCAAATGGGTCCTGAGCATCTTGCAGGTCGATGGTGCCATATGGGTTATCATCTTCATCAAGTTTACTGGTAGAAGCGTTTCTGGAAGAGGATGAAGAACATGCAGAAGCTTCTTCATGTAACTCATCAATTCTGTCATGTAGGGCTTGGGCTATTAACTTTAATTCTTTACTGGAATAATTTTTAATATTAGAAATGCCACGGGGACAAGATGAACCAGTTGGACTGACTCTAGACTCTCTTGATTTACTGGTAGATTCTTTGGCTGGAATAGCTGTAACTGGTAGAACTGGGAGAGGGACTGTAGGAAATTCCTTCTGAACCTGACCAACAATTCTATTAACATCAAACTTATCCCAACATTTGATAAAGAATTGACAGGAGACATGAGGAATTGGTGAAACGGTGGTACAAGATACCAACTGACTATATTCTTGAGACTGAAAATATGTCACTTTAATTGGAGTTTGAATGTCGTATTGCCATTTAAGAATCCAGGGAACTTTATATTTACTTACAAATTGAAGAATAACAAGAATACCATCATTTTTTGGTTGATGTTTACTGTGATTGCAAAAATGACTGAGTTGAACCTGTAAGAGATCAGGAAGGAGGTCAAAAGTCGAACCGAACCTCGACCACCAAAGAGTGAACCAAAAAGGCATCTGAATTTTGAATTTATGGTCAAACTGTAAAAACCACGAGTGACTATTTGATTCATTCTGATAAAGGAAGATCTTATCCCAAGCTTCTATATAATTGAAATAACAGAAAGAGTTATCTTGATTAGAAAGCTGTTTAAGATCAGAGGGATGATTTCCCCAGTCAGTCATCTGAATGAACTGTTTAATATTAGGAATGATAGAGGACCTTAGATTTATCATTATTAGCATAAATAGGTTTAATGAAGATTGACTCAGTTTCAATGAGAATATTCTTATAATACACAAGGGATTTATAAGGAGCAAGGGGAACTAAGTGCCATCCAGTAGGAAAATACTGGGAAGCTAGTTTAATAGGGTCAGTTTTCAGTTGCATATGAGGTTCGAAATGAAATAACTAATTAGTCCATCTGAGCATGTAATCAGAGGAATGGTGACTAGGATTTGAAGAAGAGTCCTTAGTTTAACTACAGAAATGATCAACTGGTTTAGGGTTACTGGCTAAAGCTGAACTATAGGGCTTGGGGATAGAGCCAAGGATATAGACCTATTAACTGGGTTAGGTTTAGGAACTGGATTGACTAGGTAAGGAACTAAGGTTCCTTTTGGCTTATTACTTGGGCCTAAAGGGCCACCCGGACCACGAGAAGATGATGCTCCTCGGATGCTCATTTTGGATGAACGGTACCTGTGTTAATGAATTCCCGAGTGAGAAAATCAAGAATGGAATTATTACTTCCTTTAATATATTCAATCTCAAAATCAAAAATACTCAATAGGGATTTCCATCTCGCAAAGGAATGTTTAGAGGCTATGTTTTCCACATCTTTTTCTAAAACATATTTTGCAGATTTGCAATCAATACGAACCAAAAACTTTTGATTTAATAAGTCACTTTGGAACTTATTAATACATAAAATTAAAGAAATTATTTCTTTTTTAATAGTGTTATAATTTAACTATGTACTATTCCATGCACCGGAATGAAAATGAACAATTTGTTCAGGAGAACTGAGGGTTAGTTTTTGCTTGAGAATCCCTCTAAATCCAATATCGGAGGCATTAGTTTCAACAATTTTATAGGCTGAATCATTGGAAATGCCGAGGCAGGGCAATGCCTTAACGTATTTTTTAACTTGCTGGACGACAGAAGTGTGAAAGTCAGTCCAGAGTGGAGGATTGTCTTGCAAACGCTGAAAGAGAGGTTTTCAAATCTTCCTGAGATTTTTATAGAACTTGTCAATATAATTGAGCGAGCCTAAAAATCTCTGAAGTTGGGTTTTGTTGGTGATCTTATCAGGAAATCTGTCAGCGAATTGAATAGCTCTGTCAATAGGCTGAATAAGTCTTTGATAAATATTAAGACCAAAAAACCGAACTTTAGCTTGAAACAAGCTACATTTGGAAGGGGATAGAACAAGTCCATTATCCTTAACTATTTTTAAGAACGATTTTAAATGTTTAATGTGTTCTTCAATGGAATTGGAAAAAAATGAGAATATCATCAATGTAAACTACGACAAAATGACTGAAAGGATTCAAAATGTCATTGAGAATATTCTAAAATTCACTGGGAGCATTTTTTAAACCGAATGCCTGAACATTCCATTCATAATGACCAAACGGGGTAGTAAAGGCTGTTTTATACCTATCATCGGGGTGAATGGCAATTTGCCAAAATCGAGATTTAAGGTTAAACTTACTGAGGATAGTGGCATTGCTTAATCTATTTATGAGGTTTTCCTTATTAGGCAGAGGATACCTAATCCATTCTAAGACCTTGTTTAATGGCTTGTAATTGATAACTAGACGGGGAACACCTCTCTCCTTTTCTGCTTCATTGTTGACATAAAAGGCGGGACATGACCATGGAGATTTACTGGGTTTAATTAATCCTTTATTAAGAAGGTCATTAATTTCTTTTTTACATAACTCTATTTGTTCATGATTCATTTGTATTGGCCCAACCTTAGTAGGAATTAAATGCTCTTTGATTTCCTTAGTGTAAGGAAGCCTTACAACGTGCTTTTTACGATGCCAAAAGGCGTTAGGAGAATCAGAACAAAGGTTGTCCTTTAAATAGGTTTTTAATTCTTTAAATTTTTTCCTGAACACCTTGGTTCTTAAGCTGTTCTTCAATATATTTATATTTAATTTCTTCCTTTTAGAAATTTAAATGTATAGATTTGCAATTTAACAAATTCAAAGATTTAGAGATAGATTCATCTTGGATAAACCTTAAATCTCTTTCTTTGGGTTTAATAAGAAATTTAAATGTTATTCTTTTTCATAGATGTTTACAACTTAAACCTTCATTACTGGTAGTAAAAAGATATAATAAATATATAAACAGTAACCCCAAGATGATTTTATCTGTAAGATTACGGATTAAAATAAATGATGTTTTAAAACACATATTATCTTGACAAATATGAACTCTAGGTAGTTTATATTTTATTTCCATTTGACTACCATTAGCTGAATTCAATTTTTCACTAGTTTTCTTGTAGTACTTGGTTGGGATTAAACCTTCTTGAATACAATTTAGATCCGCGCTAGTATCAACTAAGGCAGGAAGTTATATTGAAAAGATTTTGTCAATAACCAGGTTAATGGAGATATACCATTTCTGAATGGTAATATCTTTAATTCTTTTAACAGAAAGACCCTGAACAAAGAGATCTGGCTCTTCTTTAGTTCCTACAGACTCTGGTTCATCGTGATCTTCATCACTAGAAGAGGAATCATGAACTTGAAGGTCAGATTTTTTGTCATCAAATTCTTTTCTTAAATTAGAAACTTCCAATTTTATGTTAGAAATCTCTCTTGAGTTTATTAACATCTTGATTTAATTCTGGAAGGGTAACTTCTTTTACCGGAGCTTTAAATCTCTCAAGGGTTTTATTAAGGCTAAATATTGGTTTTTCTTTAGCTTTAATAATCTTGTCTTTAACTCTATTATTTTTAGTTAATAAATCTTTTAATTGTTTAGTGTATTGAACTTTTAACTCAGGATCAGATATTTTGCTAATTAAATCAATTAACAAAGAGCTTTCTTCATCTTCTTTGGTAATTACATTTAATCTTTTATTGCAACATTTTTCGTTACAATTGTTAGCACAAATAGTAACTTCTTCATTGTCACTATCTGTTTTATTATTACTAGTATTGCTATTAGATGAATCAGGAATATCAGAACCCTCATCATTACTAACGTTGTTCTTTATCCTCATTAATTCTAATAGTTGTTCAGTATCTTCATTCGAAACATTTAACTGAGACAATTTTTGTTTTATTTTGCACTCATTTTTGTAGTGCCTTTTCTGCCCATAATTATGGCAAACAATTTTACTTTTATCAAATTTGTTAGATTTTCTGTTGTATTTTTTACTTGTGGGTTTAGGTTTGGTATAATAGTCATCTTAAATTTTATCTTTTTTATGACTGCGTTTTTGTTTATGACACCTGGGACTTCTATGAGAATCAATATGTTTATGCTTGTGCTTCCTTCTAGAGGGAGCAACAGGGGGTAAACCATATTGTTCACAGAAGGTTCTGAACTCATACTTAGCTTTATTTTTATCTTTACTAGCTTGTTTGGCTAATTTAAAATCGATACACATTTTTAACCCAATTTTTTTGAATATAACTGATTATTTCACCATAAGTTAGATTATCATAATCAAAATATCCTAAATTTTTACTTAATTCCTCGCGAACTTTATAGGCAAATAATGAAGGTAAACCATTAACGAATTTTTCTTTCTAGAATGGTTTATTGCTATCATTATGCATCATAACACGAGAAGTAAACACATCTTTGTACCACCTAAAATCACTTAGAGTGGGACAAGTGAGATTACTTAACGGATCATGAATTCTCTTAGTGATATTACTAGGAGTTCCAACAAAATGTTTAATTATGGTAAATATTAAAGTGTTAACTCCATCAGGCGGACCAATACCAACATCTTCATCAAAGATAGGGTTGCCTCATCTAATTGGACAACATGGATTATTGATAACCTAGTATCTTCTGTGAGATGTTTCTCCCACCGAGATCTAAGAATACCAGTAAATCCACTAGCGATTAATTCAACAATATCTAACTGAGTCAGTGTGACGCCCCCAAAACAGGTATACATCACCTATTCTGAGTCGCCAAATACATGGTATAGAATACAAATACAACTTAATTATACAACAGTCGTATAAAATACGACATAACATAATCTAAGAGTTTTAATAAGAATATTGTCATCTAGACAATATCCACACTCAATGGAGTCTTCATTACATTTATTGTCACATTATTTAACAGAATAGTGAGGACTACTAATGCTATCATCCGGATCACATTCGCTTCCCGACTAGTCCCAGCTACGTTCTAATTTCCTGAAGAGAACGGTGAAAGAAAGGGTGAGCTCAACTAGCCTAGTAAGAAATATTATGACTAAGATAATTTAGAATAAATTATCATTAGTCTTCAACAATGTTAAACTGATAAAATATAACAAACATCAAGTTTAATCAAGCAACTTAACAAGCAATCCATTAAAAGAGTCAAGTAGAAATAAAATCTACTATCTTTTATGATTTAAAAGATTTTTCATCACTTTTATCATTGGGACTCGACTTAATAAATAATCCACATCATCCTCGCAGACTACTGCCAAGGATATTCATTAGTATCACAACCACAAATTATCCATGCACTACACAGGCCAAGGATATTCGTGTATTCATCAATGGTCATGATCATGCCAACAATCGTCCATCAAAGCACTACGGGCCAATGAGGACTTTTACCACATCATTTGTAACATTACTACCATGATTATACCGAATAATCCTCGGTCATAATCATACCAAGTCCATCTATGCACAACAAAACCATGTATGACTTTCAACATAATATAAGCATAAGGATGATGACAATGATATAAGAATCCAATAAAACAAGTTCAAGAATTAATTTATCCAGAATTCAATAACGTCCAAATTGTCAACATGATACTGCTTTGTAGAGTAAAATTCAAGAATGCTCAGAAGAATATTTTCATGAAAAGATATTGAATGAAGCGCAAATATCAAGGATATTCCACTAATTTCATGGAGTATAGAAGTCAAAACTTTAAACAACTGAGTATAATAGAATATATAAAACTACAAATGGATTTTCGCCTGCTATGCGGTAATCCACGTATACAGATCATTTCCACAATTTAATAAGGAATGAATGCAAAGGATCATTCACTATGCATGTGGTAATCCACATAAACAGGTTATTCCAACATAATAATAAAGAATGGAATAACAAAAGGATTCACCATGCGTGCGATAGACTGCACAGACAGGTTATTCCCAACAAAATAATAAAGAATGGAACCAGTTCATGTGTAAACGCACAGATAGGATATTCCGACAGAATAATAAATAACGGAACTAGGTCAGGCGAAATTCGCACCAACAGGATATTCCCACAGAATAATAAAGAATGGAATAACAACAGAAATCACTATGCATGCGATAGACACATACAGGTTATTCCAACAGAATAATAATTAATGGAACCAGTCAGCGTGTCTATATGACCGGATGTGATATTCCAATGAATAATAAAGATTGGAATAATGAAGAATTTCACCACGTATGCGGTACTTGCATATATACGAGTTATTCCAACATAATAATAAAGAATGGAATAATGTAAGAATTTCACCATGTATGCGGATTAGCGATGACAAAGTTATTCCAACATAATAATAAAGAATGGAATAACATAAGAATTTCACCATGTTATGCGGTACTTCGCATAGCCAGGCTATTCCAACATAATAAAAAAGAATGGAATAACAGAAGAATTTTACCAAGTATAGGGTAGCCCGCATATACAGGTTATTCCAACAGAATAATAAAGAATCACTACAAAAAAATGGGCCTTTAGCAACGATTTTTCGGGCAACGACTTTATAATTCGTTGCTAAAAGTATATGTTTAGCAACGAAAGTTGTCATTCGTTGCAGATTGTGTTAGGCTTTCACTTTTTGCAACGAAATTCATAAGTCATTGCAAAATTTCGTTGCTAATTCATTGGCGGAAAAAAAGTTTGTTAGAAATTCGTTGCGAAATTTTCGGCCACTTGATTTCCCGTCATCGTGGTCAACGAAAGTTTTGTTGTTGCTAAAAATGGGGCTTTAGCAGCGATTTTTCAGGCAACGACTTTATAAGTCGTTGCTAAAAGTGTATGTTTAGCAACGAAACTTGTCCTTCGTTGCAGATTGTGTCAGGCTTTCACTTTTTGCAACGAAATTCATAAGTCGTTGCAAAATTTGGAAACAAAATTCGTTAGAAATTCGTTGCAAAATTTCTAACCACTTGATTTCTCCTCATCATAGGCAACAAAAGTTTTTATGTTACTATATTTCGTTGTCTAATATGGACCACATTCATTGGCAACAATATTTATTTTCGTTGCATATTTTATACAACTTTTTGCAACGACTATTAAAATGTTGCCTTAAATTAAGATAATCCCAATAAGCATGTTTTTGTAAGACCATATTCGGTATTCGGAGAATTTCAAAAAATATTCGTATTTAGTATTTAAAAATTATGTCCAAATGCGGAACATATTCGAACCTGTAACTTATCATTTGGAACTTTGGTCATTTGACCGCTCGAGCAACACAAGTTATCTGTTAATATCTTGCAAGGATTAATATTTATATCAAAACATGAGATTTCCCTCATATATTTCTTTCTTTTCCTTCACTACATACCATTAATATAATCTGAGAAAGTTATATACTACAATAATAATAATAATAATAATAATAATAATAATAATAATAATAATAATAATAACAATAATAATAATAATAACAATAACAATAATAATAATAATAATAATAACAATAATAATAATAATAATAATAATAATAAACAAAAATAAATAAAAATAATAACACTATAATTTCGCTTGGGAAAAAAGGGAAAAGAGAAGTCAAACATGTTTTTCCATACTAACGATCTTATATATCACAAAATAAAACGACAAATTAGCGTGTTATTATTATAAGATAATATATTTGTATTTCATGCATAAATATTTATATGAATATTTAGTGATAAATTTATAAATATATATATATATATATATTAAAATATTCATAGTTACGTTATATAAATATTCATAGTTACTTTATATAAATTTAGTTTAACGTGGAGATTTAAGATGGATATATATATATATATATATATATATATATATACACACACACACACACACGTATAGATGGTAATAGAATTTATCTAATACACAAAAAATATAACATAAGAAGCAAAAATATTACAGCTAGGTTTTGAACCTCAGACCTATAGATTATTGGCTAGCATTGAGCCATTCTAATTTATTAGTTAACTAAACTAACACCATAACTTGTAGTCTCTAATATTTTTAATTTATTCTACTGATATGTATGTATATATATATATATATACATATTTATATGTAAAAATATTCATAATTACTTTATATATATTCCGTCGCTAAAAGTATAGACAACGGTTGTATGACCGAACCGTCGCTGGGTCCGTTGCTAAAGGGGGGTGAGTTCGGGTGAGTTGAATAAGGGGTGAGCTTAAGATCCGGACTCTTCATATAAATATTTATAAAAAATATACATATCTAAAGTTTATAAATAAATATTTGTTTATAAATTTTAAAGATAAATTTATATGAATATTTGTTTATAAATATTTATATGAATATTTAGAGATAAATTTATATATATATATATATATATATATATATTAAAATATTCATAGTTACTTTATATATATTTAGTTTAATGTGGAGATTTAAGCTGTGTATCTATATATATAGATGGTAATAGAATTTATCTAATACACAAAAAATATAACATAAGAAGCAAAAATATCACAACTAGGTTTCGAACCTAAGACCTATGGGTTATTAGGCCATTAAGCTACCACTAAGCCATTCTAATTTATTATTTAACTAATTTATAAAAATATTCATATCTAAATTTTATAAATTTTAGATGAAATATTTATAAATAAATATTTGTTTATAAATTTTAAAGATAAATTTATATGAATATTCGAGATAAATTTATAAATAGTTATATGAATATTTGTTTATATATATATATATATATATATATATATATATTAAAATATTCATAGTTATGTTATATAAATATTCATTGTAAGACCTCAACTTTTATGAATAAAAATAAATTTTTATAAATATCATTTTTGAATATTATGGAATAAATTTGATATAATGTTATAATTTTGGGTAATATTTTAAATTTTGCAAAATACGCAAGTTGTTATATAATATTCGATTGGGTCGGGGAATATTCGTATGATGACACAATCATTGGTGGACCTCATTAATGTAATTATTATTTCGGATTGAGAAAACGACAAAAATATTTTTATGAAAATAACAATGGAAGTTTTACTGGTTGATCTTGTTGAACTACTCTTGTAGTAAAAAATACAAGAATCTGCGTGGTTGCATAAGAGTACACCAGTATTGATTATTAATGCTTATGTGAGAAGTCACTCAGTTTGATTCAATTATTGTCGATATTTTATATGTTATTAAATCAATAATTGAGATGACGAAGTTGTTAATATTATTATTTGCATTATTAACGATGTCTAGAAGTTCTGCCAATGAGAGGTTTGGTCACCTAATTGTGCGCCAATAGGGAGAAATCCTTATTGGAAAGCCCCCTCTTTCCTGGGAACGACTTGGTCGATTAATAGTCTGAATAATAATAATAATGATGACGTTTTATTTTATTCGTATTATTAACGTTATAAAACAGAAAAACTTTTTATATAAAACAGAATACTTTTATAAAGTTATTCATATAGGCTAATAGTAAAATCTTTTTATATAAAATAGAATACTTTTATAAAGTTATCTATTTTATTAGACAATAATTAGAATATATTATATTTTATTATGCATAGTGTTTGCATAGTGCTTTTTATATAGTATTTGCATAGTAAAATCTTTTAAAAAGTTATTCGTTTTATTAGATTATAAATAGAATATATTATATTTTATTTAAAAGATTTTGTTTTAAATATGGACCGTCCGATTAAAAAGTAAATCAATCTGACCGCTCATGGATTGGTTACTATTTATTCCATTCTTCTATAAATAGAAGCTCATTCCTTCATTATTTCTTACTAATTCACTGAAACTCTAGAGAGAAAAACTATAGAGAGAAAGAAGAAAAGTATTATGCTACTTCACTACTCCGATATCAAGTTTCTTTTTACGGTAAGGGGTATTATTTCTTTTGTATTCATGAAGAGAACTTCTATTATTCCATCTTTATTATTCTGTTGGAATAACTCAGATACGCCAAGCTACCCTATAGTTGGTGAAATTCTTCTCAGATTCCATTCTTTATTATTCATTTGGAATATCCTGTTCATGCTTTTACGCACGGGACTGGTTCCGCCTTTTATTATTCTCGTTAGAATATTTTGTTCGTGCTTTACGCCTTTAACTTTGGTTCCGCTTTTATTATTACATTGGAACATCATGTTGGTGTGAATTTCACCGACCGTTCCGCCATTTAGTATTCTCATTGGAATAACTTTGCCTATGCCAAGTACCGCATGCATGGTGATTTCACGTTATATTCCATTCTTTATTATTCTGCTTGAATATCCGCTTGGTCATGCGATTACGCCTCGAACTGGTTCCGTTATTTATTATTCTAATAGACTAACCTGTCTATGCGAAGTACCGCATGCATGGTGATTTCTTTTGTTATTCCATTCTTTATTATACTCAATTGGTTAAAGTTTTAACTTCTACACTCCATGAAATTAGTGGAATATTCTTGATATTTACGGTTCATCCAGTATCTTTTCATGGAAATATTCTTCTGAGCATTCTTGAATTTTACTTTACAAAGAAGTATCATGTTAACAATTTGGACGTTATTAGTTCCTGAATAAATTAATTCTTGAACTTGTTTTATTGAATTCTTATATCATTGTCATCATCCTCATGTTTATATTATTTTTGAAAGTCATCTCGTGGCTTTTAGTGCATAGATGGACTTGGTATGATTATGACCGTGGATTATTCTTGTAATCATGACCGTAATGTTATAAATGATGTGGTAAAAGTCCTCATTGGCCCAAGTGCTTTGATGGATGATTGTTGGCATGATCATGACCATTGATGAATACACAAATATCTTTGGCCCATAGTGCATGGATAATTTGTGGTCATGACCCTAATAAATATCATTGTTCGTAGTGCAGGGATGATGTGGATTATTTATTAAAATTTGAGTCTCAAATGATAAAATTGATGAAAAACCTTTTTAAATCATAAAAGATAGTAGATTTTATTCTCTACTTGACTCTTTTAATGGATCAGCATGTTCCACATTGCAGCTTAAACTTGATGTCTATTGTATTTTATCGCTTTAACATCATTGAGGACTAATGATAATTTATTCTCGCATTATCTTAGTCATAATATTTCTTCTTGGGCTAGTTGAGCTCACCCTTTCTTTCACTTTTTCTTTTCGAAAATGAGAACGTGGCAATGGACTAGTCGGGAATGGAGTGATGTTCCGAGATGGTGTCTTAGTAGTCCTCACTATTCTGTTAAATAGTGTGATAATAAATGTAATGAGGACTAAATTGAATGTGGATATTATCTAGATGACAATATTTGTATTAAAACTCACAACATGTATTTTGTCGTATTTTACAGGACTGTTGTATAATCAAGTTATATTTGAATTTAGAACCATGTATTTGGCGACTCAAGATGGGTGATGTATACCTATTTTGGGGCGCCACAACAGGTATCAAAGCTTAGGGATATGATCCCCGGTGAGATGTGAGATAAGAACTAGGAGGGAGAGACGGGAATTCCTTCGCTAGTATGACCTACCTAAGTTTATTTGGTATTTAATTGGTCTGGTCGAGAGTATAGGATAATATGTGATATGTTAATTAACCCTTGTTTTGTGGCGCAAGATTTGAAAATGGCATCCAGAATGTTGAGAACATCAATGGAGCACAGGAGACCGTTGAGTCTCCACAGATCAATAATCAGGATAATGTGCATCAAGAAGGCGACAATCCTAATGCAAACAACAACACTGACCAAATGATGAACGATGGAATGTTCCGAGGCTTCATGCAATTCATGCAACATCAAAGAGAGCGCCTCACATCCAAAATGCAGGTGGAAACACTGGCAACTCTCGGACGGTCACCGCCAAACAGTTCAAGGAGCTGGGACCACCGGAGTTTTTTTGGAGAGCCAAAACCACTTAAGACGGAGACGTGGATAAAACAGATCAACAAGATATTTGATGTCTTGGGTTGCTCTGAGGAGCAAAAGGTTCCTTTGCCGGGCTTTCATGTTATGCGCAGGGCAGATTCATCGTGAGAATCAGAAAACGCACTCAACTCCGCCGCACCAAGATGTCTTGGGAGAAGTTCCAAGAACTGGTCAACGACAAGTACTTTCCCGAAAGTATTCGTCACATGAAAGAGGTAGAGTTCATTAAACTGGAACAAAACAACATGACCGTGTCACAGTACGAAGCCAAGTTTGCCGAGCTGTCCCGGTTTGCGTCCCATTTGGTTGATAATGAGGAGAGAATGACGCGAATGTTTCTAAGAGGTTTGAAACCAGAGATACGTCAATATCTTATCTCTCATAAACTGTGTTTGTATTCAGATGTTGTAAATAGGGCTCAGTTATTGCAGCGCGATAATGAGTCAACCTAACCAAAAGAGAGCAACCGGAAAAATGATAATACCAGTGATAGCAGTCATCGAAGTGGTGACGATAAGCGTGGAGGGAATCAACATGCCAGAAATGGTGACCACTTCGGTGGTAATCATGGCCAAAATAATAAGAATGGACATTTCAAGAAAAGAAGATTCAATAATGATGGAAAGACGTCAGCATCAGCACCTGTCGTTAAGGAAAGAGAACGACCACCTATCATATGCTTCAAATGTGGAGGGGAAGGACACATCAGTCCAAACTGTGCGATGCCCTCCAAAGCATGTTATAATTGTGGAAGAGAAGGACACCTTGCCCGATTTTGTCGTGCACCAAAGACAAGTCCAGCCGGGATGGAGGCAGCAAAGGCCGTCCCAAACAAGACAAAATCGGTTGTTCAAGCGAGAGCATTTGTCGCGACCTCCCAGAAAGCAAGGAACCCGAACGAGGTCATCACGGGTAAGCTAATCATAAATTCTAGTGAAGTATATACCTTATTTGATACTGGTTCTACCCATTCTTTTATTTCAGAGCGTGAAATAGAATTTTGTATCGACCTTGAACCTGGTACAAAACCTATTTCCAAAGCCCCATATCGAATGGCTCCTATTGAACTTCAGGAGTTAAAGACCCAACTGCGGGAATTGTTAGACATTGGCTTTATTTGTCCTAGTACTTCTCCTTGGGGTGCTCCTGTTCTATTCGTGAATAAGAAAGATGGGAGTATTCGACTTTGTATTGATTATCGGGAGTTGAATCATGTCACCATCAAAAAGAGGTACCCATTGCCACGTATTGATGACCTAGTTGACCAGTTGCAAGGCACTAAATTCTTTTCAAAGATTGATCTTCGTTCTGGATATCACCAATTGAAGATTAGAACCGATGACATTCCAAAGACGACTTTTCAAAACTTCAGATGGGGCATTATGAATTCCTAGTCATTTCTTTTGGATTAACTAATGCTCCTGCTGCCTTCATGGATATGATGAACTGAGTATTCAAGGAATATTTGGATCACTTTGTGGTCGTCTTTATTGATGACATCCTTATTTATTCCAAAAGCCATGAAGATCATGAGCAACACTTGAGGCTGATACTCCAAAAGCTTCGTGAATATAAGCTTTATGCCAAGTTGAAGAAATGCGAGTTCGGCTTGAGGAAGTAGCATTCCTTGGGCACGTGGTATCAAGTCATGGAATATCTGCTGACCCTTTAAAAAGATTGAAGCCATTCAAAGCTGGGAGCAACCTAAATTAGTGACCGAAGTACATAGCTTTCTCGGCTTAGCTGGTTATTATCGGAGATTCGTAGAATAGTTTTCTCGAATCACTACTCCCTTAACTCAGCTGACTCAGAAAGATACAAAATTTGGTTGGAACGAGGAATGTGAGAAGAGTTTTCAAGAACTCAAAAGAAGACTCATTTCAGCACCTGTTCTGACAATACCATCTGGCTCGGAGGGATTTGTCATCTATAGTGATGCTTCAGGCAAGGGGTTAGGATGTGTTCTCATGCAACATGGGAAAGTCATAGCCTATGCCACTCGACAACTCAAAGAATATGAGAGAAATTATCCTACTCATGATCTAGAGTTGGTAACTGTTGTCTTCGCACTTAAAATTTGGAGGCATTACTTGTATGGGGAGAAAGTGGAGATCTTTACGGATCATAAAAGCCTCAAATATTTCTTCACTCAAAAGGAACTCAATATGCGACAGCGATGTTGGCTTGAACTGTTGAAAGATTATGATCATACCATCCAATACCATCCTGAAAAAGCAAACGTGGTAGCTAACGCATTGAGTAGAAGATCATATGCGGGTACAAGTGCGATATTGTCAACGCAAATGCCCATCTTGTATGACTTGCAAAAAATGGAGATAGAATTAAAGACTCCATGGACCCATGTGATGATGGCGAATTTACGAGTAGAACAGACTTTAATCGATAAAGTTAAAGCTGCTCAAGCTACAGACTTGGAGCTGATGCATATGAGGAAGAAAGTACAAGAAGGTGCTATGCCGGAACCAAGAATCGATGAAGAAGGAATACTTCGAGTCAACTCCAGACTTTATGTTCCTAACGACCCTGAGTTAAAGTATAAAATCATGATGGAGGCGCACAACACACCGTTTGCAATCCATCCTTGGAGTACCAAAATGTATCGTGATCTTCGTCATACATTTTGGTGGAGCAATATGAAGAGAGAGATAGCGCTGTTTATCTCAAGGTGTCTAACTTGTCAACGAGTCAAAGCGGAGCATCAAGTACCAAAAGGTCCATTGCAACCACTTGAAATTATAGAATGGAAGTGGGAACACATTACTATGGATTTCGTTACTGGTCTTCCCAAGGTTTTTCAAGGCATAGATGCAATTTGGGTCATTGTTGATAGATTGACCAAGTCTGCTCATTTCTTAAATATACGAGAAACTTATACACTTGAACATCTTGCTCGTATGTACATAAACGAGATTGTAAGACTGCATGGTATGCCAGTATCCATAGTTTCTGATCGAGACCCAAGATTCACTTCACGATTTTGGGTTAGTTTGCAAAAAGCTATGGGCACAGATTTACGATTTAGTTCGGCTTATCATCCTCAAGACGGACGGACAATCGAGAGTACTATTCAAACTCTTGAAGATTTATTAAGACTCGTGGTCCTCGACTTCAAGGAAGTTGGGACAAGTTCTTACCATTGGTGGAGTTTTCCTACAACAACAGTTATCAAGCAAGTATTGGCATGGCTCCATTCGAGGCGTTGTATGGAAGAAAGTGTCATTCTCAAGTATACTGGGATGAGGTGGGTGAAGCAACGTTGTTGGGACCGGAGTTGGTACGTATGACTACGGAAAATATTCAAACGATCCGACAACGAATAAAAACCTCACAAGTCCGACAAAAGAGTTATGCTGATCTTCATCGAAAGGACGTGGAATTCGATATTGGAGATCATGTGTTGTTACGTGTTGCTCCATGGAAAGGAGTTACGAGATTTGGAAAGATCATGATTGCGCCGTTGTACGAATATTCCCTGCTAAAACGAATATTCTCCGACCAATCGAATATAATATAACAACTTGCATACTTTGTAGAATTTATAAATACTACCCACAACTATAACATTATAACAAATTCATTCCATAATATTCAAAATGATAATTATAGAAAATCATCTTTATTCATAAAAGTTGGGGTCTTACAACCTCCCTTCTTATGAAATTTAGCCCTCGAAATTAGGGTACGCGACACGGTATGTCGAATAGGTGAGGATATCTTGACTTCATCTCAGATTCTAACTCCCAAGTCATTTCTTCCACATCGTGGTTTCTCCACAAAACTTTGACTTGAGGTATAACCTTGGAGCGTAGAATATGATCCTTCTTATCCAAGATTTTAACAGGTAACTCTTCATACGTTAAATCTTCCTCTATCACGTCCGGTTCTAATTCAATAATGTGGTTCGGGTCTTCCACATATTTACGTAACATGGATATGTAAAAAATGTTATGAACACGAGACATACTTGGTGATAAAACGAGTCTATACGCCACAGTTCCTACTCGATCGAGGATTAAAAATGGGCCAATGAATCGAGGATTGAGCTTTCCTCTCTTTCCAAATCTCATAACTCTTTTCCATGGAGCAACACGTAACAACACATGATCTCCAATATCGAATTCCACGTCCTTTCGATGAAGATCAGCATAACTCTTTTGTCGATCTTGTGAGGTTTTTATACGTTGTCGGATTGTTTGAATCTTTTTCGTAGTCATACATACCAAATCCAGTCCCAACAACGTTGCTTCACCCACCTCATCCCAACATACTGGAGAACGACACTTTCTTCCATACAACGCCTCGAATAGAGCCATGCCAATACTTGCTTGATAACTGTTGTTATAGGAAAACTCCACCAATGGTAAGAACTTGTCCCAACTTCCCTTGAAGTCAAGGACACAGAGTCTTAATAAATCTTTAATAGTTTGAATAGTACTCTCTGATTGTCCGTCCGTCTGAGGATGATAAGCCGAACTAAATCGTAAATCTGTGCCCATAGCTTTTTGCAAACTAACCCAAAATCGTGAAGTGAATCTTGGGACTCGATCAGAAACTATGGATACTGGCATACCATGCAGTCTTACAATCTCGTTTATGTACATACGAGCAAGACGTTCAAGTGTATAAGTTTCTCGTATAGGTAAGAAATGAGCATACTTGGTCAATCTATCAACAATGACCCAAATTGCATCTATGCCTTGAGAAACCTTGGGAAGACCAGTAACGAAATCTATAGTAATGTGTTCCCACTTCCATTCTAGAATTTCAAGTGGTTGCGATGGACCTTTTGGTACTTGATGCTCCATTTTGACTCGTTGACAAGTTAGACACCTTGAGATAAACAGAGCTATCTCTCTCTTCATATTGCTCCACCAAAATGTATGACGAAGATCACGATACATTTTGGTATTCCAAGGATGGATTGCAAACGGTGTGTTGTGCGACTCCATCATGATTTTATACTTTAACTCAGAGTCGTTAGGAACACAAAGTCTGGAGTTGACTCGAAGTATTCCTTCATCATCGATTCTTGCTTCCGGCAAAGCACCTTCTTGCACTTTCTTTCTCATACGCATCAGCTCCAGGTCTGTAGCTTGAGCAGCTTTAACCTTATCGTTTAAAGTCTGTTCTACTCATATATTCGCCATCATCACGTGGGTCCCTGGAGTCTTTATCTCTATCTCCATCCTTTGCAAGTCATACAAAATGGGCCTTTGCGTTGACAATATCGCACTCATACCCGCATATGATCTTCTACTTAATGCGTCAGCTACCACGTTCGCTTTTCCAAGATGGTATTGGATGGTATGATCATAATCTTTCAACAGTTCAAGCCAATGTCGCTGTCTCAAGTTGAGTTCCTTTTGAGTAAAGAAATATTTGAGGCTTTTATGATCCGTAAAGATCTCCACTTTCTCCCCATACAAATAATGCCTCCAAATCTTTAATGCAAAAATGACTGCTGGCAACTCTAGATCATGAGTAAGATAATTCCTCTCATATTCTTTGAGTTGTTGTGAGGCATAGGCTATGAGTTCCCTATGTTGCATGAGAACACAACCTAACCCTTTGCCCGAAGCATCACTGTAGATGACAAATCCCTCCGATCCAGATGGTATTGTCAGAACAGGTGCTGAAATGAGTCTCCTCTTGGGTTCTTGAAAACCCTTCTCACATTCCTCGCTCCAACCGAATTTTGTATCTTTCTGAGTTAGCTGAGTTAAGGGAGTAGCGATTCGAGAAAACCATTCTACTTAATCTCCGATAATAACCAGCTAAGCCGAGAAAGCTACGTACTTCGGTCACTGATTTAGGTTGCTCCCAGCTTTGAATAGCTTCAATCTTTGCTGGGTCAACCATGACTTGATACTACGTGCCCAAGGAATGCTACTTCCTCAAGCCAGAACTCGCATTTCTTCAACTTGGCATAAAGTTTATATTCACGAAGCTTTTGGAGTATCATCCTCAAGTGTTGCTCATGATCATCACGACTTTTGGAATAAATAAGGATGTCATCAATAAAGACGACCACAAAGTGATCAAAATATTCCTTAAATACTCAGTTCATCATATCCATGAAGGTAGCAGGAGCATTAGTCAATCCAAAAGACATGACTAGGAATTCATAATGCCCGTACCGAGTTCTGAAAGCCATTTTTAGAATGTCATCGGTTCTAATCTTCAATTGGTGATAACCGGAACGAAGATCAATCTTTGAAAAGAATTTGGCTCCTTGTAACTAGTCAAACAGGTCATCAATACGTGGCAATGGGTACTTATTTTTGATGGTGACATGGTTCAACTCCAGATAATCAATACAAAGTCGATACTCCCATCTTTCTTTTTCACGAATAGAACAAGAGCACCCCAAGGAGACGTATTTAGGGACGAATGAAACCGATGTCTAACAATTCCTGCAGTTGGGTCTTTAAATCTCGAAGTTCAATAGAGCCATTCGATATGGGGCTTTGGAAATAGGTTTTGTCTGGGTTTCAAGGTCGATACAAAATTTAATTTCACGCCTGGGGGTAGGCCGTGAAGTTCTTCGTGGAATACGTCAGAAATTCATTAACAATAGAAATATCATTCAAAACTGACGTATTTTTATTTAGATCCGTGACATGAGCTAAGAAAGCTTGACATCCGTTTTTCAATAAGCGAATAGCTTTATGGCTTGAGATGATAGTGATTGATTTTAATGGTTTGGTTGCTTGAATTCGCATAATAGGTTGGTTAGGAACATGAAAGCTAACAACCTTACGAAAACAATCAATTTTTGCATGATGAGTAGTTAACCAATCAATCCCTAGAATCACGTCAAATGCAAGTATTTTCAATAAAATAAGATCGACAGGTAATGTGAGGGTACCGATTTGAACTAAACAAGACTTATAAACAGTGGATGTAATGAAGGTTTCTCCTAATGGAGTTTCAATAGATAAGTCAAAGTCCAATTTCTCCGGAGTCAAATTTAAACGTTGACCGCAAGTAGGAGAAATAAAAGAATGGGTAGAACCGATATCAAATAAGGTATAGACTTCGCTAGATTTTATGATAAGCTTACCCGTGATGACCTCGTTCGGGTGCCTTGCTTTCTGGGAGGTCACAACAAACGCTCTCCCTTGCACTACCGGCTTTGACTTTTCTGGGACGGCCTTTGGTGCCTCTATCCTAGCTGAACTTGTCTTCGGTGAACGAAAAAATCGGGCTAGGTGACCTTCTCTTCCACAATTATAACATGCTTTAGACGGCATCGCGCATTTTGGACTAATGTGTCCCTCCCCTCCACATTTGAAGCATATAATAGGTGGTCGTTCTCCTTCCTTCACAACAAGTGCTAGTGCTGACGTCTTTCCATCATTGTTGAATCTCCTCTTCTTGAAATGTCCATTCTTATTGTTTTGGCCCTGATTACCACCGAAGTGGTTACCATTTCGCATCTTGATTCCTCCACGCTTGTTGTCACCGCTCGATGATCGCTTCTCACCGGTATTATCATTTCACTTACCGCTTCTCTTTTTGGTTGGGTTGACTCGTTATCGCATTCCAATAATCGAGCCTCATTAACAACATCCTAATACAAATACGCTTTTATGAGAGATAAGATATTGACGTATCTCGGGTTTCAAACATCTTAGAAACATTCGCATCATTCTCTCCTCATTATCAACCAAATAGGACGCAAACCGGGACAGCTCAACAAACTTGGCTTCGTACTGCGACAAACCGGGACGCAAACATTCGCATAAGATGTTGTTTTGCTCACGTTTAATGAACTCTACCTCTTTCATATGATGAATACTTTCGGGAAAGTTCTTGTCGTTGAACAGTTCTTGAAACTTCTCCCAAGACATCTTTAGTGCGGCAGGTTGGGTACGCTTTACAGATTCCCACCAGTAATCTGCCTCTGCGTGCAACATGAAGGTGGCGAAGGGAACCTTTTGCTCCTTGGAGCAACCCAAGACATCAAATATCTTATTGATCTGTTTTATCCACGTCTCCGCCTTAAGAGGTTTTGGCTCTCCAAAAAACTCCGGTGGTCCCAGCTCCTTGTACTCTTTGGCGGTGACCGTCCGAGAGTTGCCAGTGTTTCCACCTGCATTTTGGACAGGAACCGCTCTCGCCTGATGTTGCATGAATTGCATGAAGCCTTGGAACATTCCATCATTCATCATTTGGTCAATGTTGTTGTTTGCATGAGGATTGTCGCCTTCCTGATGCACATTGTCCTGGTTATTGATCTGTGGAGACTCAACGGTCTCATGTGCTCCATTGACGTTCTAAACATTCTCGGATGCCATTTTCAAATACTGCCACAAAACAAGGGTTAATTAACATATCACATATTATCCCTATACTCTGACCGACCAATTAAATACCAAATAAACTTAGGTACGTCATACTAGAGATGGAATTCCCCCTCTCTCCCCTCCTAGTTTTTGTCTCACATCTTAGCCATGGATCATATCCCTAAGCTTTGATACCAACTGTTACGGCCCCAAAATAGGTATACATCACCTATCCTAAGTCGTCAAATACATGGTACATAATACAAATACAATCTTTAATATACAACAAAAGAGTTGTGAGTTTTAATACAAATATTGTCTTCTAGACAATATCCACTCTCAGAATAAGTCATCATTACATTTATTGTCACACTATTTAACAGAATAGTGTGGACTACTAATGTTATCCTCTGGACCGTCACTCCGTTCCCCGACTAGTCCTCGCTACGTTCTCATTTCCTGAAGAGAACAATGAAAGCAAAAGGGTGACCTCAACTCGCCCAGTAAGAAATATTATGACTAAGATAATGCAGAATAAATTATCATTAGTCTTCAACAATGTTAAACTGATAAAATATAATAGACATCAAGTTTAACTGCAGCGGAACAAGCAATCCATTAAAAGAGTCAAGTACAAAATAAAATCTACTATCTTTTATGATTTAAAAGGTTTTTCATCACTTTTATCGCTGGGACTCAGCTTAATAAATAATACACATCATCGAATCACCCCTGCCCTACGGCCAAAGATATTCATTAGTATCACGACCATAATTATCCATGCACTACGGGCCAAGGACATTCGTGTATTCATCAATGGTCATGATCATGCCAACAACTGTCCATCAATGCACTACGGGCCAATGAGGACTTTTATCACATCATTTATAACATTACTACCATGATTATACCGAATAATCCCCGTCATAATCATACTAAGTCCATCTATGCACTTCTGAGCCACATATGACTTTTCAAACAAATATAAACATGAGGATGATGACAATGATATAAGAATTCAATAAAACAAGTTCACGAATTAATTTATCCAGGAACTAATAACGTCCAAATTGTTAACATGATACTTCTTTGTAGAGTAAAATTCAAGAATGCTCAGAAGAATATTTCCATGAAAAGATACTGGATGAAGCGCAAATATCAAGGATATTCTACTAATTTCATGGAGTATAGAAGTCAAAACTTTAACCAACTAAGTATAATAAGGAATGGAATAACAAAAGAAATCACCAAGCATGCGGTGAGATCGCATGCAAGCGAGTTATTCCAACGTAATAATAAAGATTTTAACCAGTCCCAAGCGTAAAACGCATGAGCGTGATATTCCAATAGAATAATAAAGATGAATCCGTGTCCCGCGAAAACGCATGCATGTGATATTCCAACAGAATAATAAAAAGATTTTAACCAGTCCCGCCAGAAAAAGCATGATGCAGATGTTCCAATGTAATAATAAAGAATGGAATAACGTAAGAATTTCACCATGTATGCGGTACTTCACATAACCAAAGTTATTCCAACATAATAATAAAGAATGGAATAACAGAAGTTCTCTTCATGAAGACGAAAAAAAGAAATAATACCCCTTACCTTTGAAAGAAACTGGATATAGGAATAGTGAGGTAGCAGGCTTCTCTTCTTCTACAGATTTTCTCTCTACAATTTCTCTCTATAATAATTGCTTTATAGCTTTAGTGAATTGGTGAGAAATGAAGGAAGAATTAGCTTCTATTTATAGGAAAATATAGTTTCAATAATTGCACGTTTTGGGGCTCGAAAAATTACAGTACAATACCTCCAACTTTTTCTTTATTTTTAATTTAGTCATGCAAGTATTATCAATCTTGCACCAACTCTGTAATAACCCAGTATTCTCAATAAGGAATTTTACGAATTAATGTTTTTTTATATATATATACAAGGATTAGAATATGTGCAAAGTAAAGTAATTGTATCTGATAAATAAAATTATTTATTAGATGTAAATAATCTCCTATTAGATTTATTGATCATTATTTTTTATAATAAAATTATGTTGTAATAAAAATATTTATTAATTTTTCATGAAAATATGATTATCAGATATATGATATGGATTTTATGATATGTATATATTATATTAAGTTAATTAATAATAGTATCTCGTGAAGGTTATATCGATATGAATTCAAAACCCCTAAGTCTAGATTTGAATAAGGGATGAGAATAATAATATTATAGTAGTTATATTTCAATGATATAAGCATGTCTTATATGTGTGTAATGTTAATGTGTGGAATAGCTTATAGTAGACAAAGACAAAATCCTAACATTATCTTGATAAACTATAGTATAAAGTCAAATATGACTATAATGGTTGTTAAGTTATGGGTTATGTAATTAATGATTATTATTATGATTAATGTTAATTAGGTAAACCCTAATTAGTATCTAGAAACCCTAATTGCTAAATTACAAACCCTAGTTATTAATTTAGCAAGCTTAATAGTAATTAGTAGATTATAAAGTCTAATTTATAAGTCCTAAGTGATTAGGAAACTTAATTTCATTAAGAAACCCTAATCAATATTTTAGAAAACTAAGATTTCCTATTTTACCCTTAATACACAATTCTAGATTTAGAGCTTATGAAACCCTAGGGTCAAACCCTAAGGGTTAAAACCTAATAGGTGTGAGAAGTTACCAAAGTACCATGCACTTTATAAGTCAAATGACCAAATTGCCCTTCTAGCATTATTTAAATAGATAAATTGTATAGGTTGCCATAACTTTAGTTGGTAAACAAACTCAACATAGCCATGTGGTCTAGTAATAGCCTTTAATCAATAAGCATGATCAACCCTAACCATTTCATCAAGTTATATATAGATTGAGAGAGAGGAAAGTTCATAACTTTGTCCCAATTTCTCACACATACACCACCAAGCTTCTCTCTCTAAACCCACGAAAATAGTTAGCATTTCAGTTCCTTAGTGAGTCCCCAGAACATCAAGATCAGATTAGGAGCAGAAGATCAAAATTTGGTTCATAGAGGTATAAGACCCAACTTAGAAAATTTGATCTTTATGCTATGTTGGATTAGATGTTAGAATGTTTAGATATGTTGTATGATGTGTAAATTAATGTTCTGGGTTGGTATTTAGTGAATCCATAACATTTATATGCTCAAATTTAAGTTTTTCAAAAATCTGGAAATTCTGTTTTTGGTTGTCTGACAATGAATGTTAGTGGTCGTAGATCTTGGTATGTTTATGGTTTAAGTTGTTTTAAGCTTTATATTTGTAGTATGTCATGTTGTCTTTACTCTGAAAGTGGATTCACTGTCATTGGATATCTAGATTGTGAGATATTAACGGTCAAAGTCGGTTGACCGACCATGACCGGATGAAATCTGGGTAAACCCAGAAAGGGTAAACAGGCTCTGACAAGATCTTTGAAAGCATAGATCTGTCATCTTGTAAGTGATATGATAATGTTATGGTAACCATGTTGTAGCTTGTATAGTATACTACAAATCTGGGTCTTTATATGTCTTCAAACATCAACAGATCAACCGTGAAAGTGGTCAAACTAGGCCAATTGGATATCGATTTACGCTTTAAGGAATTTTCCAAAAATTTTAAGAACACGCTTTTCCGACAACTTTGGATTTGGACTTGATCTATTAGATTTAGCTGTTGTAGAACTGTGATCTTGTTATCGTGTTATACCTTGTTGTGTATGCTACCATTATGAACCATAAAATCACCAAAATGATGATCAAAACACTAAAATATTTGAGCTTGAATATGCTCACTCGAACTGCTAGGTTTTTGGGAAAACCCAGAAACCTTCTGACAGTTTGTTTGTTGACAGTTTGTTTGTTGGCCTAGATCTCCTTGTTATGTTGTGGTATGATCCATATAACGATTGAAACTTGTAGAGTTACATCAACACTACAATACCTAAGTTTTAGATTTGACAGAAACAAACTAGGCACGAAATTAAAGCTGGTCAAACTTGGTATGTTGGTAGAATCGAAGTCATCGCCGTGTTCTTGAGCTCAAGAACACCAACAATGACTTGCCATCAGAAAGTAAAAGGCTTATTATGACGGTTTTTAATTAATTTAATTTCTTAATTTCGAAATTGATTAAAAATAGAAAATAAATTATAAAAATTACAAAATTAGTTTTAAAAATTATTTTAAATTATGAAAATAACTTTTAATTATTTGGGATATTTTCCATTAATATTTATAATTATTTGAATATTAATGATATTTAATTTATTTAATTAGTGTATTAAATAATTAGAGAAAATGATTTTAATTATATAAAAATCATTTTAAATATGAATAAAGTGTTTAAAAATATTATGAGTTAATTTTTGATAACTTTTAAAATTTTGTGATGAATTTCATTAATAAATTAATATTAATGATATTTACGTTATTTAATAAATGTATTAAATAATTTATGAAAATAGAAATTATGATTTAAAAATAATATAAAAAATGATTTAAAGGATTATAAAAATATTTTAATATAACTTTTGATATTTTGTCATGAAAATATTAATAATTTAATATTAATGATATTAGGTTTATTTAATGACTATAGTAAATAATTTAATTTAAAATGATTTTATTTATTTAAAAATCATTTTAAATGAAAATAAAGTGTTTAAAGATATTTTAAGTTATAAAATATAACTTTTAATATTTAAAGGATAATTTCATTAATAAATTAATACTAATGATATTAAGTTAATATAAATGATATTAAATTTATTTAATAATTATATTAAATAAATAGTTTTAACATGATTTTATTTACTTAACAATCATTTAAAAGGATATAAATGAATTAAAAATATTTTAAGTTATAATTAATGACTTTTAATATTTGGATAATTAGTTTATTAATATTAATGGTAATTATTTAAAATGATTTTAAATGTTTTAAAAATCATTTAAGGGTAATATAAGTACTTTAAAAATATTCGAGTTATTATAAATAACTTTAATAATTTGGCAATGGTTTCATTAATAGTTTAATATTAATTAAATATTAATGATAATAGAATTATGTACTATTTAAATCATTTAATAATGATTCTGGTGTTTGAAAATTCGTGATAAAATATAATAAATGTTTAAAATTATATTAAGTCATTTGAAAATAATTTGACTGATACTTGTAGATATTGAGTAATAGAATAGAGTCTTAGACTTGATAATTACCCGATAGAGTCAAGATTTTAAGACAATCGGCATAGTTCGTAAATTTTTCTAGACTTAGATATTTTGACTGCGTTAATGTTTGTTTGTGATGCAATGACTGCTGAATATGTGTGACAACGTGATTAGGTTATGTCTTGATCGTGAAATGCAAGATTACGTGTTTATAGTATATTGTTCTAATCGAACGAATGATCTGATTAATGATAGGTGATTACATAAAAGATAAAACTAAGTTGCGTATCAGGCAAGTATCCTACCTTTGCATTTCTTTTATGCAATGGACATGAGTAAGAATGTTTCAGAATTATATTATTACTGTACATATTATTAACCCTATATTATATACGCCCATTGATTATCAACATGTTAGTATATGGTAATTCAAATATATATTCTCTGTTCGTTAATTTCTAAATGGTTAAACAAGTGTCCCCACTTGAATAATCATTGCATTTAAACACATGTTGATACACCTTTGATATATATATGTATGTTGGATTATAGATTATTGTTGAACAAGATAAAACCTTTGGTTTGGAACCCCGACAGATATGAACATCCCATTCATGGGAAACTTTTTATGCGCCCAAGGCGGACAGAGTGAACGATAATATCGTTCTTGTTATGTAGTATTAATCAATACAGGGCCTATGGGATGTACACCGTCGCGTGCTGTAAGTTATGACGATTCTATTTATGATGAGTTCATTCTAACCTTTTCGAAATGAAAACAATGTTCGTAGTATGTCACTTTGACCCTATTTATAGTCAATACGTAGTTTCAAAAATTTGGTAGAGAGTTGTTATGTTATTATTATCGGTACAGATTACTTCACAACTACTGATTCGTTGTAGAAGGGTATTATTACTTGCTGGGCACTCAAATGCTCATCCTTACTTAAATTAAATGTTTTCAGCTAAGTGTGAACAACCAGAAGGCTCATGCAGAAACAAAGGAAAAGGAAAGCGAATAGGATAAGATTTATGGTATTTTTGTAATAGTATAACCTTATTAAGACTTTGATAACTATTAAGTATCATGTAATGAATGTTAAAGGTCGCGTACCTGGGATTCAGACTCTGATATGTAAATTAAGTTTAATATTTATATTATTGTTATTGTTATTAGTATGTTTCCGCTCATAGAAATGGTATCGTGAAGCACTGAATTCGGGTTTCTAGTACCTGAATTTGGGGGCGTCACAAACTCCCCTAATAGTAACAAGAATGTGAAACAATAGTATACACATGTGAACAAATAGTTATAATCATGTAAAATAATAGCAATCAATTGCTCATTTATCCGGTTAAATACCCGATTGATCAATATAACCTCCAAACATCAATTATTATCGAAATAAATGTCGATTTTCCCTAACACAAATAATTCCAACACAACGAAACTATTTTTATCAAAAATATAAATTTTGAAATTTCGAAGTTTGACTTTTCCCAAAAAGGTCAACTATTGACTTTTTGATCAAATAGTAAAATTCGGAAAATTTTGTGTTTATAGTATATTTTTACTAATTTCATCATTCCGGACTCAAATATCACGTCCGCGTCTACAAATTCAACTCCGAGCACAACTTCAATTTTAATAACATTCATCATTAATATTATAACTCACAATATTTATCAACCGCATAGCTTCCCGAGGAAAGAGGGGGCTTTCCAATAAGGATTTCTCCCTATTGGCGCGCAATTAGGTGACCAAACCTCTCCTTGACAGAACTTCTAGAAATTGTAAATATTGTAATTAAATAATATGAATAACTTTGCCATCTCAATTATTGATATAATAAAATAACATATTATACGATGATGATCTTTGACAATAATCGAATCAATAATGTGAGAGATATGATGCAAATTATCGTAGTAATAATTAAGTATAACCGAGTGACTTCTCACGTAAGCATCAATAATCAATACCGTGATGCTACTATGCAACCACGCCAGACATCGTCTTTTACTTTTACTCGAAAGTAGTTCAACAAGATAATTCAGTAAAACTTTCACCGTTATTTTCATAAATATATTTTTTCGTTTTCTCAATCCGATGATAATTACATTGCATAGGGGTCCACCAATGATTGCTACCGGTTATGCGAATATTCCCTGCTAAAACGAATATTCTCCGACCAATCGAATATAATATAACAACTTGCATACTTTGTAGAATTTATAAATACTACCCACAACTATAACATTATAACAAATTCATTCCATAATATTCAAAAATGATAATTATAGAAAAATCATCTTTATTCATAAAAGTTGGGGTCTTACAAAAGCTCAATCCTCGATTCATTGGCCCATTTTTAATCCTCGATCGAGTACGGACTGTAGCCTATAGACTTGCTTTATCGCCAAGTATGTCTCGTGTTCATAACGTTTTTCATATATCCATGTTACGTAAATATGTGAAAGACCCGAACCATATTATTGAGTTAGAACCGGACGAAATAGCGGAAGATTTAACGTATGAAGAGGTTCCTGTTCAAATCTTAGATAAGAAGGAACATATTCTACGCTCCAAGGTTATACCTCAAGTCAAAGTGTTATGGAGGAACCACGATGTTGAGGAAATGTCCTGGGAGTTAGAATCTGAAATGAAATCAAGGTATCCTTACCTCTTCGACATACCAGGTACGTACCCTAATTTCGAGGGTAAAATTTCATAAGAATGGGAGATTGTAAGACCCCAACTTTTATGAATAAAAATGAATTTTCTATAAATATCATTTTTGAATATTATAGAATAAATTTGATATAATGTTATAGTTATGGGTAATATTTATAAATTTTGCAAAGTACGTAAGTTGTTATATAATATTCGATTGGTCGTGAATATTCGTATGACCAAGACAATCATCGTGGACCCCACAATGTAATTAATTACTTGATCGAGAAAACGACAAAAAATATTTTTATGAAAATAACAAATGAAGTTTTACCGTTAATACCGCTTGAACTACTCTGGTAGTAAAAGTATACAAAGAATACGCTGCGGTTGCATAAGTAGTAGCACACCATTATTGATTATTAATGCTTATGTGAGAAGTCACTCACTTTGATTCAATTATTGATATTTTATATGTTATTAAATCAATAATTGAGATGACGGTTGTTAATATTATTATTTGCATTATTAACGATGTCTCAAGTTCTCGCCAAGGAGAGGTTTGGTCACCTAATTACGGCGTCAATAGGGGAGAAATCCTTATCGAAAGCCCCTCTTCCTGAGAACGACTGGTCGATTTAATAGTGTGAATAATAATAATGATGATGACGTTTTATTTTATTCAGATTATTAACGTAATAAAAGCGTAAAAACTTTTTATATAAAATGTAATACTTTTATAAAGTTATTCATTTTATTAGGCTAATAGTAAAATCTTTTATATAAAATGTAATACTTTTATAAAGTTATCTATTTTATTAGACAATAATTAGAATATATTATATTTTATTATGCATAGTGTTTGCATAGTGCTTTCATAGTGTTTGCATAGTAAAATCTTTTTAAAAGTTATTCGTTTTATTAGATTATAAATAGAATATATTATATTTTATTTAAAAGATTTTGCTTTAAATATGGACCGTCCGATTAAAGTAAATCAATCTGGACCGTTCATGGATTGGTTACTATTCATTCCATTCTTCTATAAATAGAAGCTCATTCCTTCATTATTTCTTATGAATTCACTGAAACTCTAGAGAGAGAAAGAAGAAAAGTATTCCGCTACTTCACTACTCCGATATCAAGTTTCTTTTACGGTAAGGGGTATTATTTCTTTTGTATTCATGAAGAGAACTTCTATTATTCCATCTTTATTATTCTGTTGGAATAACCTGTATACGCGGGCTACCCTATACTTGGTGAAATTCTTCTGTATTCCATTCTTTATTATTCTGTTGGAATATCTTGTCTGTGCTTTACGCCGGACCTGGTTCCGTCTTTATTATTTTGTTGGAATATCCTGTCTGTGCTTTACGCCGGACCTAGTTCCGTCTTTATTATTCTGTTGGAACATCCTGTTGGTGTGAATTTCACCTGACCTGGTTTCGTCATTTAGTATTCTGTTGGAATAACCTGTCTATGTGAAGTACCGCATGCATGGTGATTTCTGTTGTATTCCATTCTTTATTATTCTGTTGGAATATCCTCGCTTCAAGCGTATTACACGCCGACCGGTTCCGTTATTTATTATTCTGATGGAATAACCTATCTATGCGAAGTACCGCATGCATGGTGATTTCTTTTGTTATTCCATTCTTTATTATACTCAGTTGGTTAAAGTTTTAACTTCTACACTCCATGAAATTAGTGGAATATTCTTGATATTTGCGCTTCATCCAGTATCTTTTCATAGAAATATTCTTCTGAGCATTCTTGAATTTTACTTTAAAAAGAAGTATCATGTTAACAATTTGGACGTTATTAGTTCCTGAATAAATTAATTCTTGAACTTGTTTTATTGAATTCTTATATCATTGTCATCATCCTCATGTTTATATTATTTTTGAAAGTCATCTCGTGGCCTTTAGTGCATAGATGGACTTGGTATGATTATGACACTGGATTATTCTTGTAATCATGACCGTAATATTACAAATGATGTGGTAAAAGTCCTCATTGGCCCGAAGTGCATTGATGGACAATTGTTGGCATGATCATGACCATTGATGAATACACAAAATATCCTCGCCCAGTAGTAGTGCATGGATAATTTTTGGTCGTGACCTAATGAATATCCTCGTCGTAGTGCAAGGATGATGTGAATTATTTATTGTCGAGTCTCAAATGATAAAAGTGATGAAAACCTTTTTAAATCATAAAAGATAGTAGATTTTATTATCTACTTGACTCTTTTAATGGATTGCATGTTCCGCTGCAGTTAAACTTGATGTCTATTGTATTTTATCAGTTTAACACTGTTGAGGACTGATGATAATTTATTCTGCATTATCTTAGTTATAATATTTCTTACTGGGCTAGTTGAGCTCACCCTTTCTTTCACTGTTCTCTTCATGAAATGAGAACGTAGCCGGGACTAGTCGAAAAAAGGAGTGATGGTCCGAGATGGTGTCTTAGTAGTCCTTACTATTCTGTTAAATAGTGTGATAATAAATGTAATGAGGACTAAATTGAGTGTGGATATTGTCTAGATGATAATATTTGTATTAAAACTCACAGCATGTATTTTGTCGTATTTTACACGACTGTTGTATAATCAAGTTGTATTTGAATTTAGTACCATGTATTTGGCGACTCAAGATGGGTGATGTATACCTATTTTGGGGGCGTCACATTCATAGTTACTTTATATATATTTAGTTTAACTGCGTCGTTTTGGCATATTTGTTTTTGATTTCTGATTTGGGAGGAGAAAAGCTATTTTTTAATAAATAAAAAAATCTGCCAAAACGACATAGTTTTGGCAAACTATGTACAAATAAATTAGAGCATTCATTTTAAAATTAAAATTTAGAATTTCAAAAATGATGAAAAGTTATTTGAATTTTAATTTAGATTATTGATTATTGTATTTACTAAAAATAAATAAATTAATATTCATTCATTAATACTATACTTTAAGACTCATTATTTTTTTTCTTATTCTAGCAATAGTTGTAATTAAAGTATTCATTTTAAAATTTAATATTTCTAAATTGATAAAAACTTACTCGAATTATAATTTAAAACATTAATCATTATATTTATGAGAGATATGATGCAGCAATTAAATTCTTTATGTAGTAATAATTGAGTATAACCGAGTGACTTCTCACGTAAGCATCAATAATCAATACCGTGTACTACTACGCAACCACGCCAGACATCGTATTTTTTACTACTGAGTAGTTCAACAAAGATTAACGGTAAAACTTCCGCCGTTATTTTCATAAATCTATTTTTATCGCTTTCTCAATCCGACAATAATTACATTGCTAGGGTCTACTAATGATTACCTTTGTTATACGAATATTCCCTGCTAAAACGAATATTCTCCGACCAATCGAATATAATATAACAACTTGCATACTTTGTAGAATATATAAATACTACCCACAACTATAACATTATAACAAATTCATTCCATAATATTCAAAAATGATAATTATAGAAAAATCATCTTTATTCATAAAAGTTGGGGTCTTACAACCTCCCCTTCTTATGAAATTTCGCCCTCGAAATTAGGGTACGTACCTGGTATGTCGAATAGGTGAGGATATCTTGACTTCATCTCAGATTCTAACTCCCAAGTCATTTCTTCCACGTTGTGGTTTCTACACAAAACTTTGACTTGATGTCTAACCTTGGAGCGTAGAATATGATCCTTCTTATCCAAGATTTTTACAGGTAACTCTTCATACGTTAAATCTTCCTCTATCACGTCCGGTTCTAATTCAATAGTATGGTTCGGGTCTTCCACATATTTACGTAACATGGATATGTAAAAAACGTTATGAACACGAGACATACTTTGTGGTAAAACGAGTCTATACGCCACAGTTCCTACTCGATCGAGGATTAAAAATGGGCCAATGAATCGAGGATTGAGCTTTCCTCTCTTTCCAAATCACATAACTCCTTTCCATGGAGCAACACATAACAACACATGATCTCCAATATCGAATTCCACGTCCTTTCGATGAAGATCAGCATAACTCTTTTGTCGATCTTGTGAGATTTTTTTACGTTGTCGGATTGTTTGAATCATTTTCGTAGTCATACGTACCAAATCCGGTCCCAACAACGTTGCTTCACCCACCTCATCCCAACATACTGGAGAACGACACTTTCTTCTATACAACGCCTCGAATGGAGCCATGCCAATACTTGCTTGATAACTGTTGTTGTAGGAAAACTCCACCAATGGTAAGAACTTGTCCCAACTTCCCTTGAAGTCAAGGACACAGAGTCTGAATAAATCTTCAAGAGTTTGAATAGTACTCTCTGATTGTCCGTCCGTCTGAGGATGATAAGCCGAACTAAATCGTAAATCTGTGCCCATAGCTTTTTGCAAACTAACCCAAAATCGTGAAGTGAATCTTGGGTCTCGATCAGAAACTATGGATACTGGCATACCATGCAGTCTTACAATCTCGTTTATGTACATACGAGCAAGACGTTCAAGTGTATAAGTTTCTCGTATAGGTAAGAAATGAGCAGACTTGGTCAATCTATCAACAATGACCCAAATTGCATCTATGCCTTGAGAAACCTTGGGAAGACCAGTAACGAAATCCATAGTAATGTGTTCCCACTTCCATTCTAGAATTTCAAGTGGTTGCGATGGACCTTTTGGTACTTGATGCTCCGTTTTGACTCGTTGACAAGTTAGACACCTTGAGATAAACAGAGCTATCTCTCTCTTCATATTGCTCCACCAAAATGTATGACGAAGATCACGATACATTTTGGTACTCCAAGGATGGATTGCAAATGGTGTGTTGTACGCCTCCATCATGATTTTATACTTTAACTCAGGGTCGTTAGGAACACAAAGTCTGGAGTTGACTCGAAGTATTCCTTCATCATCGATTATTGCTTCCGGCATAGCACCATCTTACACTTTCTTTCTCATACGCATCAGCTCCAGGTCTGTAGCTTGAGCAGCTTTAACCTTATCATTTAAAGTCGGTTCTACTCGTATATTCGCCATCATCACGTGGGTCCCTGAAGTCTTTATCTCTATCTCCATCCTTTGCAAGTCATACAAAATGGGCCTTTGCGTTGACAATATCGCACTCATACTCGCATATGATCTTCTACTTAATGCGTCAGCTACCACGTTCGCTTTTCCAGGATGGTATTGGATGGTATGATCATAATCTTTCAACAGTTCAAGCCAATGTCGTTGTCTCATGTTGAGTTCCTTTTCAGTGAAGAAATATTTGAGGCTTTTATGATCCGTAAAGATCTCCACTTTCTCCCCATACAAATAATGTCTCCAAATCTTTAATACAAAAATGACTGCTGCCAACTCTAGATCATGAGTAGGATAATTCCTCTCATATTCTTTGAGTTGTCGTGAGGCATAGGCTATGAGTTTCCCATGTTGCATGAGAACACAACCTAACCCTTTGCTTCAAGCATCATCAGTAGATGACAAATCCTCCGATCCGCATTGTATTGTCGAGCAGTGCTTGAAATGAGTCTCCTCTTGAGTTCTTGAAAACTCTTCTCACATTCCTCGCTCCTATCGAATTTTGTATCTTTCTGAGTTAGCTGAGTTAAGGGAGTAGCGATTCGAGAAAACCATTCTACTGAATCTCCGATAATAACCAAATAAGCTAAGCGAAAAGCTACGATTTGATCATCGATTTAGGTTGCTCCCGACTTTGAATAGCTTCAATCTTTCTTTGGGTCAATGATATTCCATGACTTGATACTACGTGCCCAAGGAATGCTACTTCCTCAAGCCAGAACTCGCATTTCTTCAACTTGGCATAAAGTTTATATTCACGAAGCTTTTGGAGTATCATCCTCAAGTGTTGCTCATGATCATCACGACTTTTGGAATAAATAAGGATGTCATCAATAAAGACGGCCACAAAGTGATCAAAATATTCCTTAAATACTCAGTTCATCATATCCATGAAGGTAGCAGGAGCATTAGTCAATCCAAAAGACATGACTAGGAATTCATAATGCCCATACCGAGTTCTGAAAGCCATTTTTAGAATGTCATCGGTTCTAATCTTCAATTGGTGATAACCGGAACGAAGATCAATTTTTGAAAAGAATTTGGCTCCTTGTAACTAGTCAAACAGGTCATCAATACGTGGCAATGGGTACTTATTTTTGATGGTGACATGGTTCAACTCCCGATAATCAATACAAAGTCGTATACTCCCATCTTTCTTTTTCACGAATAGAACAAGAGCACCCCAAGGAGACGTACTAGGACGAATGAAACCGATGTCTAACAATTCCTGCAGTTGGGTCTTTAAATCCTGAAGTTCAATAGGAGCCATTCGATATGGGGCTTTGGAAATAGGTTTTGTACCGGGTTCAAGGTCGATACAAAATTTAATTTCACGCTCTGGGGGTAGGCCAGGAAGTTCTTCAGGGAATACGTCAGGAAATTCATTAACAATAGAAATATCATTCAAAACTGACGTATTTTTATTTAGATCCGTAACATGAGCTAAGAAAGCTTGACATCCGTTTTTCAATAAGCGAATAGCTTTATAGCTTGAGATGATAGTGATTGATTTTAATGGTTTGGTTGCTTGAATTCGCATAATAGGTTGGTTAGGAACATGAAAGCTAACAACCTTACGAAAATAATAAATTTTTGCATGATGAGTAGTTAACCAATCAATCCCTAGAATCACGTCAAATGTAAGTATTTTCAATAAAATAAGATCGACAGGTAATGTGAGGGTACCGATTTGAACTAAACAAGACTTATAAACAGTGGATGTAATGAAGGTTTCTCCTAATGGAGTTTCAATAGATAAGTCAAAGTCCAATTTCTTCGGAGTCAAATTTAAACGTTGAGCGCAAGTAGGAGAAATAAAAGAATGGGTAGAACCGGTATCAAATAAGGTATAGACTTCGCTAGAGTTTATGATAAGCTTACCCGTGATGACCTCGTTCGGGTGCCTTGCTTTCTGGGAGGTCACAACAAACGCTCTCCCTTGCACTACCGACTTTGACTTTTCTGGGACGGCCTTTAGTGCCTCTATCCTAGCTGAACTTGTCTTCGGTGAACGAAAAAATCGGGATAGGTGACCTTCTCTTCCACAATTATAACATGCTTTAGACGGCATCGCGCATTTTGGACTAATGTGTCCCTCCCCTCCACATTTGAAGCATATAATAGGTGGTCGTTCTCCTTCCTTCACAACAAAAATCTTTGATCTTGACTTTCCATCATTGTTGAATCTCCTCTTCTTGAAATGTCCATTCTTATTATTTTGGCCCTGATTACCACCGAAGTGGTTACCATTTCTAGCATGCTGATTCCCTCCACGCTTGTTGTCACCGCTTCGATGACTGCTCTCACTGGAATTATCATTTTGCCGGCTGCTCTCTTTTGGTTGGGTTGACTCGTTATCGCGTTCCAATAACTGAGCCCTATTAACAATATCTGAATACAAACACAGTTTATGAGAGATAAGATATTGACGTATCTCGGGTTTCAAACCTCTTAGAAACATTTGCGTCATTCTCTCCTCATTATCAACCAAATGGGACGCAAATCGGGACAGCTCGGCAAACTTGGCTTCGTACTGCGACATGGTCATGTTGTTTTGCTCACGTTTAATGAACTCTACCTCTTTCATATGATGAATACTTTCGGGAAAGTACTTGTCGTTGAACAGTTCTTGAAACTTCTCCCAAGACATCTTCAGTGCGGCAGGTTGGGTACGCTTTACAGATTCCCACCAGTAATCTACCTCTGCCTGCAACATGAAGGTGGCGAAGGGAACCTTTTGCTCCTTAGAGCAACCCAAGACATCAAATATCTTGTTGATCTATTTTTTCCACGTCTCCGCCTTAAGAGGTTTTGGCTCTCCAAAAAACTCCGGTGGTCCCAGCTCCTTGAACTGTTTAGCGGTGACCGTCCGAGAGTTGTCAGTGTTTCCACCTGCATTTTGGACAGGAGCCACTCTCGCCTGATGTTGCACGAATTGCATGAAGCCTTGGAACATTCCATCATTCATCATTTGGTCAATGTTGTTGTTTGCATGAGGATTGTCGCCTTCCTGATGCACATTGTCCTGGTTATTGATCAGTGGAGACTCAACGGTCTCCTGTGCTCCATTGATGTTCTCAACATTCTCGGATGCCATTTTCAAATATTGCCACAAAACAAGGGTTAATTAACATATCACATATTATCCCTATACTCTGACCGACCAATTAAATACCAAATAAACTTAGGTACGTCATACTAGCGAAGGAATTCCCCGTCTCTCCCGTCCTAGTTCTTGTCTCACATCTTAGCCATGGATCATATCCCTAAGCTTTGATACCAACTGTGACGGCCCAAAAATAGGTATACATCACCTATCCTGAGTCGTCAAATACATGGTACAGAATACAAATACAATCTTTAATATACAACAAAAGAGCTGTGAGTTTTAATACAAATATTGTCTTCTAGACAATATCCACTCTCAGAATAAGTCATTATTACATTTATTGTCACACTATTTAACAGAATAGTGAGGACTACTAATGCTATCCTTTGGACCGTCACTCCGTTCCCCGACTAGTCCCCGCTACGTTCTCATTTCCTGAAGAGAACAATGAAAGCAAAAGGGTGACCTCAACTAGCCCAGTAAGAAATATTATGACTAAGATAATGCAGAATAAATTATCATTAGTCTTCAATAATGTTAAACTGATAAAATATAATAGACATCAAGTTTAACTGCAGCGGAACAAGCAATCCATTAAAAGAGTCAAGTACATAATAAAATCTACTATCTTTTATGATTTAAAAGGTTTTTCATCACTTTTATCGCTGGGACTCAGCTTAATAAATAATACACATCATCGAATCACCCCTGCTCTACGGCCAAGGATATTCATTAGTATCACGACCACAATTATCCATGCACTACGGGCCAAGGACATTCGTGTATTCATCAATGGTCATGATCATGCCAACAACTGTCCATCAATGCACTACGGGCCAATGAGGACTTTTATCACATCATTTAAAACATTACGGTCATGATTATACCGAATAATCCCTGGTCATAATCATACCAAGTCCATCTATGCACTACAGGCCACATATGACTTTCAAAAAATATAAACATGAGGATGATGACAATGATATAAGAATTCAATAAAACAAGTTCACGAATTAATTTATCCAGGAACTAATAACGTCCAAATTGTTAACATGATACTTCTTTGTAGAGTAAAATTCAAGAATGCTCAAAAGAATATTTCCATGAAAAGATAATGGATGAAGCGCAAATATCAAGGATATTCTACTAATTTCATGGAGTATAGAAGTCAAAACTTTAACCAACTGAGTATAATAAGGAATGGAATAACAAAAGAAATAACCAAGCATGCGGTAGATACGACAGCAAAAGTTATTCTAACGAGAATAATAAAGATAACGAACCAGTCCCACGTAAAGCGCATGACGAGATATTCCAACGAGAATAATAAAGATTTTAACCAGTCCCAAAAAGTAAAAAGCCTGAGCAGGATGTTCCAACAAAATAATAAAGAATGGAATAACGTAAGAATTTCACCATGTATACGATACTTGCGCATAACCAGTTATTCAACATATAATAATAAAGAATGGAATAATGTAAGTTCTCTTCAGGAAGACGAAAGAAAGAAATAATAACCCTTACCTTTGAAAGAAACTGGATATAGGAGTAGTGAAGTAGCAGGCTTCTCTTCTTCTACAGATTTTCTCTCTACAATTTCTCTCTATAATAATTGCTCTATAGCTTTAGTGAATTCGTGAGAAATGATGGAAGAATGAGCTTCTATTTATAGAAAAATATAGTTTCAATAATTGCACGTTTTGGGGCTCGAAAAATTACAGTACAATACCTCCAACTTTTTCTTTATTTTTAATTTAGTCATGCAAGTATTATCAATCTTGCACCAACTCCCCTAATAGTAACAAGAATGTGAAACAATAGTATACACATGTGAACAAATAGTTATAATCATGTGAAATAATAGCAATCAATTGCTCATTTATCCGGTTAAATACCCGATTGATCAATATAACCTCCAGACATCAATTATTATCGAAATAAATGTCGATTTTCACTAACACAAATAATTCTAACACAACGAAACTATTTTTATCAAAAATATAAATTTTGAAATTTCGAAGTTTGACTTTTCCCAAAAAGGTCAACTGTTGACTTTTTAACCAAATAGTAAAATTCAGAAAATTTTGTGTTTATAGTCTATCTTTACTAATTTCATCGTTCCGGACTCAAATATCACGTCCGCGTCTCTAAATTCAACTCCGAGCACAACTTCAATTTTAATAACATTCATCATTAATATTATAACTCACAATATTTATCAACCAGTAGTTCTCCTGTGAAAGAGGGGCTTTCCAATAAGGATTTCTCCCTATGGCACGCAATTAGGTGACCAAACCTCTCCTTGACAGAACTTCTAGACATTGTAAATATTGCAATTTAATAATATGAATAACTCTTCCATCTCAATTATTGATATAATAAAATAACATATTATGAAGATGACACTGTGACAATAATCGAATCAATAATATGAGAGATATGATGCAGCAATTATTGTAGCAATAATTGAGTATAATTGAGTGACTTCTCACGTAAGCATCAATAATCAATACCGTATGCTACTATGCAACCACGCGTATTACTGTACTTTTACTACCGGGTAGTTCAACAAGATAATTAGCAGTAAAACTTTCGTAGTTATTTTCATAAATATATTTTTGTCGTTTCTCAATCCGACAATAATTATGTTAATGGGGTCCGCTGATGATTAACATTTGTTATTTAATATTCCTGCTAAAACGAATATTCTCCCACCAATCGAATATAATATAACAACTTGCATACTTTGTAGAATTTATAAATACTACCCACAACTATAACATTATAACAAATTCATTCCATAATATTCAAAAATGATAATTATAGAAAAATCATCTTTATTCATAAAAGTTGGGGTCTTACAAAAGCTCAATCCTCGATTCATTGGCCCATTTTAATCCTCGATCGAGTAATTTGATTTAGCCTTTATAGACTTGCTTTATCGCGAAGTATGTCTCGTGTTCATAACATTTTTCATATATCCATGTTACGTATGTTAGGTTTGTAATATTCAAGAACGCAATCAAATTGCATAAATAAGCGAAAATGTGTAAAAATCAGAGTTTAAAAAAATTTTACAAACCATATACCCGGATCACCCTTTATGCACAATTATTAATTAAATGAAAAAGATGAATAAGAAACATACCCTTGAAGATCCGAGCTTCCTCAGGTACAAGTTCACCTCCAATCCTTTTCGCGTTCAACATGAATCCACCGGGTTTGGTTCCTTCCTTTGATCAACGTTAGCCACCCAAGTGTTTGGCCTCTAGAGGTGATCCACCAAGGAAAAATAAAGATTCAAGAAGATGGTGGTTGGCTAAACCCTAGTTTTTCCATCTCTATAGAAAAGAAGCGTACTCTCCAACCATTGGAATTATTACGTATATCAGTGATATCTGATATAAGACTCCTCTTATAAAGATATCAAGTAACCCTATTAAAATAAGGTATTTTTTAATTAAACTCTTTTAATTAAATGGGCTCCCTAATCTTATTAGGGATAATTAATTAAACTCCTTTAATTAATTTTTCCTCCTAATCCTATTAGGAATAAATGAGAGTACTTATATTAAATTAATTCCTAAACTCTTTTAGAAATTAAAATAATAATAATTTTAATAATATTAATAAGACTCCTCTTATTAATTTATATTTAATATTTCTAAAATATTAAATAATAAATATTAAGCTATTTAATTTATTCTATCACCATAGATTAAATTAAATATACTTAACTATATTATTACGATTATGCCATTAACTTCTTAAATAATTATTCTTCCTTTTATGGTGTGACCCTTTAGGTTCTCCATATTAAACCTATTGTGAATAAATCAATTAGAACAATTCTAATCTTATTTAAATAAATAAATTAAACAATTAATTTATTTAAATAAATAATATTTATTCTACAATAGGGATAAGCCTCCCCTAGCGATCAACGACTTTCCGGATAATATAGATTTCAACATTAATCATAAAAGAACCTTTGAGTAAATAGTTACCGTCACAATTCAATCCTTCCACCATACAATGTCCCAATTAAATATAAGGCATGGAATTATTGTCAAGTCTTATTTTATTTAATTATATGTATTTCGATCCTTAAATGCACAACTCCAAATAATGCAAATTAGAAACTCCTTTCTAATTTCATTCTCGCTTTAACCAAGGACTCTTTGGGTTGTCATTTATCGAATCACATAGGACATTTCTCTTCTTTTATTAGAAGTGGTAGATTCTTTATTGATCATATATTATCTCCATGTATAACTTGTTATACCCAAGCATACCCTTTGATATACCCTAAGGGTCTTAAGGAATAAGTCAAAGTATAACTCATCATACACAAGATACTATGATGATCTCAGTCCAAGGATCACTTGTCTACTATCACTACAGAATTCCTATTGACGGCAAGTAAAACTCTATTAGGTATTCCTTAGCGAGCCACGTTCGATGAACTTATTCTCTAATAAGCACCTACATACTTGCTTTAGTGTCTCCACATAAATGATCATGAGATCAATCATCCCCATCCAATGAAAAGCAAGCAACATATGTACCAATCTATCCTGGATTCAATAATCCCCAATTTAGTAATCCAATGATTGGGAACTATTTTAGTTTTAAGCTTTCTAAAATTTAGATCTCATAGAATGATCATCATCATTATTCTAAAAGCATTGCTTAAAACTATGGGTTTATCACATATTATAAAGCAAAGATCATGTAGATAATTAAAAGCCTTTAATAAATTAATACTTTTATTAATAAATGAATAAGATTGTTACAAAGTATATGCTTTATCATCAAACATGATTGTCTTGTGTGCATACTACTTTCAATCTCCCACTTGCACTAAAGCCAATCGTCATGGTATCTCATACTCTTCTTCTCTAAGTGACGATTATCCTGTTTGTTGGATAAGTTTTAGTTAATGGATATGTAATGTTGTTCTTGAGAGTCCACTATCTCTATAGTGATTTCCCATCTTTCAATGATTTTAATAATCAAATGAAAGTGCCACAACACATGTTTAGATCCAAGATGAGACTTAGAACTATTCCTAGTTACAGAATGAACTTTTAATCCAAACAATCAACTTGCAGCTTCATTTATAGATATATACTTTGTCTTTATCACTAAACCCAAGAACTCTTTCTTTGTTTGGAACCTTTCCAATTCAACGCACCACTTTATTCAAGATAACGCTTTACCTTAAAGTGGATTTTTCTCATCATCTTAGTCCGTCTCGAAAAACTTGAGTCATTAAGCCCTCTAGTTTTAATTTAGACCCACCATGAATATGATCACATCCTTAGTGCTTGCTTAAGCACTTTAAGATATTTTTCAGCGACTCATAGTGAACTTCTCCATAATATGACCGATCAACATCGTGTCTCGTACATTTCATTGCATACATGATTGTCACTCATGCGACCTCTCTTTTCAGGAGTCTGTGGGGACTATTAAGAGAGATACACTCCATAGCTCATCGACATGATACATCTCTTGAAGTTTGCCATGCTAAACGACTTTAGCATCAAATGAATATGCGTTCCTTGGGTTAAGTCGAGCATCCTCTTAAATCTATCTATATAGATTTATATCCCTAATTAAGATACTCTTCCAAATCATTCATGGAGGAATGTTTAGACAACTTTATCTTTTACTGATTGTAGCATTGGTATGTCATTCCTTATCCGTAGTATATCAACATATAGTACTAGGAATGTCACGATGCTCCCACTGACCCTTTTGTACACACTAGGTTCATTCTTATTTTTGATTAAATCAAACTCTTTTGATTGCCTCATCAAAACGAATGTTCCATATTTGAGAAACTTGCTTGAATCCATTTCTCCGAGTGTCTACAACACTTACCTCATCGTATGTAATCGGATCATCATCTTCTATGATGTGTACCTCATCATCATCATCTATGATGAATCCATACCTCCAGTATCTTCTGTACTATTCCGATTTACTGATTCAATTGTGGTATAATAGGTCATCTACGTGTTCCTCTTATTTGACTTATAGTATTTTGTGGTTCTTGAACTCTTCAAGATCTATTATCCTCCCACTAGCCCCTTTTAATGATAAACACCTTTATCTTAGAAGCGTGTTCAGTAACAAACACCTTTTGCTAAGTAGAATTATAGAACATATACCCTAAACTTACCTTAGGATGTCCCACAAATCAGACTTGTCAAATTTTGTCCCAAGCTTATCCTTTGAAACCTTTTCACATAAGTTGACAACCCTTTATCTTAACATACTTAAGATTAAGAATCCTCCTATCCATAACTTTTATGGAGTCTTGGGGCGGATTTTGAGGTTACCTTTTGTAGATATGCGTACCATTTCTAGGACATGACCCTGAGGGATCTTTGAAATGTCGGTAAAATCATTATGGTCCGCACCATGTCCAACAAGGTACGATTTTTCCATTCAAATACATCAATCAATTATTGCGTATCAGGAGGCGTCCATTATGAGAAAACCATTTAAGATGATCTAGAAACTTATTTCACAAGTATTTATTCCTTGATCTAATCAAAGAATCTTAATACATTGTCAATTTGTTTCACTTCAGAATTCTTTGAACCTTTCAAATAATTCATACTTGTATTTCGAAGAAATACACACATTCAACTCTTTGAATGATCATCTCCTTTTCTTATACTAATTTGTTCAATATGCAAAATTATTTTCATGTAAGTCAAGTATACAAAATTTATTAAGTAATATTCCAGTTCTATACAAAACATTATTATTATAAATAGAACAACAATTGTTCTTAATTATAATACCAAAGATTTCATTGTCCAACAATAAAATGGAAATAATATTTTTTAACAAGAACTAGAATACAATAACAACTTATTGACTTAATAGACTTGCCCGTGTAGCATTGTTAAACTATAAGTTTACTATGGCTAATGTAGCAACCTTTGCTTCATTTCCCACACATAAGATTATTTATCTTTGTTTAGCTTTCTACTTCTTCTTGGTCCTTCAAAATCTATATTTATGATAACCAAAGTCGATATCTAATATCCAAGTAGAACCTTGACTTAAAGAAAAATTTATTTTAAATCTTGAACAAAATTGTATTTGTAACCAAAACTTCATTAAGCTTCTTTGGTTAGCCAACGCAAGGTGCTTCTCGCATGATCTCTTTCCAAAGTCCATGCTTATTGCGGTGGAAAGCAAGCTCCTTTGCTATCCGTGTCGCTTTTGTTCTTATTATCCTTTGTTTATGCCTTTCTATTTACCTTCTTTGAATCGTTCTTCTTTTTTCGGAAGATCCTTTTGCCCTATCGAGAAGACATGGTCTTTCTTGGTTGGAAAGTGACTCTCATCATTTTTCAACATGTTAAGCAAATCAACGAAGTGATATCTAGCTTGTTTATATGAAAAATTCACAACAATTGTGAAAAGGAGTCCGGAGTGAGTGCAAGATCAAATCTTGGCTCAACTCTCCATCCATGACAAAACCAGTTGTCCTAATTGATCAATCAAATTGATTATGTTAAGAACTTTTTATGCATATTTATGGTGCCATTGGCCATTCTAGATCGAAAGAGCTCCTTAGATATCTCGATGTCTATCGGTCCCCACTTTCCTCACCATCAACTACTTGATGTGTAGGAATATAGTAGGAGCATCCATAGTTTCATCTTGACGTGAAGCTCATACTCATGGATGCGAGCATGATGCATTGAGCCAATCAGTATCATCTTGCCACTTTCTAAAAGTAGCAATCTCTTCCTCGGAGGAATTATCGCAACCATTGCGAGGATAGGCGTATTAAGGACATAAGATAACTTTTCAAATTATGAGAACTATTCTCAAATTCCTTAACCAATCCGCTTTAATTGATTACAGTTAATTTAGCATCTAATATGCTTCGCAGATGATAGTAATTTTAGACATTGTAAAATTACGTAAATGAATTTGTAATTAACAACATTTTAACATACATTATTTTATTAATTACCAAAATAAATTAGGTCTTGTTTTAAATTGGTATCTCCCATTTATTTTCTTCAAACTATATTACCTCTCACTATATAGTTCGGCAAAATCTAATTAAAGATTTGCTAGTGAGAATAAGGATCCCATTTCAAATGTATATAGCCTTGTGGTGACACAACAAACTATATATAAATAAATAGGTAGACAACTTTTGTCAATTACATCAACTATGAACTCCTTTTCTTTTTGCCTCTTAGATTATTTTGATCTAGTGGTGGCACATCCGAATCAAAATTATCCAAGTTAAGTCCGACCTAGCACTCCATATATTCAAAAAGAAAAATATCATCCTTGTGGTGACACAACAAAACAATATTGTTCAATTTTCTTTATAAGCATCAAATGTGATAAATTAACATCTTAAATACTTAATACTTGCCTTGTGGTGACACAACAAACTCATATTAAATATTTAATACTCTATTAATTTTATCATGCTAGAAGGCGACGTTCGATATTCCAAATATCTTTGAACGCTTAGGACTTAATATAAAAATTGAGGGGTTTGTTATTAATTTATCTCATCTTGTTTAGCGCGCATGCACATATATATATATATATATATATATATAAAAAATACGCGTCATATTAATGAACATGCGAAGCATGTTTGCAAATTTAGTTAGTATAAAATCTAATTTTGAATCAAAATAAACTCTTTTATTTTAATCCAAATTTAAATCAAAATAAAACTATTTTATTTTAATTTATCCAATTTTGAATAAAATAAACTATTTTATTTTAATCAAAATCTTTAATCAAAATAAACTCCTTTATTTTAATTAATTATGGAATCCAATTCCATGTAAAAAAAATAACTCCTTTATTAAAGGAAACACTTTATTCTTTTTTCTATTCACAAATAAACTCCTTTATTTTGAATAATATGAAATCTTATTTCATATCTAAATAAACTCATTTATTTAAGGAAAGATTGATTTTTTCCTATTCACAAATAAACCTTTTTATTTTGAATAATATGAAATCTAATTTCATATCAAAATAAACTCCTTTATTTAAGGAAAAATAGAATCCAATTTCAACTCCAATTAGTTATCATGAATCCAATTCCAACTCTAATTAGTTAGCATGAAATTTAATTTTAAAATTAAAATAAACTTTTATTTTAAGATTAAAATAAACTTTTATTTTAAATATAAAATTATTAATATATATATATATAATATATATATATTACTGTCATATAAAATAAACTTTTTATATATATTACCAAAATATATATAAACTTTTAATGATTCACGTGGTCTTAATATCTTAGTATGATCCTGAATAAAACCAACAACACGTTTTTAAGAATATCTTCATTGTTTGTTGTATTTAAATATATATATATATATATATATATATATATATATATATATATATATATAAGCCACCATGAATCCGGGACCATGCAAACCACTTAATCGGAAGCTTACAAATATGCAAATCGTAAATCACGAATTTGCGTTTTTTTTTTTTTTTTTATTTTTTTTTATACAACAAAATTTATGCCCAATTAAATTGTTCTAAACACATATCAATATACATATCAAATTTGAACAATTAATAATTGCGCATAAAGGTTTGGCTCTGATGCCCCACCGTTAGGTTTGTAATATTCATGAAACGCAATCAAATTGCATAAATAAGCTTTAAACGTGTAAAATCGAGTTTAAAAAATTTTACAAACCATATACCCGATCACCCTTTATGCACAATTATTAATTAAACGAAAAAGATGAATAAGAAACATACCTTGAAGATCCGAAGCTTCCTCGGTACAAGTTCACCTCCAATCTTTACGCTGTTCAACTTGAATCCACCGGGTTTGGTTCCTTCCTTTGATCAACGTTAGCCACCCAAGTGTTTGGCCTCTGAGGGTGATCCACCAAGGAAAAATAAAGTTTCAAGAAGATGGTGGTTGGCTAAACCCTAGTTTTTCCATCTCTATAGAAAAGGAGCGTACTTCCAACCATTGGAATTATTACATTATATCGGTGATATCCGATATAAGACTCCTCTTATAAAGATATCAAGTAACCCTATTAAAATAAGGTATTTTTTAATTAAACTCTTTTAATTAAATGGGCTCCTAATCTTATTAGGGATAATTAATTAAACTCCTTTAATTAATTTTTCCTCCTAATCCTATTAGGAATAAATGAGAGTACTTATATTAAATTAATTCCTAAACTCTTTTAGAAATTAAAATAATAATAATAATTGTAATAATATTAATAAGACTCCTCTTATTAATTTATATTTAATATTTCTAAAATATTAAATAATAAATATTAAGCTATTTAATTTATTCTATCACCATAGATTAAATTAAATATACTTAACATATTATTACGATTATGCCATTAACTTCTTAAATAATTATTCTTCCTTTTATGGTGTGACCCTTTAGGTTCTCCATATTAAACCTATTGTGAATAAATCAATTAGAACAATTCTAATCTTATTTAAATAAATAAATTAAACAATTAATTTATTTAAATAAATAATATTTATTCTACAATAGGGATAAGCCTCCCTAGCGATCAACGACTTTCCAGATAATATAGATTTCAACATTAATCATAAAAGAACCTTTGAGTAAATAGTTACCGTACAATTCAATCCTTCCACCATACAATGTCCCAATTAAATATAAGGCATGGAATTCTTTGTCAAGTCTTATTTTATTTAATTATATGTATTTCGATCCTTAAATGCACACTCAAATAATGCAAATTAGAAACTCCTTTCTAATTTCATTACGCCTAACCCAGGACTCTTTGGGTTGTCATTTATCGAATCACATAGGACATTTCTCTTCTTTTATTAGAAGTGGTAGATTCTTTATTGATCATATATTATCTCCATGTACAACTTGTTATACCCAAGCATACCCTTTGATATACCCTAAGGGTCTTAAGGAATAAGTCAAAGTATAACTCATCATACACAAGATACTATGATGATCTCAAGTCCAAGGATCACTTGTCTACTATCACTACTGAGAATTTCTATCGACGAAAGAGTAAAACTCCATTAGGTATTCCTTAGCGAGCCAATGCTCGAAGTGAACTTATTCTCTAATAAGCACCTACATACTTGCTTTAGTGTCTCCACACAAATGATCATGAGATCGGTCATCCTCATCCAATGAGCAAGCAACGTATGTACCAATCTATCCTGGATTCATTAATCCCCAATTTAGTAATCCAATGATTGGGAACTATTTTAGTTTTAAGCTTTCTAAGAATTTAGATCTCATTAGAATGATCATCATCATTATTCTAAAAGCATTGCTTAAAACTATGGGTTTATCACATATTATAAAGCGAAGATCATGTAGATAATTAAAAGCCTTTAATAAATTAATACTTTTTATTAATAAATGAATAAGATTGTTACAAAGTATATGCTTTATCATCAAACATGATTGGCTTGTGTGCATACTACTTTCAATCTCCCACTTGCACTAAAGTCAATCGTCATGGTATCTCATACTCTTCTTCTCTAAGTGACGATTATCCTGTCATTGGATAAGTTTTAGTTAATGGATATGTAATGTTGTTCTTGAGAGTCCACTATCTCTATAGTGATTTCCCATCTTTCAATGATTTTAATAATCAAATGAAAGTGCCACAACACATGTTTAGATCCAAGATGAGACTTAGGAACTATTCCTAGTTACAGTAATGAACTTTTAATCCAAACAATCAACTTACGACTTCATTTATAGATATATACTTTGTCTTTATCACTAAACCAAAGAACTCTTTCATTGTTTGGAACCTTTCCAATTCAACTCGCACCAATTGCTCAAGATAACGCTTTACCTTAAAGTGGATTTTTCTCATCATCTTGGTCTCATCTCGAAAAACTTGAGTCTGTTAAGCCCTCTAGTTTTAATTTAGACCCACCATGAATATGATCACATCCTTAGTGCTTAAGGTTAAGCACTTTAAGATATTTTCATCGACTCATAGTGAACTTCTCCATAATATGACCGATCAACATCAAGTCTCGTACATTTCATTGCATACATGATTGTCACTCATGCGACCTCTCTTTTCGAGTCTCTGTGGGGACTATTAAGAGAGATACACTCCATAGCTCATCGACATGAGACATCTCTTGAGTTTGCCATGCTAAACGACTTTAGCATCAAATGAATATATCGTTCCTTGGGTTAAGTCGAGCATCCTCTTAAATCTATCTATATGATTTATATCCCTAATTAAGATACTCTTCCAAATCATTCATGGAGGAATGTTTAGACAACTTTATCTTTACTGATTGTAGCATTGGAATGTCATTCCTTATCCGTAGTATATCAACATATAGTACTAGGAATGTCACGATGCTCCCACTGACCCTTTTGTACAGACTAGGTTCATTCTTATTTTTGATAAAATCAAACTCTTTTGATTGCCTCATCAAAACGAATGTTCCATATTTGAGAAACTTGCTTCAATCCATTTCTCTGAGTGTCTACAACACTTACCTCATCGTATGTAACTGGATCATCATCTTCTATGATGTGTACACAAATATCCTTGGCCCGTAGTGCATGGATAATTTATGGTCGTGACCCTAATGAATATCCTTGGCCGTAGTGCAAGGATGATGTGGATTATTTATTAAGCTGAGTCTCAGCGATAAAAGTGATGAAAAACCTTTTTTAAATCATAAAAGATAGTAGATTTTATTATCTACTTGACTCTTTTAATGGATTGCATGTTCCGCTGCAGTTAAACTTGATGTCTATTGTATTTTATCAGTTTAACATTGTTGAGGACTAATATTCCAACAAAATATCCTTGGCCGTAGTGCATTGATGGACAGTTTTTGGCATGATCATGACCATTGATGAATACACAAATATCCTTGGCCCGCAGTGGATAATTTGTGGTTGTGATACTAATGAATATCCTTGGCCGTAGTGCAGGGATGATGTGGATTATTTATTAAGCTGAGTCCCAACGATAAAAGTGATGAAAAACCTTTTAAATCATAAAAGATAGTAGATTTTATTCTCTACTTGACTCTTTTAATGGATTGCTTGTTCATTTGCAGCTTAAACTTGATGTTTGTTATATTTTATCAGTTTAACACTGTTGAAGGCTAAGGATAATTTATTCTGCATTATCTTAGTTATAATATTTCTTACTGGGCTAGTTGAGCTCACCCTTTCTTTCACTGTTCTCTCCATGAAATGAGAACGTAGCCGGGACTAGTCGGGAAAAGGAATGATGGTCCGAGATGGTGTCTTAGTAGTCCTCACTATTCTGTTAAATAGTGTGATAATAAATGTAATGAGGACTAAATTGAGTGTGGATATTGTCTATATGACAATATTTGTATTAAAACTCACAGCATGTATTTTGTCGTATTTTACACGACTGTTGTATAATCAAGTTGTATTTGAATTTAGTACCATGTATTTGGCGACTCAAGATGGGTGATGTATACCTATTTTGTGGGCGTCACATTCATAGTTACTTTATATATATTTAGTTTAACTGCGTCGTTTTGGCATATTTATTTTTGATTTCTGATTTGGGAGGAGAGAAGCTATTTTTTAATAAATCAAAGAATCTGCCAAAACGACATAGTTTTGGCAGACTATGTACAAATAAATTAGTGCATTCATTTTAAAATTAAAAGTTAGAATTTCAAAAATGATGAAAAGTTATTTGAATTTTAATTTAAATTATTGATTATTGTATTTACTAAAAATAAATAAATTAATATTCATTCATTAATACTATACTTTAGACTCATTATTTTTTTTTCTTATTCTAGCAATAGTTGTAATTAAAGTATTCATTTTAAAATTTAATATTTCAAAAATGATAAAAACTTACTCGAATTATAATTTAAATCATTAATGATTATATTTATTAAAAATAATTAAATTAATATTTATTTATTAATAAACTTTACTTTAAAATTCATTATTTTTTTTATTCTGGTTATAGACTTATAGTTACAATTACACAACTTTTATCTTTTGCTATAAACTCGAAAAGATATCTAGATTTAGATCTAAATCTTCTTCTTCTTAATGTTTACTGAAGAGACGGAGGAGGAGGATCGTGGATTGGATTAAAATAAAATAAAACTTATAATTAATAATTTTTATTTATAAAAATTATATCATTAAAACTAAATAAATATACATCAAAATTTGATGATACCATGTTGGGCCTGGGCTCTGTGGCAATCCAAATGAAATTATTATTGTGGATCTAATATTAATATGAATAAAATTCGTACAATAGGGTTTCTAGGGCCCAAACAAATTGGTGTAAATTTAGAAACACGAGAAACTGAGGAGGAGGAGGAGGAGGAGAAAGAGAGTGAGGGAGCACAGAAGCAATGATGCCAATTTATGATAAAAATTTGCGAGAATTTTTTTTATTAATGAATGAAATATTACTCACTATATATTATTAGTCAGAGGTTTTTTGCGAGACATAAAATTGGAACTCTTTTGTTTTAAATAATTTTTTTGAATTAATTGTGGTGAATATAAATTTTAATATAAATACATTTAATTTTTTACAATAACAAATTTCATACATTGGCCATGAATTTTTTTTTAAAAAAAGTTAAGGCTATTTTGTGGAATGTACCAGAAATTTTAAAAGTTAATTATCTATTCTTATAAAAATTATTAATGAATGAATTATTACTCACCATATATTAATTTTTTTTTAAAATTATTCTTAATAATAATTTTTAAATGATTTATAATATTAAATATTTTATTAATTAAAATATTAAGTTACAATAATTCAAATTTTAAGATATTGTAAATTGACTTTAAAAAATTATAATATTTAGGACTCTTTTTCTGAACATATCACAAATTAATGTGTTAAATTATTACTTTTTGTGCCACAAAAGAGTTATATATATTTCAGTTTGTAATTAATTAATTTATGACATCCTTAAATTTAAATTTAAATATAAATCTATTCAAGTTTTTAAAATAATAATTTTATTTATAATATTATTTTTTAAAGAGTTTACAATATTGGTTGTTTTTATAAGTTAAAATCAAACTCTTTTTTTTTTAAACCTAATTTAATTAAAAGTTATGTACTTGCTCTAGAAAAGGAATTAGACATCCATTTAGGTTTCTCCTCTCCCCATTCAGCCAAAATTCATATACAAAAAGGTGCATACACAGATGTTTAGAAGTTTAAACTGTACGGAGGCAAGCCAAATCATTCGATTGATACTCCCAATCTCACAGCTCTCTGCATTCTGCCATAACCCAATGACCAAAACCCCAAATCGCATCTCACTATCTGCCTGCCTTAACCCAAAACCCCAAATCTCGTCTCCATCTCCGGCCTCTCCCGTGTTCGCCTTCGCTCTACTGACTGCTGGTACGTCAATTATTTTGGTTTTTTGTTCTTCATTCCACTAATTAAGGTTAGGGTTGGAACATGTCTTTGAGCAATTTTAAAATAGGCATGAATTGTATTGCAAGAAGAATCTATGGCTCATGAATTGCCGAATTGGAGTAAAGAAAAAAATCTCAATTACAAATATCTAATAGATTGTAATTAACTTTTTTTAGTTTATTTTTCTGAAAATATCAAACTCTTTTCTGAAGGGTGTCATTGGACATTTACAAGCTCAATTAAGATGATAATGAAGGGTGTCATAGATTGTAATTAACTTTTTACAAGCTGAAACATTTTCAGAAAAGAAAAACAGAACTTGTAAATGTTAATTACAATCTATGACACCCTTCATTATCATCTTAATTTTTCTTTTCTGAAAATGTTTCAGCTTGTAAATGTCCAATGACACCCTTCATTATCATCTTCATGGTAAGACATACTTCTATGTAATTTCAAATAAATTTGAATTAAGTACTTTGAAGTTTGACCGTATAAGCACACCACTTTCTGATTACGTGGGTTGAAAATTAAAACAGGCTTGATGCAGTTTTGATCTACTCGTAAGTCATTTGATGTTATATTCAACAATAATGATCAATTTTTCATTACACTCACTGTGAGGTTTCTCTGCCATAAAGTAATATTTTAATACCTTGCGGTGCTTTAGAGTTCTTGTTTTGCACTAAACTGAAAAGTAACCGCAATCAGTCTTTGCAATGGAAACAATATCACTATTATTGTGTATATTTGGCAGGTGAAGGTAGGCCAGTCATGGATTGGGCAACCCGAGTGAAAGTTGCTGCTGGTGCAGCTCGTGGACTAGCTTACCTTCATGAAGATTGTCAGTTTCATCTCTTACTTTCTTTACCTTTTAAAATCAACTGCTGTCCAATGTCTTTAGAATTTTCATACCTACATGGTTTTGGGGAAGTTGGCAATCATCTGATGCATTGTCCACTGTTTAGTGATTAGTCATTTTGTGCCACTGAAGTACATATTGTTATAAATTATGGGCTGTTGAAGTTGCAGATGAAATTTTGTCTGGATCCCAAATTAAAACAAGTGACTAAGACCTTCTAATATATCTAAACAAAAATGTTTTATGTGGTCTGTCCTGCACACGAACAGTTGCTAACACATTCCTCTTTTTCTTTGCTTTGATGTGTTTATCAGGCCATCCTCGAATTATTCACAGGGATATTAAATCATCTAACATTCTCTTGGATAACAACTTTGATGCTCAGAAGCCAAACATCTAGATCTTAAAACCCAACAAGTTTCTCAAAAAATTCAGTCACATAATGCCTACGGTGGACCTTTTAATGTTTTTTTATTTACTTCCTTTGAACTATAAAGTTGGCAGAATGACATGCCTAAGCTATCACAATGTTATTGATCTATAATCATTTTTCTTTGCATGTAATTACTTTATTTAATATGCATATTTCCTGGCAGGTCGCAGATTTTGGGCTTGCAAAGTTAGCACTGGATTCCAATACACATGTGACCACTCGTGTGATGGGAACTTTTGAGTAAGTTATTCATATATCGTCTTACATAATAAATTATATAAGGATGACATGTAAACTAGTGTTTTACACCATCCTATTGCAACATGCCATGTAGGTAAATCTAAGAGAAAATCAAGGATTTCAAATCCAGTATGATTAATCAAACAGTTTTAACCATGGTAAATAATTATTACAGAATTTTTTACTACAATTCAAATCCCTTGATTTTCTCCTAGATTTACCTACATGACATGTTGCTATTGGATGGTGTAAAACACTAGTTTTACAAACCATCTTTGTATAATTTATTCTCATCCTGTTATAGCTATAAAAGCATTGAGAAAGGATATGAGCAAGCAGTTAACCTGTATTTGTGTATCGTTTGTTCTCTACAAACACCATCATAAATTATGTGACCATAGACTTTCTGCATGGTCTTCGTAGATATCTTCACCGCATGAAAATTGACTGAATATTACATTATTAAGACTAGGCATGTATATCATGTGAGACTTAGCAAGTTCTGTTTGAAGTCATCGATAGAGTGAAGAAGCTACCTGTGGCAATGATCATTATGTTTGTATGTTGTGATATGGTTTTCTATTTTATATTCATCTGATGAATGACCTCGGGTGATTTTTCAGATACATGGCTCCAGAATATGCATCAAGCGACAAGTTGACTGAGAAGTCTGATGTTTTCTCTTTTGGGGTCGAGCTTTTAGAGCTCATCACTGGTCGTAAGCCTGTGGACGCATCTCAACCATTGGGTGATGAAAGCCTGGTTGAATGGGTACACTTCCCTAACATGAACCTTAGTATATTGGTTTAACTTTTGACTTGTGTGTATACAAAAGTTTTGCTTCATTTTTATTATATGTTTACTTTGGGTCTCAAATGGCAGCAACCTTTTTCAAATTTGGCTTTGGAGTAAAATACCATTGCTATCAAAGATTCAAATTCTTTATTTTTAACTACAATTAGGGGAAGCTGCGAGTGTAGGGAAAAAATAAGAGAAGAAAAATGGGAGGCAGTCAACATTCATGTTTCCTCTATGATTTCAACACCCACAGCCTTAGCATTCGCTTCGAGTGTAGGGTCTTAACTTTGTCTTTTTTCTCCTCCTGAGGGCATAACTGATATTTTAACTCTCTTGTAAGCGAGAATTGTCCATAAATGCAACACATGTTCTATTGAACGAGTCATTTTGATAAATCAATTTTCTGGTGTAGTGATGTTTTTATAAATGCAACACATGTTCTACACCAGAAAATAACTGTCTAGGTAAGATCAGATCCTGTATACTCTCTCCGTTCTAAAATATAAGATCAAGTTTGACTTTTTTAAAGTCAGTATAAGATATTTTCATATTCAAAATTTATGTAATTCATTTAACTTTGAAAACAATAGAACTTGTAAATAGTATTTCTTTTTAATATAGTTTACAATTTTAATAATCGTATTGTCCAAAATTAAATGAATTCATATCAATTTTGAGTTTAATATATCACGAATTGAATGGACTTAAAAAGCCAAAACTGATCCTATATTTTAGAACGGAGGGAGTATATTCAAATGACTATCTACATATCTCGAAAGAGTAATAAAAATTCCTTTCTACATAGCTTCACTAATTGCAATATCTATTTCTTTGGATATCTTAAGTTACTATACTTGTCTCGAAAATGTAATTTTATATCGCTCATCCATATTTCTCATCTAGATCAAGCTATGGTTTTACAAGAAGCAAAGTTGAGGGATGCTTCTAATAAGTATGAATGTGATAAGAATTCACGGCTGCAGTTATTGATGAATTAGGAGGAAAATCAAGGTAAATCGACAAAGAATTCAAGTTGCCTTTGCGAAGCATCTTGAACTCAACTTATGAACTTGTATTGATTTATTTGCGAACATGAAGCAAGAGCATTTTCAGCTCTTCTGTGAAGCACATGATTGTGCCAATTCAATTCCTGATTTGCATGAGATGGTTTCCGTAGTTCAAGGACTTGGTTTTGAATTACAACTTTACTGCATTTGGTGCGTGCTTTTTATATCATTTTCTTTTTCATTGCAGTTGCACAGTGTGAGGATCTTAAACTAAAGTACAGCGAGGAGCATATGAAGAGGAAGAAGCTTTATAATCAATTCAAGAAGCAAGAGGTACATTTTTTAATTCTTTTATGTGAAAAATGATATGATTTACATAATATTTTGAATATAAAAATTGACTCAAGCTTCTCTCTTTGACTATATTCCTCATGGAACATCAGGGTATTTTGTAGATGTCGACCACTAAGTAAAGAGGAGGTTTCATTAGGGTGTGCGACAGTTGTTGATTTTGATGCAGCTAAGGATGGAGATCTTGGGATATATACTGGTAGTTCCTCAAAAAAGTTATACAAGTTTGACCGTGTTTATACACCAAGGGATAACCAAGGTATGCAAAATAATGATGAGATTAATTTGGGAACTTCTGTAGACTATAGTTTATATGGACTTTAAGAATATAATGCACATGAAATTTGAAAATCATGTGTAACTAAATCTTGATCTAAATCATGTCTTTTAACTATTTCTTCCCATTCAGATTGACTTCTTTTCTTCCTCTTTTCGGTTTTGAACTTTTTTGGTTCCATTTTTGTTCATTTTAGTGTTTCTTCACTTTTCTCCTTATAATTGGTTGTCTCGAAAAAAGTACTCTTTGAGTTCATTGTTGAGTATTTCTGATTAAAATATCAAAACTTGTAATTTAGAAGTGTATTAGTTTGAGAATGTAGATGTGTATTAGTTTGAGAATGACTATAAGCGATCTTATACTACTAATTTGTTTGTTGTACTATATAGATCACAAAATTTAGAGTTTTTTTATTTTTTTTTTTCTGTACTAGTTGATGTTTTTATGGATGCTTCACCTGAGTGGTCTCAAAGTTAGATGGCTACAATGTTTTCATATTTGTATATGGGCAAATAGGAACGGGAAAGACTTTTACCATGGAGGGCACTGAACAGAATCGAGGAGTCAATTATAGAACTTTGGAACATTTATTTAAAGTGGTCGAGGAATGGAAAGAGACTTTTACGTTCTACATATCTGTATCCTCCTTGAAGCTTACAATGAGCAAATAAGGGATTTACTTGCTACCTCACCAACATAAAAAAAAGTAAGTATATTCTCTTGCATTTAACTCAGATGTCTTTTGAGTCAGCTTGTTGAACAACTCAACTGAGCTATTTTGTAATCTAACTAAATTGCCTAATAAATGATTACATGAAAAACTAATTTGCTTGGTTGTGCCATACACAATGTTCTTATTATGTTTTCAGTGTTCTCTTTGATTCTTTGTTATGAAGTATCAAATAGTGCTATAACCAGGTTGGAGAGTGATTATGTATTGATGTGCCAACCATATTTATTGTTTAGTCACTCAAATTGAACAAGAAATTGGTGGTATTCTAAAGTATTATGAAATAGGAGCCAAGCCTTGACATTGTATCACGTAGCAAATCTATTGTCTTTGTGTATTGATTTTGGCATTAAGTGCCTCTGGTGACCTATTTGCTTCATTTTTTTGACTTATTATTTTTAAATGTGCAGGAAGACTGCTTCTATAACCTGCCTTACAATATTGGGTATCAAATTTTCATGCTACGTTTATGGAAGACAAGGGACGAAATTATGAAGTGTACTCTCTCTATATATGTAGATATATACTTTGATTGAAGAACTGTGGTAGCTTTAGATGGTTAATTGTAAAAATAATGAATGATTATGTAGTAGATGATTTTATTAAGTTAATAATAATTTAGTTTTTTGTATTTTTGTCATTATTTGCTATGGGGACATTGAGCCAGCCAGGTAAAGAAAAAGAATGCAAATTTTGATTTGACAAAAATATAATTCATTACCAAATCATTGAACAAGTTTTAATATAGCAACAATTTTTTATACATTTAGCAACAAATTTTCGTTGCTAATGGCATTAAAAATATAATATTTGGCAACGAAAAATTAACCTAATAACAACGGAGAGGATATTGTTGCTAATACTAAAATAAAAGGCAACATTTTTTTATCGTTTCAAATCATATCAACTTTTGTTGCACATATAAAGAAATGGCAACATATAATGTCGTTGCTAATCGACGACTTTCATTGGTATTGAAAAATAACCAGCAACAAATATTTTCGTTGCTGATTCAGCATAATGTCGTTGCAAAATAATATAATTAGCAACGAAAATCGTTGCTAAAAAGTTTACATTCCGCAACGAAAGCAAGCTTATGTAATAATTTTTATAATTTATTGCAACGAAAAATGTCGTTGCAAAATAGGGTCAATTGCAACGAAAATGCATGGTCGTTGCCAAAAAAAAGAGTTCATTTCGTTGCCAATTAGTAGGCTTTTGCAACGAAATGGAGTTTTTAGCGACGACATTTTAATTATTCTGCAACAATACATTTTGTTGCTAAAGGATCGATGTCTCTGTACGAATGCCAAATTTCATTGCAAAATGTATTATTTTTCATGAACGAAAAAATATCGTTCTTTCTTGAACAATTAGCAACGATCATTCAAGAATGAAAGACCTTGACGACAAAGAAAGTCGTTGCCAAAACCCTTTAGTAACGAAATTTGACACCTTATAAAAAGATTTTACTATGCAAAACACTATGCATAATAAAATATATTATATTCTAATTATTGTCTAATAAAACAAATAACTTTATAAAAGTATTCTGTTTTATATAAAAAGCTTTTCTGTTTTATTACATTAATAATACTAATAAAACAAAATTTATATATATATATATATATATATGTATATATAAACTTCCGTGACTTCATAAAAAGACACCTCAATATATTTAACAACATTTATCATCATTATTATAATTCACAATATTAATCGACCAGGTCGTTCCCAGGAAAGAGGGAGCTTTCCAATAAGGATTTCTCCCTATTGACGCGTAATTAGGTGACCAAACCTCTCCTGGCAGAACTTCTAGACATCGTTAATATTGCAAATAATAATATTAATAACTTTGTTATCTCAATTATTGATTTAATATCGACAATAATTGAATCAAATAACGTGAAATACTATGCAACAATTACTGTAGAAATAATTGAACAAAAACTGAGTGACTTCTCACGTAAGCATCAATAATCAATACTGTGTGCTACTATGCAACCACGCGTATTACTGTACTTTTAACACCGGGTGTTTCAACAGTTAATGGTAAAACTTCCGCCGTTATTTTCATAAAAATATTTTTGTCGTTTTCTCAATCCAACAATAATTCCGTTGTAGGGTCCACCAATGATTGTGCCGTTGTACAAATATTCCCTGCTAAAATGAATATTCCCCGACCAATCGAATATAATACAACAACTTGTATACTTTGCAAAATTTATAAATATTACCCACAACTATAACATTATATCAAATCCACACCATAATTTTAAAAAAAATATTTCGAGAAATTTAAATCTTTATTCATAAAATTTGGGGTCTCACAATCTCCCCTCTTTATGAAATTTCGCCCTCAAAATTTACGTATGTACCTGGTATGCCGAAGAGGTGAGGATACCTTGACTTCATTTCAGATTCTAACTCTTGAGGTATAACCCTTGAGTGTTGAATACGATCCTTCTTATCCAATATTTTAACACGTATCTCCTCATACGTTAAATCTTCTGCTATCTCGTCTAGTTCTAATTTAATAACGTGGTTCGGGTCATCCACATAATTACGTAACATCGATACGTGAAAAACGTTATGAACACGCGACATACTTGGCGATAAAACGAGTCTATAGGCCACAGTTCCTACTTGATCGAGAATTTCAAATGGGCCAATTAAATTGAGGGTTGAGATTTCCTCTCTTCATCGATTCTTGCTTCTAGAATAACGCCCTCTTGAACCTTCTTCTTCACATTCATCAGCTTTGAGTATGTAGCTTGAGCGGTTTTAACTTTATCGATTAAAGTCGATTCTAATCATATATTCGTTATCTTCACGTAGGTTCGTATATTCACACTCGCATACGATCTTCTACTCAACGCGTCAGCTATCACGTTCGCTTTTCCACGATGGTATTGAATGGTATAGTCGTAATCTTCAACAGCTCGAGCCAACGTCTTTGGTGCATTATACGTTCGTTTTGGTTGAAAAAATATTTAAGGGTTTTAGAAATGGGTTTTGTATTGGGGTCAGTATAAAATTCGATTTCACGCTCTGGGGTAGGCCAAGAAGTCTTCAGAAATACGTCAAGAAATTTATTAACGATAGAAATATCATTTAAAACTGTGACCCTCATCCAAGACTTGGATAGCATGTCACATTGATACCTATCAACTTGCCACCGTCATTCACAGCGTCCCCTACGGAAAGTTCAGCTTCGGTGCATTCCACACAAGGAAGTTACCAGCGAAAGGGTCGGGGCTCTTTACTTATGGCTTGATATAACAGTGAATAACTTTAGTGGTTTGGTTGCTTGAATTCGCATAACAGGTTGGTTAGGAATATAAAAGCTAACAACCTTATGAAAAACATGATGAGTAGTTAACCAATCGATTCCTAAAATCACATCAAATGCAAGTATTTTCAAAGAGATAAGATCAACAGGTAACGTGAAAGTGTCGATTTGAATCAACAAGATTTATAAACAGTGGAGGTAACGAAGGTTTCTACTAATGAAGTTTTAACCAATAAGCCAAAGTATAACTTCTCTAGGGTCAAATTTAAACGTTTAGCGCAAATAAGAGAGATAAAAGAATGGGTAGAACCGGTATCTAATAAGGTATAGACTTCGCAAGAATTTATAATTAACTAACCTGTGCTAACTTCGTTCGGGTTACTTGCTTTTTGAGAAGTCACAAAAAATGCTCTTCCTGAAACCACCGACTTTGTTTTGTCTGTATCCGCCTTTTGTGCCACCGTCCCAGCTGGACTTGACTTCACTATACGATAAAATCGAGCTAAATGACCTTCTCTTCTTGAAATTTCCACTTCTATTATCTTGGCCATGATAATTTCCCCCACGATGGTCATCATTGTTCGATGGTCGCTGCACCCCCAGATCATTTATTATTATCGTGTTTTGGTCGTTGCCTTTTGGTTGTCTTTGACTCATTATCGCGCTCCAATAATTGAGCCCTATTCACAACATCTGAATATAAACAAAGTTTGTGAGAAATGAGGTATTGACGTATATCGGGTTTCAAACCTCTTAGAAACATTCGTGTCATTCGCTCTTCATTATCGACCAAATGGGATGCAAACCAGGATAACTTCGCAAATTTAACACTGTCACAAAATAAGGGTTAATTGACATATTACATATTATCCCTATACTCTGACTGACCAATTAAATACCAAATAAACTTAGGTAGGTCATACTAGCGAAGGAATTCCCCGTCTCTCCCCTCCTAGTTCTTGTCTCACATCTCAGCCAGAGATCATATCCCTAAGCTTTGATACCAACTGTGACGCCCCCAAAACAGGTATACATCACCTATTTTGAGTCGCCAAATACATGGTACAAAATACAAATACAACTTAATTATACAACAGTCGTATAAAATACGACATAACATAATCTAAGAATATTAATAAGAATATTGTCATCTAGACAATATCCACACTCAATGGAGTTTTCATTACATTTATTGTCACACTATTTAACAGAATAGTGAGGACTACTAATGCTATCATCTGGACCGTTACTCCGTTCCCCGACTAGTCCCGACTACGTTTTTATTTCCTGAAGAGAATAGTGAAAGAAAGGGTGAGCTCAACTAGCCCAGTAAGAAATATTATGACTAAGATAATGTAGAATAAATTATCATTAGTCTTCAACAATGTTAAACTGATAAAATATAACAAACATCAAGTTCAACTGCAGCGGGATAAGCAATCCATTAAAAAAGTCAAGTAGAGAATAAAATCTACTATCTTTTATGATTTAAAAAGGTTTTTCATCACTTTTATTGCTGGGACTCAGCTTAATAAATAATCCACATCATCCCTGCACTACAGCCAAGGATATTCATTAGTATCACAACCATAAATTATCCATGCACTACGGGCCAAGGATATTCGTGTATTCATCAATGGTCATGATCATGCCAACAACTGTCCATCAATGCACTACACAGACCAATGAGGACTTTTATCACATCATTTGTAACATTACGGTACTAATGATGATTATACCGAATAATCCCTGGTCATAATCATACCAAGTCCATCTATGCACAACAGGTCACAGATGACTTTCAATATAATATAAGCATGAGGATGATGACAATTGTAAGACCCCAACTTATTATTAATGAAATTTAATTTTCTCTATTTATTATTTTGAAATAGTAAGGGTTGATTTGATTAATGTGGATAGTTATGGGTAAAATACGCAAATATTTCAAAATAAGCAAGTGGTTATAAAATATTCATTGTTGTTGGGAATATTCGTTTGGTCGTGGAATATTAAATGCTGTCGGGAATATTCGCATTAAATGCGACCAGTAGCGACCATGTGTGGGCCCATAACGAAAAGCGATTGGATGAAGAAAACGACAAATATAAGTTGTTTAAAAATAACAGTAGTTATTCAAGATTAATCTTTAAAAAATACTCGGTGGTTAAAACACGGTAGCACTCAGTATTGCTTGAATTATTGATTCTTACGTAAAGAAGGCACTACTCAATAATGGTTACGATATTTCTTTATTCGGTATTTTATTTTATTGATTTAATAATTCTTTGCGTTGATATTTTATATTCTTTGTTGTTTGATAATTGTCATTACACGATATTTTTCATTATCGAAGCAATAATTCATATTATCTGAATAATATTATTAGATAACATTATTGGTAATGTCTAGAAAGTTACATCTAAGGAGAGGTTTGGTCACCTAATTGCGCGCCATGAGAAGGAGAAATTCTTATTGAAAGCCCCTCTTCACTGAGGAAGCTGCTCGGTTGTCAATATTGTGATTACGTAATATTATTTAATTATTGATTTATATGATGAGGAAAATATTGATTTTATGTGGATATAGATGGAGAAAATTTTTAATGTGACAATTGTTGAAAATTGAAATTTTATCTTTTTCTGATAAAATAATTCATTTAAATATATTATTATATTTTAATAATATAATAATGGTGATATTTTTACAACGAATGTGAGATATATGAGTATACGAGGAGGAAGAGTATTTTTATTGCAATAAATGTTTAAAACATGTTAAACATGTCGGTGGACCCCATTTCTTGACTGAAATTTGATTATAGCCTGTAAAATCGTCTGTTTGTGGATTTCGGTCAATTTATGTTTGGAATTTGGAAAAACTTTCTTCTGCAAAGTTGTAGAGAATTGAATTTCCTATAATAAGTCGCGAGATTCGAATTTTGTGATAAAATAGCTATTTATTATGAATTATTGAAGTTCTGAAGCTCCGAAATAATTGATTTTTAGAAGTTTTAATTATTTTATAAAAGAAAAACATTTTTTAGATGCGTGAGCCTCATTTTACATGTGTTAGGTTGCTGATTTCAGATTCTCAAAGGTTGACGTAGACAAATTTTTTTAAATATATTATTATATTAAATTTTCTGCTTTGGTGTTCTAAGCATTTTCCTATAAATAGGATGCTTAGGTTAGAATTGAAAATCACACCAGAAACTGAAGTTTTCTCTCTCTATATTATCGAGCGTATTCTTGTGAGTATTTTGAGTATACTTTGAGTATTGCTATACGGTGCAAGTTCAAGTTATAGCTTTATATCCTGTTTCAACTAAATCTTGCGCTTTTCGAGGTAAGGGATATTTTTTTTTTCAGAATGATATTATTTCTTCAATATCATTATCTTTGAAATATTGATATGAAGTTTTTATCAAATTTGGAACTTTTGGTGTCGAGTTACTATTCACGTATACGACACTATTCACGTATCTGACACTTATTCACGAATCTGGCATTATTCATCGAAAAATGAAAATTTTCCTTTTCGTCCAAAATATCTATTCGGATACTAGCTTTGATTGTATCCATGTTTTGATCATTCTTGAATTTTACACCACTATGATTATTTTTGAGGTATTTTGGACATGGATAAAACAAAGTACGAATCCTTAATCCTTAATCCTTGTCATTTTGTTTCACTGGATTCGTTTCTTTAAAAATATTTTTCATCATCCCCAGTCTTAAATGTTGATATTATTGAATATCTTTGGCTTGTAGTGCAAAGATGAATGATTTCTGATGAATATCTTTGGCCGTAGTGCAAAGATGAACAGGTGTTTAGATGAACATGACCAACTTATGAATATCTTTGGCTTGTAGTGCAAAGATGAATATTTGATTCCGGATGTATATTGATTGATGTTACTGGGGATAAAAGATGAGACGATTTAACTTTTAAATTCATACATAGAAGATAGTAGTTTGCATTCTCTACTTAACTCTTCTAATGAATTATTATTTCACTGCGAATATTGATTTAAAACTTGTTGTCTATTGTATTCTATTAGTTTTTTCCCCTGTTGAAGACTAATGATAATTTGTTGTATATTATCTTAGTTATAATATTCTTTACTTGGGCTAGTTGAGCTCACCCTTTTCCTTTTTGTTCCATTTTTCTTCTCGGGAGGCGAGAATATAAGCGAGTGCAGCCTGAGGTATGGAATGAAGGTTCTAGAGAGAGTTGTTTAGTAGTCCTCACCATTTTGTAAAATAATGTATCAATAAATGTGATGAGGATTTATTTGAGTATAGATATTGTCTAGAAGATAATATTTGTATTCAAACTCACGCTTTTCTTGTTGTAATAATAAAGTTGTAGTTGTTTACATACCATGTATTGACAACTCGTAATGGGTGATGTATACCTATTTTAGGGCGCGTCACAATTGGTATCGAGCTTAGGGATATGATCTCTGGCGGAGATCGGGGAATAGAACTAGGAGGGAGAGCAGAGTAAATCCTTCGCTAGTGTGTCCTACCTAAGCTTATTTGTTAGTTGGTTAGTATATAGGGATATTATGTGATATATTGATTTCCTTAATTAACCCCTGCTTTTATGACAAGATTTGAGAATGTCGATGAGAATATTATGATGGAGTAAATGAGGCCGTGGAGATGCTGTACTTACCAACGAGGGAGAACGTGCAACAGTGGGAATGTTCCTCCTGTGAACAACACCATTAACGAAAGCGAGATGATGAGCGAGGGGATGTTTAGAAGCTTTTTGCGCTTCATGCAAAATCGATTTGAGGAGACTCGTGTTCAAAATCTTCGGAGGAAATGATAGCAATTCACGGGTTGTCACAAATTTTTACAGTTCAAAGAGTTGGGACCACCGAATTTAAGGGAAAGCGATCCGATTATAAGCGGAAACATGGGTCAAGAAAATTACCAAGATATTCGATGTCTTGGGATGCACGGAGGAACGAAGGTTCCATTCGCCACCTTTATGTTCCGTGGCGAAGGCGGACTCATCGGTGGGAGTCTGCGTGTGGCGTACCCATCCAAACCGCACTTAGCATGTCTTGGGGAGACGTTTGAAACTATTTAATGACAAATACTTTCACGAAAGTGTTAAATTATATGAAGGAAGTGGAGTTTATCGATTAGAACAAAACAACACGACGGTGTCTCAATGACGAGGCAAAGTTTACGAGTTATCCAGTTTGCACCTCATTTGGTGGAGAATGAGGAACGATGACGCGGATGTTTACGAGAGGTTTGAAACTTCGGCATCTGACAATATCTCATTTCTCATAAATTTTCTCTCTATTCGGATGTTGTTAACGGGCTCAATTGTTAGAAGCGAGATAACGAGTATGTTCAACCAAGGACCATAACCGAGGATTATACCGAGATAGCGATCAACGTAATAACGATAACCAACGGAGAAAGAAACAGACGGACAAAAATGGTAACCACTCTGGTGGTAATCATGGCCATGAAAATAGAAGAAGCAAGTCAGGAGGAGATTTTAAAAAGAGGAGATTTAACAACGACCATGTGAAGACGATAGTGCCGACAACAACTGGTTCTAAGGGAGGAGAACGACCACCGGTCATATGCTATAAATGCGGGAAAGAGGGACATATCAGTCCAAACTACCCACAACAGTTCAAGGTATGCTATAATTGTGGAAAGGAAGGACATATCGCTCGAGATTGTACGGTAGCAAAACCTAGTTTAGCGGGGATGGTGACTCTAAAGACTGTCCCAGAAAAGTCAAAGTCAACGGTTCCTGGAAGAGCGTTTGTTGTGACTGGTCAAAATGCGAGGAACCCAAACGAGGTGATCACGGGTAAGCTAATCATAAATTCTTGTGAAGTTTATACTTTACTAGATACCGGTGCTACCCATTCATTTATCTCTCCTACTTGTGCTCAACGTTTAAATTTGACTCAGAAAAAATTAGACTTTGACCTATCCGTGGAAACTCCGTTAGAGAAACTTTCATCACATCCACTTGCTTATAAATCTTGTTTGATTCAAGTTGGCACCATCACCTTACCCGTTGACCTTATCTCTTTAAAGATACTTGTTTTGATGTGATTTTAGGGATTGATTGGTTAACTACTCATCATGCCAAAATTGATTGTTTACGTAAGGTTAGTAGTTTTCATATTCCTAACCAACCCGTTGTATTTAATTTAAGCAACTAAACCATTAAAATCAATCAACATCATATCTAATCATAAAGCTATTCGTTTATTGAAAAAGCGGATGTCAAGCTTTCTTAGCCCATGTTATGGATTTGAATAAAGACACGTCAAATTTGAATAATATTCCTGTTGTTATTGACTTTCCCGACGTATTTCTGAAGAACTTCTCTGCTCACCCCGAGCGTGAAGTTGAATTCTTTATTGATCTTGAACTTGGTACAAATCCCATTTCTAAAACCCCATATCGAATGGCTCCTATTGAACTTCGTGGAGTTAAAGGTCCAACTACGAGAATTGTTGGACATCGATTTCATTCGCCCTAGTACATCTCCTTGGGGTGCTCCTGTTTTATTCGTAAAGAAGAAAGACGGAGTATGCGACTTTGTATTGACTATCGGGGATCGAACCATGTCACCATCAAGAATAGGTATCCTCTACCTCGTATTGATGACTTGTTTGACTGACCACATTGCAAGGGGCACAATTCTTTTTCAAAAATCGATCTTCGCTTACGGATATCATCAATTTGAAGATTAGAATTGAGGATATTCCAAAGACGCCTTGAACTCCTCGAATGCGGGCATTATAAATTCTTAGTCATGTATTTCGGACTGACTAATGCTCCTGCGGCTTTCATGGATATGATGAACCGAGTATTCAAGGAATATTTAGATCAGTTCGTTGTTGTTTTTATTGATGACATCCTCATATATTCCAAAAGTCGTGAAGATCATGAGCACCATTTGAAGCTGGTACTCCAAAGGCTTCGTGAAAACAAACTATATGCCAAATTGAAGAAATGCAAGTTCTGGCTTGAGGAAGTAGCATTCCTTGGGCATGTGGTGTCGAAACATGGAGTATCCGTGGACCCGACGAAGATTGAAGCAATACAAAGTTGGGAGCAACCGAAGTCGGTGACCGAAGTACGTAGCTTTCTGGGTCTAGCTGGTTATTATCAGAGATTCATGGAAGGGTTTTCTCGAATCCTAATCCATTAACTCAGCTAACTCGGAAGGATACAAAATTCGTTTGGAGCAAAGAATGCGAGAAGAGTTTCCAAGAGCTTAAGAGGAGACTTATTTCGGCACCTGTTCTAACAATACCATCTGGTTCGGATGGATTTGTTATCTACAGCGATGCTTCAGGCAAAGGGTTAGGATGTGTTCTCATGCAACGTGGGAAAGTCATAGCCTATGCCTCGCAATAACTTAAAGAATATGAGAGGAATTATCTTACTCATGATCTAGAGTTGGCAGATGTCATTTTCGCGCTAAAGATATGGAGGCACTATCTATATGGGGAGAAAGTGGAGATATATTCGGACCATAAAAGCCTTAAATATTTCTTCACTCAAAAGAACTCAACATGCGGCGGCGGACGTTGGCTCGAGCTATTGAAAGACTACGACCACACTATTCAATACCATCCGGAAGTACTAAAATGTATCGTGATCTTCTTACATTTTGGTGGAACAATATGAAGAGAGAGATTGCAAAGTTTATCTCGATGTGTTTAACTTATAACGTGTAAAGGCGGAGCATCTAGTACCTAAGGGTCCGTTGCAACCACTTGAGATTTCGAAATGGAAGTGGGAACACATTAGCATGGATTTCACATCTGGGTCTTCCTACGGTTTCTCAAGGCATCAATGCTATTTGGGTTATTGTTGATAGATTAACCAAGTCCGCTCATTTCTTGTTGATCGGAGACTTATTCCTTGAACGTCTTGCTAGTATATATGTAAATGAGATTGTAAGGTTGCATGGCATGCCAGTATCCATAATTTCGGATCGTGACCCAAGATTCACTTCAAGATTTTGGGTTAGCTTGCAAAAAGCTATGGGCACGGATTCTGATTGATTCGACATACCATCCTCAAACAGACGGACAATCGGAGAGGACTATTCAAACTCTTGAACATTTATTAAGACTACGTGTCCTAGACTTCAAGGCGCTTGGGATAAGTATTTACCATTGGTGGAATTCTCCTACAACAATAGTTATCAGGCAAGTATAGGTGTGGCTCCATTTGAAGCATTATATGGACGAAAGTGTCGCTCTCAATATGTTGGGATGAGGTGGGTGAAGCAACATTGTTGGGACCCGAGTTAAGTACGTATGACTCACCGAAAAGATCCAAATGATTCGACAACGTATACAAACGGCACAAGATCGACAAAAGAGTTATGCGGATCTTCATCGAAAGGACGTAGAATTTAGTATAGGGGATCATGTATTGTTGCGAGTTGCTCCATGGAAGGGAGTTACAAGATTTGGGAAGAGAGGAAAGCTCAATCCACGATTTATTGGTCCATTTCAAATTCTTGACCGAGTAGGAAATGTAGCCTATAGACTTGCGTTACCTCAAAGTATGTCTCGTGTTCATAATGTGTTTCACATATCATGCATTTCAGAAATATGTGAAAGACCCGAACCACGTTATAGAGTTAGAACCGGACGAAAATAGTCGAAGACTTAACGTATGAGGAGGTACTGTCAAGATCTTGGATAGGAAGGAGCATGTCCTACGCTATGCAGGTAAAGGTCATAACACAAGTTAAAGTTTTGTGGAGGAATCATGCTATATAGAGGAAATGACACGGGAATTGGAAGCAGAAATGAAAGTGAGGTATCCTCACCTTTTGAAACACACAGTCGTCGTCAATTTGGAGGATGAAATTTCATAAGGAGGGGAGGTTGTAAGACCCCAACTTATTATTAATGAAATTTAATTTTCTCTATTTATTATTTTGAAATAGTAAGGGTTGATTTGATTAATGTGGATAGTTATGGGTAAAATACACAAATATTTCAAAATAAGCAAGTGGTTATAAAATATTCATTGTTGTCGGGGAATATTCATTTGGTCGTGGAATATTCATACTGTCGGGGAATATTCGTACGACGGCGCAGCCATGTGTGGGCCCCATAACGAAAAGTGATTGGATGAAGAAAATGACAAATATAAGTTGTTTAAAAATAACGGCGTAGTTGTTACCGTTAATACTGTTAAAATACTCGGTGGTTAAAACACAATAGCACACGGTATTGCGCCAATTATTGATTCTTACGTAAGAAGGCACTACTCAATAATGGTTACAGTAATTACTGTTTAGTATTTTATTTTATTGATTTAATAATTCTTTGCGTTGATATTTTATATTACTTTGTTGTTTCAATAATTGTCATTACGATTATTTTTCATTATCGAAGCAATAATTCATATTATCTGAATAATATTATTAGATAACATTATTGGCAATGTCTAGAAAGTTACATCTAAGGAGAGGTTTGGTCACCTAATTGCGGCCATGAGGAGAAATTCTTATTGGAAAGCCCCTCTTTCCCGGAGGAAGCTATGCGGTTATCAATATTGTGATTACGTAATATTATTTGATTATTGATTCATATGATGAGAAAAATATTGATTTTTATGTAGATATAGATGGAGAAAATTTTTAATGTGACAATTGTTGAAAATTGAAATTTTATCTTTTTCGATAAAATAATTCATTTAAATATATTATTATATTTTAATAATATAATAATGGTGATATTTTTACAACGAATGTGGGATATATGAGTATACGAGGAGGAAGAGTTTTTTTATTGCAATAAATGTTTAAAACATGTAAAACATGTCGGTGGACCCCATTTCTTGACTGAAATTTGATTATAGCCTGTAAAATCGCCTGTTTGTGGATTTCGGTCAATTTTTGTTTGGAATTTGGAAAAATATTCTTCTGCAAAGTTGTAGAGAATTGAATTTCCTATAATAAGTCGCGAGATTCGAATTTTCTGATAAAACGTCTATTTATTATGAATTATTGAAGTTTCGAAGCTCCGAAATAATTGATTTTTGGAAGTTTTAATTATTTTATAAAAGAAAAACGTTTTTTAGATGTGTGAGCCTTATTTTACATGTGTTAGGTTGCTGATTTCAGATTCTCAAAGGTTGGCGTAGATAAATTTTTATAAATATATTATTATATTAAATTTTATGCTTTGGTGTTCTAAGCATTTTCCTATAAATAGGGTGCTTAGGTTAGAATTGAAAATCACACCAGAAACTGAAGTTTTCTCTCTATATTATCGAAATATTCTTGTGAATATTTTGAGTATACTTTGAGTATTGCTATACTATGCAAGTTCAAGTTATAACCTATCCCGGTGTTTCAACTAGAAATCTTGTCTTTTCGAGGTAAGGGATATTATTATTTTTCGTAATGATATTATTTCTTCAATATCATTATCTTTGAAATATTGATCTGAAGTTTTATCAAATTTGAAACTTTTGGTGTGAGTTACTATTCACGATATACTGACACTATTCACGTATACGATACTATTCACGAATCGACATTATTCATCTAAAAATGAAAATTTTCCTTTTAAGTCCAAAATATCTATTCGGATACTAGCTTTGATTGTATCCATGTTTTGATCATTCTTGAATTTTACACCACTATGATTATTTTTGAGGTATTTTTGGACATGGATAAAACAAAAGTACGAATCCTTAATCCTTAATCCTTGTCATTTTGTTTCACTAGATTAGTTTCTTTAAAAATATTTTTCATCATCCTCAGTCTTAAATGATGATATTATTGAATATCTTTGGCTTGTAGTGCAAAGATGAATGATTTCTGATGAATATCTTTGGTAGTAGTGCAAAAGATGAAAAGGTGTTTAGATGAACATGACCAATCGATGAATATCTTTGGCTCAGTAGTGCAAAGATGAATATTTGATTCCGTATGTATATTGATTGATGTTACGAGGGGATAAAAGATGAGATGACGACCTTTTAAATTCATACATAGAAGATAGTAGTTTGCATTCTCTACTTAACTCTTCTAATGAATTATTATTTCCATTATGAATATTGATTTAAAACTTGTTGTCTATTGTATTCTATTAGTTTTTTCCCTGTTGAAGACTAATGATAATTTGTTGTATATTATCTTAGTTATAATATTCTTTACTGGGCTAGTTGAGCTAATATTCTTAGTTAATTTGTTGTATATTATCTTAGTTATAATATTCTTTACTGGACTAATGATAATTTGTTGGATATTATCTTAGTTATAATATCCTTTTTGTTCCATTTTTCTTCTCAAGAGGCGAGAATATAGCGAGTACGAGTCGGGGTATGGAATGAAGGTTCTAGAGAGAGTTGTTTAGTAGTCCTCACAATTTTTGTAAAATAATATATCAATAAATGTGATGAGAATTTATTTGAGTATAGATATTGTCTAGAAGATAATATTTGTATTCAAACTCACAGTTTTACTGTTGTAATAATAAAGTTGTAGTTGTTTCTGTACCATGTATTGACAACTCAGAATGGGTGATGTATACCTATTTTGGGGGCGTCACAACAATGATATAAGAATCCAATAAAACAAGTTCAAGAATTAATTTTTCCAGAATTCAATAACGTCCAAATTGTCAACATGATACTGCTTTGTAAAGTAAAATTCAAGAATGCTCTGAAGAATATTTCCATGAAAAGATACTGAATGAAGCACAAATATCAAGGATATTCCACTAATTTCATGGAGTATAGAAGTCAAAACTTTAACCAACTGAGTATAATAGAATATATGAAACTGCAAATGGATTTTCGCCCTCCATGCGATAATCCACGTATACAGATCATTTCCATAATTTAATAAGGAATGAATACAAAGGATCATTCACCATGCATGTGGTAATCCACATAGATGAGTTATTCAATGAAATAATAAAGAATGGAATAACGGAAGGATTCACCATGCGTGCGATAGATCGCACAAACAAAGGTTATTCCCAATGTAATAATAAACAATGGAACCAGTCATGTAAAAATGCACGAGATAGGATATTCCGGCGAATAATAAAAAGAATGGAACCAGTCAAAGCGTAAATTACACCGACATGATACTCCAAATGAATAATAAAGAATGGAATAACAACGAAATCACCACGCATGCGATAGAAGCGCATGCGCAGACGGTTATTCAACGAATAATAATTAATGGAACCGAGTCGAGCGTAATACACAATCGACGGATATTCAGCCGAGAATAATAAAGAATGGAATAATAGAAGAATTTCACCATGTATGCGGTACTTCACATATACAGGTTATTCCAACATAATAATAAAGAATAGAATAACAGAAGAATTTCACCATGTATGTGGTACTTCGCATAGACAGGTTATTTCAACATAATAATAAAGAATGGAATAACAGAAGAATTTCACCATGTTATGCGGTACTTCGCATAGACATGTTATTCCAACATAATAATAAAGATTGGAATAACAGAAGAATTTCACCAAGTATAGGGTAGCCCGCATATACAGGTTATTCCAACAGAATAATAAAGAATGGAATAACAGAAGTTCTCTTCATGAATACAAAAGAAATAATACCCCTTACGAGTACAACAAATAATATCCCTTACAAATACAATAAATAATATCCATTACCTTAGAAGAACTGGATATTGGAAAAGTGAGGTAGCAGAATACTTTTCTTCTTTCTCTCTATAGTTTCTCTATCTAGAGTTTCAGTGATTTCGTAAGAAATAATGAAGGAATGAGCTTCTATTTATAGGAGAATGGACTGAATAGTAACTAATTCATGAACGGTCCAGATTGATTTACTTTTAAACGGACGGTCCATATAAATTTACTATGCAGTATTAATAAATTATTCTAATAAAACAAAATCTTTTAAATAAAATATAATATATTCTATTTATAGTCTAATAAAACAAATAACTTTATAAAAGTATTCTGTTTTATATAAAAAGATTTTACTATGCAAAACACTATGCAGGTACTATGGAAACACTATGCATAATAAAATATAATATATTCTAATTATTGTCTAATAAACAAATAACTTTATAAAAGTATTCTTTTTATATAAAAAGATTTTACTATCTGAAAAACAAATGCGAGTGCCTATATGCAAATACTATGCATAATAAAATATAATATATTCTAATTATTGTCTAATAAAATAAATAAATTTATAAAAGTATTACATTTTATATAAAAAGATTTTACTATGCAAAATACTATGCATAATAAAATATATTATATTCTAATTATTATACGATAAAACAAATAACTTTATAAAAGTATTCTCTTTTATATAAAAAGCTTTTCATTTTATTACATTAATAATACTAATAAAACAATATATATATATATATATATATATATATATATATATATATATATAAAACTTCCATGACTTCATAAAAAGACACCTTAATATATTTAATAACATTTACCATCATTATTATAATTCACAATATTAATCGACCAGGTCGTTCCCAGGAAAGAGGGGGCTTTCCAATAAGGATTTCTCCCTATTGGCGCACAATTAGGTGACCAAACCTCTCATTGGCAGAACTTCTAGACATCGTTAATATTGCAAATAATAATATTAATAACTTTGTTATCTCAATTATTGATTTAATATATAAAATATCGATAATAATTGAATCAAATAACGTGAGATACTATGCAATAATTACTGTAGTAATAATTGAACAAAACTGAGTGACTTCTCACGTAAGCATCAATAATCAATACCGTGTGCTACTATGCAACCACGCGTATTACTGTAATTTTAACATCGGGTGTTTCAACAGTTAATGGTAAAACTTTCGCCGTTATTTTCATAAAAAATATTTTTGTCATTTTCTCAATCCGACAATAATTTCGTTGTGGGGTCCACCAATGATTGCGCCGTTGTACGAATATTCTCTCCTAAAACGAATATTCCCCGACCAATCAAATATAGTACAACAACTTGCATACTTTACAAAATTTATAAATATTACCCACAACTATAATATTATATCAAATCCACACCATAATTTTGAAAAAAATATTTCGAGAAATTTAAATCTCTATTCATAAAATTTGGGGTCTCACAGTCAGGTTGTTGAATTTAGTGATATAGCTATTAGCTACCATTGACATATGATTTAACTTGTTTAAAATTTCTTGTTCATTGAAACCATCTATGTTCCATTCTTAAATTTTATCAGATGAAACAGAGAATTGTTTATCTAGATTTCTCTCTTCAAACTGTAGGTCCGGAGGAGTAGGTCTAGAATACCAATTCCTGGTTATACTAGTGTTATTAACTGTTAATTTATTTAACTGATCAGTAAAATTTGGGACCGAAATAGTATCAGAATGATCTAACTGGCTAATGCTTTCATTGTCAGTTTCAACTTGATCAATGACTGCAATAGTACCACCTGTTTCAGGTTCAGTTTTTAATTTTTTAAATAACTTATCTATTGCACGGGTAAGTTCGCCATCTTTACTTGGTAAACCTAATTTACTTCTATTTTTCTGGTAATTTTAACAAAGGTTGTTCAATTTTTGAATCGGGTTTTTTAATAATGGTTTCTTCAAATTTTTCTTCAATTCTATCTAGTTGCTTACCTACAGTTGCTAGATACTAATTACTGAAATTTAATTGTTCAACGATCTTTTTATCATCTTTAATACCATCTGAAATCTTAAAAGGACTGGCGACAACAGATGTGTTTTTAACTGGAAGGAGGACAGTTTCAAGAGGGGGATGACTAGAAGCAACTTTTGATTTATCTTCTTTAATCCATTGGGTTTTGGTTATAACATTACATTTACCTTGATATTGGTCATACCAATCATAAAAAGTAATGTTTAACTGCTTATTGTTAATAAATCATTTCCATCTATTAACTACTTTATCTCGTTCTTTATCAGATGGGTGATTAGAACGAAATGAAAGTCTTTTTTCTTTATTAGACTTGGAATTAAAATCTTTAACGAGATTATCCCAATCTAATTTGAATTCCTTTTTAATGACTCTTAATTGGTTGTTAATAGGAACTTCAAAATCTGATTGAGTAGGAAACTCAGAAGGGGTAGGAGAAGAAGAACCTTCTTCTTCTACTAGGTCATTTTGAGTATAACAAGGGTGACTAGTCTGACCATGATTAAGGATACCTTTCATTTTTATATCCCTAATAGAAGGGTTACTAAGTACTTCAGTATCTCTTCTAGTATGAGCCAAAAAGGTTAGAAGAAGCTGTAAAGTCTTCTATAATAACTGGTCTTCTAGTACGTTCAAAACTTATTTTGACCGTTCCATCAGAAAATTGTCTAATATTTTCTATATTTAATAGGTTGTTAACTACAGGTTGTTGAGGTATTTCACTAGGTAAAGTCCATTGACTAGGTAACGAAATGTCTTTCCAGAGGATGGTTCTCGGGATTTGAACATTAACATCACTAGTTGAACTTTGAATTAAAATAGTTTGATCTTTAGGACTTTTATTAAGAGCATGAACGTTTAAATTCGTTTTCATGGTCTTATAATAAATCCTATAAATCAAAGCTATGGCTGAGAACCCTCGATCATATGAGTAATTTCACCAGCAGTTTTAATGTTTAAAGTTAAAGCTTTTAATAAATGTTGATCACTTAGGCTTAATGTGAAATCAGGAAAGCAATTAAAATGTATAGGTCCATTATGCAAACTTGATTCCATAGTGCCAATTATACTCAGATAATAATTCAAGAATCTAACATCTCTGAGGTAGAGGTAAATACTTGAATTGATTCCTTTAATGTTTAATGGTTTAACTGCAACTTGAACAAGACCAATATGGATAAAATTATAACCTTTCTTCCTATGTTTTTTAATAACATCATGAGATAAAAGACTACAATTTTCATATTCTTTGTTAATGGCATAAACCTTTTCAACTATTTTTACATTATAATCTGTTTTGAAATTATCCAAAAAGGTTGACTAATAAATTTCTTTAGGAGAAACTCTGGGTATATTCCAATTGTGTAAAACTTGACTAATATTTTTATAAATATGTTCTTCTTGGTTAACTATGTCAGGGACAGGAGGCAAAGCTGACCGATTACTAGCTGAGGAGTTAGATCTAAACAATCTATTCATCTTTTACCAATTTCAAAACTAAACTTTACTCATTGTTCATTCATGCATACCCTCTTACCTTAAGAAGACTCATACCTATGTTCTATAACCAGACATTGCTCACCCTAGAGACTTACAAAGGTTAGACACGAACAAGGTGGACTACAGTAAGCTAGGTGACTTCAAAAAAGGAGGAAAAGAGAATTTTGAAAATGGAGTAGATAAATGATTACGGAGATCTTACCGGCAATTAGAACAAATAACTTGGATATATGCTCATCGAACATAGTCCGACAACAACTCGTATATATATATATATATATATATATATATATATATATATATATATATATATATATATATATATATATATAACAAAATCATTTGAAATGATAAATCATTTGGGATTGAGAAACATCACATGTGCGTTTCATTTATATATATATATATATATATATATATATACACACATTCTATCACCACAGAGTTTACTTATTGGCCTTTTACCTTTTTTATTTACATTCCGTCACTTTGGAGTTTACTTAATGGCGGTTGATGAATTTTTACCGCTTTATTTACATTCCGTCTACTTTGGAGTTTACTTGAGCGGTTAATCGCATTCTTGCTTTATTTACATTTCTGATCCCCATAGAGGTGCTTCGTGGTGGTTGATCATATCTCTCTACATATATTTATTGCTTTTATATATTTACATTTCTGATCCTCCATGGAGGTGCTTTGTGGTGGTTGATTATGTCTGTATATATATATTTACAACTTTTATATATATAACTGCTTACTACTTTTTATATAAATTGTGGCATCATGTGAGCCTAGGAATCATGTGATCACAGATTCAGTTTACTGAATCTAGATTCGGTTCTCGTGATGGACATTTTCAAATTATGTGTGCGCTTGTAAATTATTCACAATGTTTGAATTTCCTTAGATGGCTTTCATGCCCATGAGGAGTTCGACACTGCTATATATTATTTTCTCGAAGATGCTTCACATCTAAAAAATAAAAGCAATCAAGCCGAACATTTAATAATAAAATGGAAGTAAGAAAAGGTCTCAATTACTATTGAGCACAGGGTTTGAAAAACCTCTTTTACAAAACTTCATTGTTATATCATGTTTGAAACTGATTTTTTCATATAAATTAAAACCCTTTGTATATAGGTGCGAACGAGGCCTCACACTACTTCCAAATAACATCACATTGACCCCCCCACACACACATTCATATAACACTTTCTTGAAAAGTGGCGGTCACCGTGGTAACACGGATGTCAGGGGGTGCCTAACACCTTCCCTCCGCATAATCAAGCCCCCGAACCCAAATGAATCTTGGTTTCACAGACCTGTTTAACAGGGTCACATCACTGGGTCAATGTGCAAACCTTTTCTCGGTTGCACTGGTGCAACCAGTTAAAAACACCAACTGGCGACTCTTACAGTCAAATCGTCGACATATACATGTCAGTCCTTTTTCACTTATTTTTTCAAACAAATCTCACATAACATCAGAACACCAAAGAAGAAGAACAGAAAAAGGGACAAATAAAAATCCCGACGTCGACATGTGACGACTCTGCTGGGGACACCAATAAGAGGGCTTAAGCCGCTACTACAAGCTTTTTAAAACTGTTATATGCTTGTGTGTGAATGTTGTATTTATATTTTTTGATGAATGTGTACGAATGCATGTTTACTTACTGCACTGCAAAATATCTATCTATGATATTAGTGCTTCGCACATGTCATCATTTTTATAAACGGTGAGACACGTTGTATGTGAATGTATGTTGTGTGGTTCCTCCACCAGGAGGCTATCCTGTCGGTGTTTGATTACTGGACTAGTAGGGAGACTAATTCAAACGAAGCTCAGGAAAGGCACCACCCAGATTCGCTCCAGTTGAAAGACCGGATTAACTTCCCATCAAGTAGATTGCGATGATTTGGGAACCTTCATGCCAAAAAGCCGCGATAGTAACCTAATATAGGTCAACCTTTGATAAACCAAACGCGGAGGAAAGTTTCTTCATGCTTTCCATTCTCAATTACTTGTAAAAGCATTTACTTGTAAATATCATTTCATGTCAAATCCATCGTAATGGAAAATATGAAGAAATACGTGCACATGCATATTTGAAATTAGCATGCTATCCTGTATTACAAAACAACTAACATCCATTTTGCAGGATAATATTCCTAACACGGATACCTCACATAGCATATAAACCTTTACAATATCCCTAAGACTAAACTACATAAGTTTTTTATAGGGAAACAATTGGGCATGTTACCCGCTCAAAGTCCAAAAAGGCCACGAGCCTACAGCTAATCATGTCTTCTCCTGACCAGTTTAATCCCGTTTCTGGAGAAGAATTTAATGGATTAAGTAAACAAATTACAGATTTGACTGTTCTACTTAAGGAATTGCATCAGTCTACTCAGGGCCCAAAGATGCCTACACATACAAAATCCTCTACACAAGGAGGAATTCAAGGTTTGGATAAAACAAATCCGGAACCTCAGTTGGATACGACCAACAAAGACCCTGGAAACACCCATCTCAAAGGAGATCCAGACACCGGTGATATCAGGAAGAAGGTCCTTCAAATGGAAGAAACCATCTGTTCTCTCAAGGGGATTGGAGCACATGGGAGTGTTTCATATGCCGACCTTTGCATATTCCCTGGTGTTCATTATCTAGAGAAATTTAAAACCCCTGACTTTGAAAAATATGACGGATTAGGGGATCCTTACACACATTTGAAGGTGTTCATTGGAGAACTTGGATCTTACGCAGAAAATGAGAAGCTCATAATGCAGCTGTTTCAGAAGAGTTTGACTGGAGAAGCCCGTTCATGGTATACTAGATTAGATAACTTAAAGATCCATAGCTGAGAAGAGCTAGCTCACGCCTTCCTTATATAGTACAGCTTCCAATCTCAGATGGCTCCTGACCGGTATCAGATTACCAAGGTCAAGAAACAATCCTATGAGTCTTTCAGAGAGTATGCTCAAAGGTGGAGGCGCCTTGCTGCTCAAGTTATTCCCTCTATGACGGAATCAGAAATGGTCATGACCTTTATAGACATACAAGAAGCTACTTTTTATGAGAGAGTCTTAGCTGGTATTGGCAAACCATTTTCTGAAATGATCAAACATGAAGAGATGGCTGAGATGAGGTTAAAGTCAGGAAAGATTCAAGACCTAGCCGCTCTTAAGGCAGTTGCTGAGCACATCCAATCCGAAACTTATGGAAACAACCCCCGGAGGGTCCATAAAAAGAAAGAGGAGGATGTTTCCTTGATACTACAAGGTCAAAAAGGCAATCAGAATATGCCTATACAGAGGAGAAACTACTCCCCTTTTCAAGCACAGTCTTCAAACCCTCCATTGCCTAAAGGTGGAGAAAGAAAGTGCCCTCGAACATTCACACCCTTAGGGGACTCGCTCGAGAATATTCTTACTCTTCTGACTACTCAGAAGAAAATCACGCATCTTCTTCCACCAGCCAACCCTAATGGGAGGGGTTTCAATGCTACTCAGAAGTGTTCTTATCATTTCGGGGCACCTAGACATGGTACTCAAGATTGTTGGGCCTTAAAACACAAGATCCAAGATTTAATAGACAATGGCAAGATCGTGGTTACCAAACCAGATCAACCTCATGTGCAAGACAACCCTCTTCCTCAACACAAAGAAGAAGAGGTCAATATGATTAGTTGGAGCAGTGGACAGAGTTCCAATTTTAATGATGAATCATCCCAGACCATCAAAGACGGTATTGATAGATGGGATTACGCAAAGTTCCAATTTGTTATGGAACAAAAGATGAAAGCTCTTTGTAAACAAGTTGAACAATTGGCAGAACTGGTGATCCATCAGCATCAAGTGATAAGTGGATTTTATATATGCAAATCAGTGTCCATTTAATGCTTATTTGTTGCTCATTTCTTGTGTTCATGTTCATTTTCACTTGTTTTATGTTATTTTATATGTAGGATGGTTGTTGTGAGGTTTAACGTGTATTTGGAGTTATTCGGTATAATATGGAGTCAATTGGTGCAAGTTTGGAAGAAATCATGAAATGCAACAAATCAGTTAGCAGAATAGAGGCCCGCCGGGGCGGGCTTGTTTGTACTATATACCCCCGCCGTTTGATAAGTGGATTTTATATACACGAATCAGTGTTTATTTCATGCTTATGTGTTGCTCATTTCTTGTGTTCATGTTCGTTTTCACTTGTTTTATATTATTTTATATGTAGGATGGTTGTTGTGGCGTTTAACGTGTATTTAGAGTTATTCGGTATGATATGGAGTCAATTGGTGCAAGTTTGGAAGAAATCATAAAGTGCAGCAAATCAGTTAGCAGAATAAAGGCCACGCAAATGGCGAAGGTCTTCATACGCTTTTGACAGAAAGGATGCCCGTGAAATGAGCTGCTCATATAAGCATGCACCCCGTAAGGCGGGGGGTCTCAGTTGGAGAAGACTCCTATTGCTTGCTGAACTTTGATGGGAGTTGGTTTCTAGCATTTGAATAACTTATGGACTCTATTTAGCAGAGAATTCGACTGGGACTTTGGTGTTGGATGTCTATTACTCAGAAAACAACGAATTCAACAACACACAAGGCACATTACGAAGATTAATCTCAGTTTTTCTCAGCAAGCATAGGAGGAGTATTTTGTGGAGATTTTTAAGACGATTGCTATTCTAGGCTATGAGAAGGTTGTTTTTCAATATTCTTCTCCTTAGGCTATTATTTGTAATTGAAAGAATGTTTTCTATGATTTATTCAATGTTTATTTTGTTTATGATGAACTAATTCACTTTTTATGCTTATGATGGATCTTTGAGTGAATCGATGATTTTGTAAACTTTGAATTCCATTTCAATAATTTATTTGCAGTTTATCTATATTGATTTGAGCTTAAATTTATGAATTGTCTGATCAACAATTCTATGTGGATTTGTATGGAATCGAGAGAGGATATTCAAATCTAGACCTAGTTAATATAGCATGTGTTCATGAATTTTGTGAATAACAGAATCTTGATGAATGTTAAGGTAGAGATATGCTTGACATCGCATGTAATCGGATAGAGAACTTATTCTTAAACCTTCTTTAATTGTAATTCACATAGAGATATAGTGAGTTAGTTAATTAAGGTGTTTAACTTGTTTCTATCTTAATTGTGGATTTAAGTTAATACGGTATTAGTGCATCGAGAGGTGGTTAATACTACGTTCGTGTTCTTGATTAATAAACTGGGATAGTGATTTGAATTGGAATAAAGGTGTTAAAATCAGAGTGAAGCTTAAGGTAAAATAATAAGTCTAATTCTCCATCAATTGTTTGAAATTCTAGATTTTGATATTTGTGATTGTTTTGTGGTAGTTCAATTATTCTTTAATTTAGAATTTTTAACTATAATCATTGAGTTGAATAGTTTAATAAAATTAGGATTAATAGGAAATTGGTACTTGTGAGTTTAAGATTATTTCTAGTTGATCTATGTGGGAACGATACTCTACTTATCACTTTATTACTTGTTGACCACGTATACTTGCGTGTATTGCGTATATAGATTTTACCCAAAAAGAAAAGAACAAAAAGCCCCCGAAACAATGCTACCCCTTACTGTCTAATTTACTGTCCCAAACTTAGGTTCTTGCCTAATTTCCGCCTTTACTGTCTATCCTTGTCATTTCCTCATTTACTCTAGCATTATCCTTTAGAGACTATTTATGTATCAATTTGAACTGACCAGTCAACAAATATGTTATTAATAGTGCTAACCTTTTCTATACCAGTTTCAAACGAGCTCAAGATTTGATTCATAACAGAAATTGTATAACAGTTCTAGTACTAAATGTTGTATTGGTTAACTTATTATCAATCTCATCATTCGCCCACAAAGCAAACACAATATTTAACTATTTTTTTTTAAAAATTATAAAACAAACAAAATGCACTATTTACAAAACTAATTACTATGCAATGACAACAATAACCTAAACTAATATGTATGCACCTAAGCTATCATGCAATATCGAACTTAATATGCAATACTGAAATTAAAATGAAATTAAAATGACAACTTAATATGCAATACTGAAATTAAAATAACAAAATGCAAACCTATAAGTACTACATATGCATGCAAACGTGTATGTAAATCCCCCAAACTTAAGTAATACAATGTCCTCATTGGATGATTAATCAAGACTAAGTACGTGAGGACTTCCCTGCTATCGCTTAAGTCTGAGAAGGTGGTTGTTGCTCTTCTTCATCAGAATCACTTGGTGGAAATCTCGGCATTGGCATAGGCTGCTGATATGGAAATTGGGCCGCCGGGTTGAAACTTTGAAGAGTTATGTTGAGTGAGGCAAAAGATGCGTTCATAGCATCAAACATGTGATCTTGCCTCATTGCCAATCGCCGCATTTCTGACGTCTTTGCTTTGTTGTCGCGATTCATTTGATTTTGGAAATCAAGGCCGAGGATTTGGATATGGCCTCGGTCTACTGCAGTACTGCTTTCTACCCATGATCTCCCATAGATTCATCATCATCCTCCGATGCCTCTGTAGCATCAACTTCGTTTTTCAAAGCCGACGGAAAAATGAAGCCTAGACCCCGCGGATGTGACTCGCCTCCTGCCCATATAGAATACCACGCTATCATTCTGGAATCAAGCAACACGAGCGGCATTTGTGTGGGCTCGTCACCGAACCATCTCACCCCTGCATTGCGACACAACCCACATATGAGTGATGGGTGTGGCAAGCCGCCCGAAAAATTTCCATGTAAACACCGGCGGATGGAGAAACAAATAATGGCCCCGATGTCGATAATGAAATCTTGTACAATTATGTACAACATCAACGCCTTCTCTTTGGTGACGTCTGAGGTATGTTGGGATGGAAGCAATTTAGCGCATAAGAATGCGTACCATATTTTTCCATACCGGCTATGGTCCTTGCTATGGAACACTATGCCTCCCTTCCGACCTTTCATCCAAGATGTTCCCAGCTTTGTCATCTCCGTGATTATTACATCATAGTTCAGATCAGAATTTCGTAGGTGAGCATAATGGCAGTGGCAAGGTACTCACAGTTGATAGTAGGTGTTGATTGCATCGGCATTGAACGAAACTAACCGACCTCGTACAAACGGATGGAATGGTTTTTTGTCCTCAGCGTTTGCATAGGCTTCCTTGACAATGTTGACCACAGCGGGTTCCGGCTCTTCTGTGAATTTCGTCCACCCCTTTTGATAAATTTGAGGCATCATCTCCCCATCGTTAGGATCCGGTGGCAACCCTCGCTCCGGTGTAAGGGCTTTGGTGAGCATGTAATCATACCGGTCGGCGGCGACGGCACTCGCGAATTTTCGGCGATCAAAAGTTCGGGTTGGTTGAGATGGCCTTGAACTCTCTCCCCTTTGGCGTTTTGATGTTGAATGCGAAGCCATGATCTCTCTCTATTTCTTAACTTTCCTTAGCTATCCCCCAAACTTGGTTGAAACACAATGACGAACACTTGGTGTGCACAAATGGTTATCCCCCACACTTGTGAAATTGGCCCTCCAATATGGTGAATGAAGCTTAGTAATTTGAGAATAATGATATGCTTGCCTCTCAAATGGTCACAACTATCCTCTATGAAGGCCCTAATTTGAAATTTGATAAGTGTAGTTGAAGAGTGTTGTGTGGAATATGGGACGAGATGTGATAATATATAGAGGTGGTGTGAGGGTGTTTATTGGTGGATTGAAGAGGTGGGTAGAGGTAGTGGAGCATTGGAGATCGTGGGTGTAGTGGGTGGTGGGTGGTGGTTATGAGGATTCTTAATTGAAGGGGAAGTTATGGGAGTTGTGGAGTCTAGCATATGTAACTGCCGAAAAATTCAGTTGAAATCCTGGACCCCACTTGACGGGGTATTAAGCAAAAAGGCCCACCCGTGAACGGCTACTTTATCTCGACTTTGGGGACCCAGCCCGGGGTTGTAGTGCTTTGAGGCTCACCTACGTGCATGGTTAGTTCTTGCCAAGCTCTCCTATTTTCTCACTTTGCTTCATTGTAACTCACTTAATGATCCATTTTCCATCCTGCAAGATATATCACATGAGAATTAGTGAGTTAGTGATGACATGATGTATTATGGAGAGATTAACGAGACTTTTATTGTATGCTACTACCTAGTAATTGAATAAAAACTATATTTTCACAAATATGAATGAAAAATACGAGAAATAAACTAAAGATTGGGTTGCCTCCCAATTAGTGCTTGACTTTGAACGTATTTAATGGATTACGACTGTAGAGTTCAACTGCGCCATAAGAGAATACTCGCTTGATAGTGAATGGTCCCGACCATCTCGACTTAAGCTTTCCTGGGAACAATCGCAGCCGTGAGTTAAACAAAAGGACTGATTGCCCCAGCTCGAATGTTTGACGCATAATTTTCTGGTCGTGCCATCTTTTTACTTTTTCTTTGTATATTTTGGAGTTCTCATAGGCGTGAAGGCGAAATTCATCGAGTTCATTCAGTTAAAGTAGTCTCTTCTCCCCTACAGTTGCTTAATCAAAATTGAGTTTTTGAACCGCCCAATAAGCCTTATGTTGTAACTCGACCGGTAAGTGACATGCCTTCCCGTACAGTAGTTGATATGGTGACATCCCGAATGGTGTCTTGTATACAGTCCTGTATGCCCATAATGCATCATCCAATCTAAACAACCAATCTTTCCGACTCAGATTTACTACTTTCTCCTATATCTTCTTAACTTCTCTGTTTGATACCTCAGCCTGTCCACTGGTTTGAGGGTGGTAAGCTGTAGCGACCTTGTGGTTGACCCCATACCTTACCAAAAGACCTGTGAAGGATTTATTGCAGAAGTGACTACCTTCATCACTGATCATTTCTCTTGGCGTGCCAAACCTTGTAAAAATGTTTTTCTGTAGGAATTTGAGGATCACCTTGGCATCGTTGGATGGTAGTGTTGCAGCTTCAACCCACTTCGATACGTAATTCACTGCGAGCAAAATATACTGATTGTTCAAAGATAAAGGGAATGGCCCCATGAAATCGATACCCCATACATCAAAGATTTCTACTTCAAGAATTGTTTGTAAAGGCATCTCATTTCGTTTTGAAATGTTGCCCACCCTTTGACACCTATCGCATTGTTTGACAAAATGGTGGGCATCCTTAAATAACGTAGGCCAATAAAACCCAGATTGCAACACCTTTGCTGATGTCCTCTCACTCCTATAATGTCCGCCATACGCAGATGAATGGCACTCATGCAAAATGTTCTTCACTTCACTATAGGGGATGCATCGTCTAATCATTTTATCAGCGCACTGCTTGAACAAATACGGTTCGTCCCACATGTACCATTTTACATCATGAAGAAACTTCCTTTTTTGTTGTCTTGTGAGGTCAGGTGGTAGAATGTTGCTCACAAGAAAATTTGCGTATTCCCCATACCACGGAATCTCTGTAGAAATCTCGAACAGTTGCTTATCTAGAAATGATTCGTTAATTTCATATCTGTCTTCTTTTGCTTTCCCTTGATTTTCCAGCCTAGACAAGTGATCGGTTACTTGATTCTCCGTCCCCTTTCTATCCTTTATTTCTAAGTCAAACTCTTGAAGTATGAGAATCCATCAAATGAGGCGTGGTTTAGCTTCCTTTTTCGTTATTAAGTACCGAATCGCCGAATGGTCTGTGTAGACTATCACCTTAGTCCCGATCAAGTAAGCCCAAAATTTGACAAACGCATACACCACTGCAAGCAATTCCTTTTCTGTGGTTGTGTAATTCATTTGAGTCTCTGTGAGTATTTTTCTTGCGTAGCATATGGCGTGAAACACCTTGTCTCATCATTGGCCCAAAACAGCCCTAACCGCGTAGTCACTTGCATCACACATTAGCTTGAATGGCATGTTCCAATTCAGTGCGACTATCACGGGGGCTGTAGTCAATTTTTTCTTCAATAATTCAAACGCTGACTTGCATTCCTCATCAAAACTGAAAGTAGCATCCTTCTCTAAAATATTGTATAGAGGTTTTGCAATTTTAGAGAAGTCTTTTATGAACCTCCTGTAGAACCCTGCATGTCCAAGAAAACTCCTAATACCCTTAACTGAGCTCGGTGGAGGCAATTTCTCAATTGTTTCCAACTTTGCTTTGTCAACCTTCAATCCTTGAACCGATACCTTATGGCCTAAAATTATGCCCTCTTCAACCATGAAGTGGCATTTTTCCCAATTGAGTACTAGGTTCGTATCTTTACATCGCTGCAACACCATGACCAGATTCCCTAGGCAAGTATCAAAGTTTTCCCCATAGACCGAAAAGTCATCCATGAAGACTTCAACATTCTTCTCCACTATATCTGAAAAAATGGACATCATACACCGTTGGAAGGTTGCAGGTGCATTGCATAACCCGAATGACATCCTCCTGAATGCAAATGTTCTGTAAGGGCACGTGAATGTCATCTTTTCTTGATCCTCCGGAGCGATGACTATCTGGTTATAGCCCGAGTACCCATCCAACAAACAGTAATATTCATGTCCCGCGCGCCAATCTATCCAACATTTGATCAATAAAGGGCAGCGGGAAATGGTCTTTTCGTGTTGCCTTGTTCAATTTTCTATAATCCATGCAAACCCTCTAACCTATCACTGTTCTAGTCGGTATTAACTCGTTGTTCTCATTCTGCACCACAGTTATTCCTCCCTTTTTCGGCATGCACTGGACCGGACTAACCCATTTACTTTCGAAAATCGGGTAGATGATACCGGCATCCAACCATTTCAAAATTTCCTTCTTCACAACTTCCTTCATAATAGGGTTAAGTCGCCGTTGTTGCTCCACCGTTGGTTTTGCCTCATCTTCCATCAAAATCTTGTGCATGCAAAATGATGGGCTAATTCCCTTTATGTCCGCGATCGTCCACCCAATAGCTAATTTGTGTTCCCTAAGTACCCTCAACAACTTTTCTTCCTGCAATTCGTTAAGTGCTGCTAAAATAATAACAGGTAAGGAATTTGAATTGCCTAAATATGAATACCTGAGGTGTTTAGGGAGTGGCTTAAGTTCCAACTTTGGTGGCTCTTCCAATGATGGTTTCAGTTTTTCTGCGGCTACTTCCTCCGTGTGCAATGGTTCAAACGGTGTTCTGAATCTGCTAACTCATGGAAATGAATCTAGCATTTATAAGTAATCCACCAATTCTGGGTCGTCGACCTCTTCATCCCCCAATAAAGTTGTTTCTAACGAATCGATGACCAAACTCTAGCTCATATCTTCACTGATGATTTGCTCAACTAAATCCATCCGAAAACATTCTTCCTCATCTGTAGGGAATTTCATGGCCTTGAACACATTAAATTTGATTTCTTGATCTTGGACTCTCATAGTAAGTTCTCCTTTTTGTACGTCTATGAGTGTTCTACCCGTGGCCAAGAAAAGTCTCCCCGGGATGTTCTTGTCCTCCTCAAAATCCAGAATGATAAAGTACGCGGGGAATATAAACTTATCCACCTTAACCAAAATGTCCTCTACTATGCCTCTCGGATATGTGACTGACCTATCCGCCAATTGTAATGAAATATTCGTAGGTCTTGGCGAGGGCAAACCCAATTCTTTGTATACTGACAATAGCATAAGGTTTACACTCGCCCCCAAATCACATAAACACATGCTAAAATGCATGTTCCCGATCGTGCATGGGATAGTGAAACTCCTTGGGTCCTTAAGTTTTGGTGGTAATTTACTGTTGTAATCTTTTTTTCACACCTCTGTTAGTGCAACTGTTGTCTAAAATTTTCCATTTCTTCTTCCTTGATGAATCCCTTTCATAAATTTCGCGTAGCTCGGCATTTGCTCTAGGGCTTCTGCAAATGGAATATTAATCTGGAGTTTCTTGAACACTTCCAAAAACTTTGCGAATTGCTTGTCTAATTTCTGTTTTTGGACTCTCTTCTAAAACGGTGGTGGTAGATAAACAATTGGCTTATTGTTTAACTTTGTTTCCTCACTCTGTTTATCCTCCCCCTTGTTTCCTTCAACCACGTTACTATCATCAACTTTTTCCTCCAGTGCCGCTGAATTTTCTGCTTTATCCCCCACAAGATGTTTTCCACTCCTCAATGTAATTGTCTGACACTGTTCGTGGTTACCCTTCGGATTCCTCTCTGTATCGCTTGGTAGGGTCCCTTGTGGCCTGTTATTTAGTGCTAAAGCAATTTGTCCCATCTAATTTTCCAAGTTCTTGATGGCTATTGCTTGATTTTTCATCGCTGCCTCATTACTAGTTATATACTTCGACACCAATTCCTCAAAATCTGATTTCCTTTCATGATGTTGAACCGGTTGTTGGTGATTCTAAAAACCTAGGGGATATGTCTGTCGTGGAGCTTGATGTTGCTGATTATTGCTCCACAAGAAATTCGGATGATTCCTATTCCCTTGATTATATGTATGCTGATATGTATTCTGCAGAATTCTGTTATAGTTGCCCACAAACTGGACAGATGCTTTGGATTAATCGCGCATTGATCCGTTGGGTGCTCTCCAGCATACAATTCACATGAACAGGTGCTGAAATGAGTCTTCTCTTGAGTTCTTGAAAACTCTTCTCACATTCCTCGCTCCAACTGAATTTTTTATCTTTTTGAGTCAGCTGAGTTAATGGAGTAGCGATTCGAGAAAACCCTTCTATGAATCTCTGATAATAACCAGCTAAGCCGAGAAAGCTACGTACTTCGGTCACTGACTTAGGTTGCTCCCAGCTTTGAATTGCTTCAATCTTTGTCGGGTCAATAGATATTCTATGATTTGATATTACGTGTCCAAGGAATGCTACTTCCTCAAGCCAGAACTCGTATTTCTTCAACTTGGCATATAACTTGTTCTCACAAAGCTTTTGGAGTATCAGCCTCAAGTGTTGCTCATGATCTTCACGGCTTTTGGAGTAAATAAGGATGTCATCAATAAAGACGACCACAAAGTGATCCAAATATTCCTTAAAAACTCGGTTCATCATATCCATGAAGGCAGCAGCAGCATTAGTCAATCCAAAAAACATGACTAGGATTTCGTAATGCCCGTACCGAGTTCTGAAAGCAGTCTTTGGGATGTAATCGATTTTAATCTTTAACTGATGATATCCAGAATGAAGATCGATCTTTGAAAAGAATTTGGTGCCTTGAAACTTGTCAAACAGGTCATCAATACGAGGTAACGCATACCTCTTTTTGATGGTGATATGATTCAACTCCCGATAATCAATACAAAGTCACATACTTCCATCTTTCTTCTTCACGAATAGAACATGAGCACCCCAAGGAGACGTACTAGGATGAATGAAATCGATGTCTAATAATTCCTACAGTTGGGTCTTTAACTCCTGAAGTTTAATTGGAGTTATTCGATATAGGGCTTTGGAAATGGGTTTTGTACCGGGTTCTAGTTCAATACAAAATTCAATTTCACGCTCTGGGGGTAGGCCAGGAAGTTCTTCAGGGAATACGTCAAGAAATTTATTAACAACAGAAATATCATTCAAGACTGACGTATTTTTGTTTAAATCCGTGACATGAGCTAAGAAAGCTTGACATCCATTTTTCAATAAACGAATAGCTTTATGGCTTGAGATGATAGTGATTGACTTTAATGGTTTGGTTGCTTGAATTCGCATAATAGGTTGGTTAGGAATATAAAAGCTAACAACCTTACGAAAATAATTAATTTTAGCATGATGAGTAGTTAACCAATCAATTCCTAAAATCACATCGAATACAAGTATTTTTAAAGAGATAAGATTGACAGGTAACGTGCGGTTGCCGATTTGAATCAAACAAGACTTATAAATAGTGGATGTAATAAAGGTTTCCCGCAACAGAGTTTTAACAGATAAATCAAAGTCTAATTTCTCAAGAGTTAAATTTAAACGTTGAGTGCAAGTAGGAGAGATAAAAGAATGGATAGAACCGGTATCAAATAAGGTATAAACTTCGCTAGAGTTTATGATTAGCTTACCTGTGATCACCTCGTTCAGATTCCTCACTTTTTAGGAGGTTACGATAAATGCTCTCCCTTGAACTACCGATTTTGTCTTGTCTGGGACGGCCTTTGAAGCCTCCATCCTAGCTGGACTTGACTTTGGTAAACAACAAAATCAGGCTTGGTGACCTTCTCTTACATAATTGTAACATGTTTTGGACTTCTGCGTACAGTTTGGACTGATGTATCCCTCCCCTCTGCATTTGTAATATACGACAGTTGATCGTTCTCCTTCCTTAACAACAGGTGCTAGTGTTGACGTCTTTCCATCATTATCGAATCTCCTCTTCTTGAAATTTCCACTTATATTATCATGGCCATGATTACCACCGAAGTGGTTACCATTTCTGGCATGTTGATTCCCTACACGTTTGTTGTCACCGCTTTGATGACTGCTACCACTAGTATTATCGACTTGTCGGCTGCTCTCTCTTGGTTGGGTTGACTCATTATCGCGCTCCAATAATCGAGCCTTATTTACAACATCTGAATACAAACACAGTTTGTGAGAAATGAGGTATTGACGTATTTTAGGTCTCAAACCTCGTAGAAACATTCGCATCATTCTCTCCTCATTTTCAACCAAATGGGATGTGAACCGGGATAACTCGGCAAACTTAGCCTTTTACTGTGACACGGTCATATTGTTTTGCTCCAACTTGATAAACTCCACCTCCTTCATGTGACGAATACTTTCAGGAAAGTACTTGTCGTTAAATAGTTCTTGGAACTTTTCCCAAGACATTTTGAGTGCGGCAGGCTGAGTACATTTTACTAATTCTCACCAGTAATCTGCCTCTCCTCTCAACATGAAGGTGGCAAAGGGAACCTTTTGCTCCTCGGAGCATCCCAAGACATCAAATATCTCGGTGATCTGCTTTATCCACATCTCCGCCTTAACTGGTTTTGGCTCTCCCAAAAACTCCGGTGGTCCCAGCTCCTTGAACTGCTTAGCAGTGACCATCCGAGAGTTGCCAGTGTTTCCACCTGCATTTTGAATAGGAGCCGCTCTCGCCTGATGTTGCAGGAATTGCATAAAGCCTCTGAACATCCCATCGTTCATTATTTGATCGATGTTGTTGTTTACCTGAGGATTATTGTCTTCCTGTTGCACATTATCCTGGGTATTGATCGTTGGTGACTTAACGGTCTCATGTGCTTCATTGCTTATCTCGACATTTTCAGATACCATTTTCAAACACTGCCATAAAATAAGGGTTAATTGACATGCCACATATTATCCCTATTGTGACGCCCCCAAAACAGGTATACATCACCCATCTTGAGTCGATAGAAAATACACTACTGACAACTCCATTTATACAACTGTCGTGCAGAAAACGACCACAGTTAAACTGTGAGTTTTAATACAAATATATATAACTCTCGTGGTGCCTTGACCACAAGACCTTACAACGGTACCTTACATAAAGGTACAGTCAATAACTATTTTAGAAATTAAAATCTTTGGAAAATACTCAAGGAAACCTTCGTACATGGGAGGCCATGCGTCTAGGTTATGATAGATATCATATGTCCACAGAATTATCCTTAGTTGACCCAATAGTCCCCAAAGAAAAACAAGAAGATTGCTATCATCTTCTTTCCAATGGTGAGTCTTCTCATGACATACAATTATCTCCGTTGTCTCCAAGTGAGAATTATATTTCAAATAAACTCCAAGATTATATAGGTAATGCTCGTAGATATACTCAGCAAGTGGATGTGCACAACCCTGTCTTATGATAACACGAAGTCGCCTGTCATTAGACATCTTGTATGATAGTGGCAAAAACGCCCTTCCAAAGTTGGGTTCACCTTACCCTATTTGGTTCACAAAAATTAACGATTAAAATGATGTATAAAATACGACACACTTATCTATAGTTCTCAATAAAATTATTTTCATACTGTTTTAAGGGAAACCTCAACAGCTATAGACCACCGTTCTAATCCGCTGTTACCCCCGCTCGATCCAGCTACACTCTTAATGCCTGAAAGGAATTGTGAAGCAAAAGGGTGAGCACAAATAGCTCAGTAAAGAATATTATGACTAAAGATAATTTACATCATCAATAGCCTTCATCAGTGATAAATCAGAGTTTTAGAACATATGGTATTACGGGTCATGATTATACCGAATGATCCCTGGTCATAATCATACCAATAAACAGTTCATTTATGCACATAAGCCAAAGATACTCATTAATCAATAGTTCATCTTTGCAGGTAAGCCTAAGATATACAACTGTAAAATCAATAATCAACAGTCCATCTTTGCACATAAGCCAAAAATATACAACTGTAAAACCAATAATCAACAATCCATCTTTGCACGTAAGCCAAAGATATACAACTGTAAAACTAATAATCAACAGTCTATCTTTGCACGTAAGCCAAAGATGACTTTCATCATAATATAAGCATGAGGAAGATGACAATGATATAAGCATTAATCAAATGAAATCAAGGATAAATATTAAAGACCTTAAATTTATCCAGAGTTTAAAAATATCCAAATTATCAACATGATACTGCTTTGTGGAGTAAAATTCAAGAATAATATTCATGTACCAAAAATAATTTGGACAGAAAAGAAATATATTTTTTGAGTAAATAGTACCCCATGAATAGTACCCTATGAATAGTACTTTGGGAATAGTACCTCGTGAATAGTAACTCGTGTGAATAGTACCCCGGCATGAAAAGTACCCCAAATACCCGAGTGAATAATATTCGGGTGAATAATAATTTGGGTGAATAGTAACCCGTGAATAGTAACTCATGAATAGTACTCCGACACGAAAAGTGCCCTGAATACCCGAGTGAATAGTAATTTGGGTGAATAGTAACTCGTAAAAAAAATACCAAAGAAAATGATATTCCATGACGAGTACAAAAGAAATGATATCTCATACGATTATAATAGAATATACGAAACTGCAAATGGATTTTCACCCGCCATGCGGTAATCCACGTAGACAGATCATTTCCATAATTTAATAAAGAATGAATACGAAGGATCATTCACCATGCATACGATAGTCCACACAGACAGGTTATTTCAATAAAATAATAAAGAATGGAATAACAAAAGAATTCACCAGGCATGCGATAGACCGCACAGACAGGTTATTCCAATAGAATAATAAATAATGGAACCAGGTCATGCGTAATCCGCACAGACATGGTATTCCAACAGAATAATAAAGAATGGAACCAGGTCATGCGTAATCCGCACAGACAGGTTATTCCAACAGAATAATAAAGAATGGAATAACAGAAGAATTTCACCATGTATGCGGTGCCTTGGATGTACGAGTTTATTCCAATGAGAATAATAAAGAATGGAATAACGGAAGAATTTCACATGTATGCGGTGCCTTGGCGATAGACAAAGTTATTCAAACATAATAATAAAGAATGGAATAACAACCCTTATGAGTATTGAAAAAAAATAACTCTCTTCATGAATACGAAAGAATAATACCCCTTACACAATAATGATATCCCTTACCTCAAAAGAAGACTGGATACTGGAATAGTGAGGTAGCAGACTTCTCTTCTTCTTTCTCTCTATAATTTCTCTCTATAATAATTGCTCTATAGCTTTAGTGAATTGGTGAGAAATGATGGAAGAATGAGCTTCTATTTATAGGAAAATATAGTTTTGATAATTGCACCGTTTTGGGGCTCAAAATATTATAGTATAATACCTCCCTCTTTTCTTCATTTTTAATTTAGTCCTGCAAGTATTATCAAACTTGCACCACCTCCCCTAATAGTAAATCATGTGAATCAATAGTAAATCATGTGACTCAATAGTTCTAAACATGTGAAAAAATTAATTATAGTATAGTACCTTCATCTCCATTTTTAATTTAGTCATGCAAGTATTATCAATCTTGCACCAATTCCCCTAATAGTAAATCAGGTGAATCAATAGTACACACATGTGAACACATAGTTATAAGCATGTGAATTAATAGCAATTAATTGCTCATTTATCCGGTTAATTACCCGATTTGTGAATATAACCTCCAAACATCAATTATTATCGAAATAAATGTCGATTTCCACTAACACTAATAATTTTAACACAATGGAACTATCAATTTCATCTTAAATCAACACAAACTTATTCATCATTAATATTATAATTCACAATATTAAACAATCAGGTCGTTCCCAGGAAAGAGGGGGCTTTCCGATAAGGATTTCTCCTTATTGGCGCTCAATTAGATTATCTAACCTCTCATTGACAGAACTTCTAGACATTGTTAATATTGCAAATAATAATATGAATAACGTTATCGTCTTAATTATTGATTATATAAAATATTGTGACAACAATTGAATAAAACTAAGTGACTTCTCACGTAAGCATCAATAATCAAAGATACTCAACAATATCGTGTGCTACTATGTAACCACGCGTATTACTATACTTTTACCACCGATTATTTTATGACAACTTGCTTACTTTGAAAAAATTTCACATATCACCCTTAACTTTAACCTTTTATTAATTTAACCATTTACTAAATAGAATAATTATAAAAAAATTGAATACTTTCATTTCATAAAATTTGGGGTCTCATAATCTCCCCTCCTTATGAACTTTCACCCTCGAAATTTACGTACGTACCTGGTATTCGAAGAGATGAGAATACCTTCTTTCTTTTCGGATTGTACCTTCCCTGTTATATCCTCTGTATCATGATTTTTCCATTGCTCATCTCCTGTATTTCAGATATCATTCTAGAATATATCTTCAAAATAAAGTTCAATTAACATATCACAAATTGTTAACTTATCAAGTAAATATTTTGGCTTAGGTAAGTCACACACTAGCGAAGTATATTACTCGTCTCTCCCCTCCTAGTTCTAGACTCATATCTCCGCTAACGACCACATCCCTAAGCTCTGATACCAAATGTGACGCCCCCAAAATAAGTATACATCACCCATCTTGAGTCGCCAGAAAATACACTACTGAGAACTCCATTTATACAACTGTCGTGCAAAAAACGACAACAGTTAAACTGTGAATTTTAATACAAATATATATAACTCTCGTGGTGCCTTGACCACAAGACCTTACAATGGTACCATACATAAAGGTATATTCAATAACTGTTCTAAAAATTAAAATCTTTGAAAAATACTCAAGGAAACCTTCGTACATGGGAGGCCATACGTCTTGGTTATGATAGATATCATATGTCCACAGAATTATCCCTGGTTGACCCAATAGTCCCCAAAGAAAAACAAGAAGATTGCTATCATCTTCTTTCTAATGGTGAGTCTTCTCTTGACATATAATTATCTCCGTTGTCTCCAAGTGAGAATTATATTTCAAATAAACTCCAAGATTATATAGGTAATGCTCGTAGATATACTCAGCAAGTGTGTGACGCCCCCAAAATAGGTATACATCACCCATCTTGAGTCGCCAAATACATGGTACAAAATTCAAATACAACTTAATAATACAACTGTCGTGTAAAATACAACAAAATACAAACTGAGAGTTTTAATAAGAATATTGTCATCTAGACAATATCCATACTTAAAAGAGTCCTCATTACATTTATTTTCACACGGCTACGTTCTCATTTCCTGAAGAGAACAGTGAAAGAAAGGGTGAGCTCAACTAGCCCAGTAAGAAATATTATGACTAAGATAATGCAGAATAAATTATCGTTAGCCTTCAACAGTGTTAAACTGATAAAATATAACAAACATCAAGTTTAAGTGCAGCGGAACAAGCAATCCATTAAAAGAGTCAAGTAGAGAATAAAATCTACTGTCTTTTATGATTTAAAAGGTTTTTCATCACTTTTATCAATTTGGGACTCGACAATAAATAATCCACATCATCCCCTCGCACTATGGCGAAGGATATTCATTAGTATCACAACCACAAATTATCCATGCACTACGGGCTAAGGATATTCGTGTATTCATCAATGGTCATGATCATGCCAACAACTGTCTATCAATGAACTACGGGCAAATGAGGACTTTTACCACATCATTTGTAACATTACGGTCATGATTACACCGAATAATCCCTAGTCATAATCATACCAAGTCCATCTATGCATTACAGGCCACAGATGACTTTTAGAAAAAAATATAAACATGAGGACGATGACAATGATATAAGAATTCAATAAAACAAGTTCAAGAATTAATTTATTCAGGAACTAATAACGTCCAAATTGTCAACATGATACTTCTTTGTAGAGTAAAATTCAAGAATGCTCAAAAGAATATTTCCATGAAAAGATACTGGATGAAGCGCAAATATCAAGGATATTCCACTAATTTCATGGAGTATAGAAGTCAAAACTTTAACCAACTGAGTATAATAAAGAATGGAATAACAAAAGAAATCACTATGCATGCGGTACTTCGCATAGATAGGTTATTCCAACAGAATAATAAATAACAAAACTAAGTCGGTAAATTGCACGCAAGCGGGATGTTCCAACGAGAATAATAAAGACGGAACCGGTCCCGTAAAATGCATGTATGACGATATTCCAATGAGAATAATAAAGATGGAACCAGTCCGTGCGTAAAACACATGACATGGATATTCCAATAGAATAATAAAGATTTTAACCAGTGCAGGCGTAAGCGTCATGAACGGGATATTCCAATAGAATAATAACGAATGGAATAACAGAAGAATTTCACCAAGTATAGGGTAGCCTGCGTATACATGTTATTCCAACAGAATAATAAAGAATGGAATAACAGAAGTTCTCTTCATGAATACAAAAGAATAATACCCCTTAACTTAGAAGAAACTAGATATAGGAAAAGAAAGGTAGCAGACTTCTCTTCTTTCTCTCTATAATTTTCTCTCTAGAGTTTCAGTGAATTCGTAAGAAATAATGAAGGAATGAGCTTCTATTTATAGGAGAATGAAAAGGATACTATGCAATAAAATATTATAATAAAACAATACTAATATAATATTATATATATATAAATATATATATATAATATTATCATTCACGGGTTACAACCCCGTGCATCAAAGTTCCACCACCAGATTTCCAAACCTTTATATATATATATATATTATATAAAACTTATATAAAACCAAACTTATTCAATATATATATAACTTCCATTCCCTGCAAAATAATCCATCCGTGAATAACTTTTGAAAAAGCCTCCCAGCAATCCAATTTTTCACATATGGGCCCCACATGTGCGCCCACCTTTATTATATTAAATAACTTTCTACCGATTATTTTGAAAAATGAGTAATTCAGGGTCCATATAATAAGCCAATTTACTTCATAAAATTCCCTCAATATTTTTAACAACATATATCAATATTATTATAATTCACAATATTAATTGACCAGGTCGTTCCCAGGAAAGAGGGGGCTTTCCAATAAGGATTTCTCCCTATTGGCGCACAATTAGGTGACCAAACCTCTCCTTGACAGAACTTCTAGACATCGTTAATATTGCAAATAATAATATTAATAATTCTGTCATCTCAATTATTGATTTAATAATATATAAAATATCGACAATAATTGAATCAAATAACGTGAGATACTATGCAACAATTCTTGTGAGCAATAATTGAACAAAACTAAGTGACTTCTCACGTAAGCATCAATAATCAATATCGTATTGCTCTTATATACAACCACGCGTATTACTGTACTTTTACTACCTAGTAGTTCAACAGTATTAATGATAGAAACTTTCACCGTTATTTTCAATAAAATATTTTTGTTGTTTTCTCAATCCGAACAATAATTACATTGTGGGGTCCACTAATGATTGTGTCTAGTCATCTAATATTCCTGTTAAAATGAATATTCCCTGACCAATCGAATATTATAAACAACTTGCATACTTTGCAAAATTTCTAAATATTACCCACAAGTATAACATTATATCAAATTCGTTCCATAATATTTAAAAATGATAAATATAGAAAATTCATCTTTATTAATAAAAGTTGGGGTCTTACAATCTCCCCTTCTTATGAAATTTCGCCCTCGAAATTAGGTATGCGTACTGGTATGTCGAAGAGGTAAGGATACCTTGATTTCATTTCAGATTCTAACTCCCAGGTCATTTCCTCAACATCGTGGTTCCTCTATAAAACTTTTACTTGAGGTATAACCTTGGAGCGTAGAATATGTTCCTTCTTATCCAAGATTTGAACAGGAACCTCTTCATATGTTAAATCTTCCGCTATTTCGTCCGGCTCTAACTCAATAATGTGGTTCGGGTCTTTCACATATTTACGTAACATGGATATATGAAAAATGTTATGAACACGAGATATACTTGGCGGTAAAGCGAGTCTATAGGCTACAGTCCCTACTCGATCGAGGATTAAAAATGGGCCAATAAATCGAGGATTGAGCTTTCTTCTCTTTCCAAATCTCGTAACTCCTTTCCATGGAGCAACACGTAACAACACATGATCTCCAATATCGAATTCCACGTCCTTTCGATGAAGATCAGCATAACCCTTTTGTTGGTCTTGTGAGGTTTTTATACGTTGTCGTATTGTTTGAATCTTTTCCGTAGTCATACGTACCAACTCCGATCCCAACAATGTTGCTTCACCCACCTCATCCCAGCATACTGGAGAACGACACTTTCTTCCATACAATGCTTCGAATGGAACCATGCCAATGCTTGCTTGATAACTGTTGTTGTAGGAAAACTCCACTAATGGTAAGAACTTGTCCCAACTTCCCTTGAAGTTAAGGATACAGAGTCTTAATAAATCTTCAAGAGTTTGAATAGTCCTCTCTGATTGTCTGTCCGTTTGAGGATGATATGCCGAACTAAATCGCAAATCCGTGCCCATAGCTTTTTGCAAACTAACCCAAAATCGTGAAGTGAATCTTGGGTCTCGATTAGAAACTATGGATACTGGCATACCATGTAATCTTACAACCTCGTTTATGTACATACGAGCAAGACGTTCAAGTGTATAAGTTTCTCGTATAGGTAAGAAATGAGTAGACTTGGTCAATCTATCAATAATGACCCAAATTGCATCTATACCCTGAGAAACCTTGGGAAGACCAGTAATGAAATCCATGATAATGTGCTCCCACTTCCATTCTAGAATTTCAAGTGGTTGCAATGGACCTTTTGGTACTTGATGCTCTTTGACTGACTCGTTGAAAGTTAAACACCTTGAGATAAACAAATACTATCTCCTCTTCATATTGCCCCACCAAAATGTATGTCGAAGTTCATAATACATTTTAGTACTCCCAGGATGGATTGCAAACGGTGTGTTGTGCGCCTTTATCATGATTTTATACTTTAAATCAGGGTCGTTAGGAACACAAAGTCTGGAGTTGACTCGAAGTATTCTTTCTTCATCAATTCTTACTTCCGGCATAGCACCTTCTTGTACTTTCTTCCTCATATGCATCAGCTCCAGGTATGTAGCTTGAGCAGCTTTAACTTTATCGATTAAAGTCGGTTCTACTCGTATATTCGCCATCATCACGTGGATCCCTGGATTCTTTATCTCTATCTCCATCCTTTGCAAGTCGTACAAAATGGGCCTTTGCGTTGACAATATCGCACTCGTACCCGCATATGATCTTCTACTCAATGCGTCAGCTACCACGTTTGCTTTTCCAGGATAGTATTGGATGGTATGATCATAATCTTTCAATAGTTCAAGCCAACGTTGCTGTCGCATGTTGAGTTCCTTTGGAGTGAAGAAATATTTGAGGCTTTTATGATCCGTAAAGATCTCCACTTTCTCCCCATACAAATAATGCCTCCAAATCTTTAGTGCAAAAACGACTGCTGCCAACTCTAGATCATGAATAGGATAATTCCTCTCATATTCTTTGAGTTGTCGAGAGGCATAGGCTATGACTTTCCCATGTTGCATGAGAACACATCACTGTAGATGACAAATCCCTCCGAGCTAGATGGTATTATCAGAACAGGTGTTGAAATGAGCCTCCTCTTGAGTTCTTGAAAACTCTTCTCGTATTCCTCACTCCAACCAAATTGTGTATCTTTTCGAGTCAGCTGAGTTAAGGGAGTAGCGATTCGAGAAAACCCTTCTACGAATCTCCGATAATAACCAGCTAAGCCGAGAAAACTATGTACTTTGGTCACTGATTTAGGTTGCTCCCAGCTTTGAATAGCTTCAATCTTTGCTGGGTCAACAGATATTCCATGACTTGATACCACATGCCCAAGGAATGTTACTTCCTCAAGCTAGAACTTGCATTTCTTCAACTTGGCATAAAGCTTATATTCACGAAGCTTTTAAAGTATCAGCCTCAAGTGTTGCTCATGATCTTCATGGCTTTTTGAATAAATAAGGATGTCATCAATAAAGACGACCACAAAGTGATCCAAATATTCCTTGAATACTTGGTTCATCATATCCATGAAGGCAGCAGGAGCATTAGGTAATCCAAAAGACATGACTAGGAATTCATAATGCCCGTAGCGAGTTTTGAAAGTCGTCTTTGGAATGTCATCGGTTCTATCTTCAATTGGTGATATCCGGAATGAAGATCAATCTTTGAAAAGAATTTGGCTCCTTGCAACTGGTCAAACAGGTCATCAATACGTGGCAACGGGTACCTATTTTTGATGGTGACATGATTCAATTCCTGATAATCAATACAAAGTCGCATACTCCCATCTTTCTTTTTCACGAATAGAACAGGAGCACCCCAAGGAGAAGTACTAGGAAGAATAAAGCCAATGTCTAACCATTCCTGCAGTTGGGTCTTTAACTCCTGAAGTTCAATAGTAGCCATTCGATATGGGGCTTTGGAAATAGGTTTTGTACTAGGTTCAAGGTCGATACAAAATTTAATTTCACGCTTTGGGGGTAGGCCGGGAAGTTCTTCAGGGAATACGTCAGGAAATTCATTAACAATAGAAATATCATTCAAAACTGACGTATTTTTGTTTAGATCTGTGACATGAGATAAGAAAGCTTGACATCCATTTTTCAATAAATGAATAGCTTTATGGCTTGAGATGACAGTGATTGATTTTAATGGTTTGGTTGTTTGAATTCGCATAATAGGTTGGTTAGGAATATGAAAGCTAACAACCTTACGAAAATAATCATTTTTTGCATGATGAGTAGTTAACCAACCTATCCCTAGAATTACATCAAATGCAAGTATTTTCAATGAAATAAGATCGACAGGTAATGTGAGGGTACCGATTTGAACCAAACAAGACTTATAAACAGTGGATGTAATGAAGGTTTCTCCCAATGGAGTTTCAACAGATAAGTCAAAGTCTAATTTATCTGGAGTCAAATTTAAACGTTGAGCGCAAATAGGAGAAATAAAAGAATAGGTAGACCCGGTATCAAATAAGGTATATACTTCGCTAGAGTTTATGATAAGCTTACCCGTGATGACCTCATTCGGGTTCCTTGCTTTCTGGGAGGTCACGACAAACGCTCTCCCTTGTACTACTGGCTTTGACTTTTCTAGAACGTCCTTTGGTGCCTCCATCCTAGCTGAACTTGTCTTCAGTGAACGACAAAATCGGGCTAGGTGACCTTTTCTTCCATAATTATAACATGCTTTGGACGGCATCGCGCAGTTTGGACTGATGTGTCCTTCCCCTCCGCATTTGAACCATATGATAGGTGGTCGTTCTCCTTCCTTAACCATGGGTGCTAGTGCTGACGTCTTTCCATCATTGTTGAATCTCCTCTTCTTGAAATGTCCATTCTTATTGTTTTGGCCATGATTACCACTGAAGTGGTTACCATTTCTGGCATGTTGATTCCCTCCACGCTTATTCTCACCACTTCGATGATGTATTATCACTTTGGTATTATCATTTCTTGTTGATCTCTTTTTTGGTTGGGTTGACTCATTATCGCGCTCCAATAACTGAGCCCTATTAACAACATTCGAATACAAACATAGTTTATAAGAGATAAGATATTGACGTATCTCGGGTTTCAAACCTCTCAGAAATATTCGCGTCATTCTCTCCTCATTATCAACCAAATGGGACGCAAATCGGGACAACTCGGCAAACTTGGCTTCGTACTGCGACACGGTCATGTTGTTTTGCTCCAGCTTGATAAACTCTACCTCTTTCATGTGACGAATACTTTTGGGAAAATACTTGTCGTTGAACAGTTCTTGGAACTTCTCCCAAGACATCTTGGTCAAGCGAGTTGAGTACGCTTTTACTGATTCCCACCATGAATCGCCTCTGCCCTAACATGAAGGTGGCAAAGGGAACCTTTTGCTCCTCGGAGCATCCCAAGACATCAAATATCTTGTTGATCTGCTTTATCTGCGTCTTCACCTTAAGTGGTTTTGGCTCTCCAAAAAACTCTGGTGGTCCCAGCTCCTTGAACTGTTTGGCGGTGACCGTCCGAGAGTTGCCGTGTTTCCACCGCATTTTGGACAGAGCCACTTTACTTTGATGTTACATGAATTGCATGAAGCCTCAGAACATTCCATCGTTCATCATTTGGTCAGTGTTGTTGTTTGCATGAGGATTGTCGCCTTCCTGATGCACATTGTCCTGGTTATTGATCTGTGGAGACTCAACGGTCTCCTGTGCTCCATTGATATTCTCAACATTCTCGGATGCCATTTTCAAATACTGCCACAAAACAAGGGTTAATTAACATATCACATTTTATCCCTATACTCTGACCGACCAATTAAATACCAAATAAACTTAGATAGGTCATACTAGCGAAGAATTCCCCGTCTCTCCCCTCCTAGTTCTTGTCTCACATCTTAGCCAGGGATCATATCCCTAAGCTTTGTTACCAACTGTAACGCCCCCAAAATAGGTATACATCACACATCTTGAGTCGCCAAATACATAGTACAAAATTCAAATACAACTTATGTGATAGCCCCAAATCCAGGTCCTAATCACCACAGATCTAGTATACTATTTCTATAACTAATTGCGGAAGATATAAACATAAATTGTTTATACAATACACTTTACACACTATTCCCTAAAATCGAGTAACCTTAACTTATACACAATTCCTCAACTATCTAACACATAACATTATTGTCCAACTATACTATTACAAACTAGCCGCACATTTTATCCCAAGCTGAACTTGGCATTATCCTTTTTTATATATCCGAACGCATTCGCCTTATCTGCAATGTTTATCATGATATAGCAAAGGTGAGCATGAAAGTTGCCCAGCAAGTTTAAATACAATTTAAGGATATATCATGATTGAAAGAGTCTGAATAATAAGCTGGCTATAATTCATCAATATAATTGAGAACTAGAACGAACAAACTTTTGACTGAACAAGTATTAAACATGAACAAATTTATCTGGACCAACTGGTAATGAAGGTGATCGACCTTTCATACACGACTTATATATACATAATATGTACAGAGTACAATTCAAGACAACCAAAGAATGATTAACCATAAGCTTATCCGAATGAAACAACTCTTAGTAGAGTTAAGTAAAACTTACTGAACAGCTTGATTACCATTACACAATTTATATCGCTTTATTCAAGACCTAATATTAGTAATATAGACTCCAATATTAGAATAATATCATCACAATATAATCTTTATTATATATATATATATATATATATATATATATATATATATATATATATAGAATAACCTAAAAACATAGCACATAATCCTATCTGTCTATTACACACATAAGACTTAGCATCAAGTCAGACTATTTAAGTTCGAGTTGAAACCGACACAATTCTATTATCCCGACGGTCTAGTCGGACAATACTCGAGTTTAAGTTCAATTAAACTCTGCCTTAACATTTAACAATTATCTTAGATAATCATATTATCAGTCAAAACATTTTTCACAGGCTTGTAATAATTTCCAGATAATTATTGCCATTTAAAATGATTTTCTAATCATTAATATTATATTTATATAATATAAATACCACATAATTTCTTAATCATTAATATTCATTTATTATTAAATATTAATGAAAATCATAACATAATATTATAATATAATTATAATATATCAAAGTATTTTAATACCTTAAAATCATAGTTATATGATTTTTAAACACTTAAATTCATTATCCGATAACCGATATTAATATTAAAATATTAATATTTTTATGACAAAATATCAAAAGTTATACTTTATAACTTAAAATATTTTTATAACATTTAAATTATTTTTATATGATTTATAAATCATTAATTCTATTTTTCATTGTTTATTTAATATATTTATTAAATAAACTAATTACCATTAATAATAAATTATTAATGAATTTCATCATAAAATATCAAAAGTCATCAAAAATAACTTAAAATATTTTCTTATACCATAATATAATTTTTCATGATTTTTTCATGAATTAAAACTATTTTTAAATAATTTATTTAATATAATAATTTAAATAAATAAATACCTTTTGTATTTCAAAAATACTAAATATTTTTGAAATATACTCAAAATAATTAAAAACTGTTTTTCAAGCTTTAAAATAATTTTTCATAATTTATTATGTATTTTTAATAATTAAAAACCATTTTTTTCTTATTTATTAAATAAATTAATTTATTTTCTAAATAAACTGTCGCTAAAAGTGGCCTATAGCTGACGAGGCTGTCGTTATAGGTGTTCTTAGCTTTGTTCTTGAAATGCAATCTTAGATTTCTTGTCGATCCACCGAGAAATTAAGTTTGACCAACATTTGATTCATATTAAAAGGTTTACGAAATTTGAGTTAAGTGTTAAAGTTTTAGTATAAGTGTAATACTTCAATTACATACTAAGTTCATGATCAAACAACAACATATAAGCAAGATCTGGGCTCCAGAAATCATTGTCAAAGCTTTTCTTCATTTCTGGGTTTTCCTAGAAATGAAGAACAGTTCGAACTAGCTTATTTGAATCCTTATATCTTGGGTTCTGTACTTGTGTTGTGTAATATAAAGGTTTAATCTTGTAGAAAACATGTCAGTGTACATTTCTATTACATCAGATCAACATATCAACATCATCAAAGGAAAATCTGGGTCAGTCAAAGTAGACAAGAAAAACTGTTCTTGAACATTTCTGGGTTACCCAGAAATGTTCTTGAGCAGTTTTTCATCCCACGTTTGACCACATATTTAATACGGTTTGGTTACGGATCGAAGTGATCTAAAGCCTTTAACATGTAGTATTCATGTCAGGCTACAACATCAACACAAAAACGTGGCCAAAACAAAGAACACACGCAAGATCGAAATTCAGTAAAATCAACGCCAGACCATTACGGGTTTCCGGCCGCATGAAACCAGGTTAGTCAACGCGTCAATCAACGATACTTTGACCTCCTATATCTTTTGATCTAAACATAACTTGACACTGTTTTCAGTTTCCAATCAAAGCCTACATAGCATAGAATAGATACATAACATAAAACACAACAAACTAAAAACATAGAAGGATCTAAAGCGTCTGACATTTGACTGTCAGTCATTAATTTTACAGATTTCCAGAATTGAGAAAACTTTAAATTCGTGTATCTAGATGATATAGATATCAGATCTAACCACCCAAATCGCTAAGTGACACCATCTAACATATATTTAACCAATAAACAACAACATTAACACAGACTTTCAAGGATTTCTAGAATTTAGGGTTTATACCTCTTTAGGCTTTGATTCTTGGATCTGATCTTTATGATCTGTTCTTGGAGAACTAAAAAATTGATATTAGCTTAACATTTTACACCCTCTCACTCTACATTCCCAAAATTCTAGAGAGAGAAGGCTTTGGTGACTTTGCTAAATAAATTCAATCTTTCTCTCTCTCTCTCTCTAATCTATATATAACTTGGTTCAATGCAATGAATGTAGCTGAAGAAATGGATGAGGGCTGTGATTTATGTCACATGGGGTGGTTAGGGTTGTTGAACAACTCTCAATTTGCCAAGATTTGCAAGCTATCATATTAAAGAAATAGAAAGGGCATTATAGTCATTTCGATTTAATTTTTAATGGCAAACTTGTCATTTAACCAAACCCTTAGGGTTTAGGGTTTAGCATTTTAAGATTTAGGGTTTAACCCTTTAGGGTTTAGGGACCTATAAAGATTTTGACAATTTGATTTCTGAAATTTCTAGTTTAGGTTTTAAAATAGAAATTTATTATTTCTAAATTATGATTAAGATTCTATAATTATATTAAAAATTCCTAATCATAATCCAAGCTTGCCAATTAGGATTATTATTTCCTAATTAAATTTGCTAATTTAGCACTTAGGGCCACAATTGTATATTAGGGTTCAAAACCCAAAAATTAGGGTTTTAAATAGAAAAATAATCTTTCCAATTTAGAAATTAGATTTCCTAATTAGATTAGGGTTTTCTAATAACTTGAAAATTAGGATATATATTTCGTAATTACCATTAAAATTATTATACTAACAATCAGTTTTCCCCAAATTTTAAATTAGGGTTTCTAACGGAACAATATTTAGGGTTTAAAATTTTTAAATTAGGGTTTGCTAATTTATTAAGCTTTTCCTAATTAATCTCGTATTTAACAACACTTAAGCAACATAATTCTCTGTTAAGTTCCCAGATTAGGGTTTCAAATTACTGGAATCTGAAATTAGAGCTTCCAGATCGGGTATTAGGATTTTTTAATAATCAATTAGGGTTTCCACTAATTCATTAGGGTTTTTTTTTTCTAATAAATTAAAATTAATGACGTTTAAACTTATTCATAGCATTTAATTTCCCAAATTAGGGTTTAGGACTCCAAAAACTGAAATTAGGGGTTCAGAACCGATTTTCAGGGTTTCTTATCAGACGTTAGGGTTTTCTAACTGAACGTTGACGTTCTTAATAATATTAGGGTTCGACACTGATAAAATTTATCTGGTCAACCATTGACCCTTAACCACATCCTGAACACATACATAACCATACATACAGAACATATTCACATAAACACTTAATCTTGAATAATTCACCTAAATCCATCACAAAATTTTGAAACCCTCAAAATTCCTTCTCAAAAATATCAAACGCATACACTTATTTTCTGTCTAGGTCTAGTATTTGACCTTAAATCAATCATTTAAGATTTTAATAAATTTTTTAAATTCTCGGGTCGTCACAACTTAATAATACAACTGTCGTGTAAAATACGACAAAATACAAACTGAGAGTTTTAATAAGAATATTGTCATCTAGACAATATCCATATTCAAAAGAGTCCTCATTACATTAATTTTCACACTATTTAACAGAATAGTGAGGACTACTAATACTATCTTACGGATCGTCACTCCATTCCCCACTACTAGTCCGGCCACGTTCTCATTTCCTCAGAGAAACGGTGAAAGAAAGGTGAGCTCAACTAGCCCGATGAAAAATATTATGACTAAGATAATGCGAGAATAAATTATTGTTAGCCTTGACGATGTTAAACCGATAAAATATAACAAACATCAAGTTTAACTGCAATTGAACAAGCAATCCATTAAAAGAGTCAAGTAGAGAATAAAATCTACTATCTTTTATGATTTAAAAGGTTTTCATCACTTTTATCGTTGGGACTCGACAATAAATAAATAATCCACATCATTCCCACACTACTGACGAGGATATTCATTAGTATCACAACCACAAATTATCCACGCACTACGGGTTAAGGATATTCGTGTATTCATCAATGGTCATGATCATGCCAAAAACTGTCCATCAATGCACTACGGGCCAATGAGGACTTTTACCACATCATTTCTAACATTACGGCCATGATTATACCGAATAATCCCTGGTCATAATCATACCAAGTCCATCTATGCATTACAAGCCACAGATGACTTTCAATAAAAAATATAAACATGAGGATGATGACAATGATATAAGAATTCAATAAAACAAGTTCAAGAATTAATTTATTCAGGAACTAATAACGTCCAATTGTCAACATGATACTTCTTTGTAGAGTAAAATTCAAGAATGCTCAAAAGAATATTTTCATGAAAAGATACTGGATGAAGCGCAAATATCAAGGATATTCCACTAATTTATGGAGTATAGAAGTCAAAACTTTAACCAAATGAGTATAATAAAGAATGGAATAACAAAAGAAATCACCATGCATGCGGTACTTGCGCGATAGACAAGTTATTCCAATAGAATAATAAATAACGGAACGGTCGGTAAAATTAATTGCAAGCCGAAAGATGTTCCACAAAATAATAATAATGAAACCAGTCCGGCGCAAAGCGCATGCAGATGGATATTCAACGAATGAATAATAAAGATTTTAACTAGGTCCCAAGTAAAAACGCATGAGAGCAGGATATTCAATGTAATAATAAAGAGGCGGAACCGTGTCCGCGTAAGCGCATGAACATGGATATTCAGCAAATGAATAATAACGAATGGAATAATAGAAGAATTTCACCAAGTATAGGGTAGCTCACGATATCTGAGTTATTCCAATGTAATAATAAAGAATGGAATAACAGAAGTTCTTTTCATGAATACAAAAGAATAATACCCCTTACCTTAGAAGAAACTGGATATAGGAAAAGAAAGGTAGCAGACTTCTCTTCTTCTTTCTCTCTATAATTTTCTCTCTAGAGTTTCAGTGAATTCGTAAGAAATAATGAAGGAATGAACTTCTACTTATAGGGAAATGGAAAGGATACTATGCAATAAAATATTGTAATAAAATAAAACTAATAAAATATTATATATATATATATATATATAAAGGTTTGGAAATCTGGTGGTGGAACTTTGATGCACGGGGTTGTAACCCGTGAATGATAATATTATATATATATATATATATATTATATAAAACTTATATAAAACAAAACTTATTCAATATATATATATATATAACTTCCATTACCTGCAAAATACACCATCCGTGAATAACTTTTGAAAAAGCCTCCCAACAATCCAATTTTCCACATATGGGCCCCACATGTGGGCCCACCTTTATTATATTAAATAACTTTCTACCGATTATTTTAAAAAATGAGTAAGTCAGGGTCCATATAATAAGCCAATTTACTTCATAAAATTCCCTCAATATTTTTAACAACATATATCATCATTATTATAATTCACAATATTAATCGACAAGGTCGTTCCCAGGAAAGAGGGGGTTTTCCAATAAGGATTTCTCCCTATTGGCGCGCAATTAGGTGACCAAACCTCTCCTTGGCAGAACTTCTAGACATCGTTAATATTGCAAATAATAATATTAATAACTTTGTCATCTCAATTATTGATTTAATAATATTTAAAATATCGACAATAATTGAATCAAATAACGTGAGATACTATGCAGCAATTACTGTAGCAATAATTGAACAAAACTAAGTGACTTCTCACGTAAGCATCAATAATCAATACCGTGTGCTACTATACAACCATGCGTATTACTGTACTTTTACTACCGAGTAGTTCAATAGTATTAACAGTAAAACTTCCGCCGTTATTTTCAATAAAATATTTTTGTCGTTTTCTCAATCCGACAATAATTCTGTTGTGGGGTCCACCAATGATTGTGCCGTCGTACAAATATTCCCTGACCAATCAAATATTATAAACAACTTGCGTACTTTGTAAAATTTCTAAATATTACCCACAACTATAACATTATATCAAATTCGTTCCATAATATTTAAAAATGATAAATATAGAAAATTCATCTTTATTCATAAAAGTTGGGGTCTTACAAAGTGGATGTGTACAACCCTGTCTTATGATAACACAAAGTCGCCTGTCATTAGACATCTTGTATGATAGTGGCAAAAACGCCCTTCCAAAGTTGGGTTCACCTCACCCTATTTGGTTCACCAAAATCAACGATTAAAATGACGTTTAAAATACGACACACTTATCTATAGTTCTCAATAAAATTATTTCCATACTCTTTTAAGGAAAACCTCAACAGCTATAGACCACCGTTCTAATCCCCTGTTACCCCCGCTAGACCCAGCTACACTCTTAATACCTGAAAGGAATTGTGAAGCAAAAGGGTGAGTACAAATAGCCCAATAAAAAATATTATGACTAAAGATAATTTACATCATCAATAGCCTTCGTCAGTGATAAATCAGAGATTTAGAACATATGGTAGGTGATAAAACTTTTCAACCATAGTTGCAAATGAACGAGCAATCCATTAGAAGAGTCAAATAGACCATCGTGTCTATTATCTTCTCTATGTTAAAAGTCCACCAATAATATTTTATCCTGTAACATCAATCAACAATTCACATCCCACAATCATATGAATAACTCATAATCATAATTGTGATTCTAAATTCCTCTTCGCACCGGTGATGAAGACAATTTTCATCACCTATCTTCACCGAAACGTCAAAAATCACGGTTATACCAAATCACAATTCACGCTTCATAATCATACTAATAAATTCATCTTTGCACTTACTGACAAAGATATTCATTAACAATTCATCTTTGCACTACAGGCCAAAGACATACAACTGTATTTTAGAAGAGTCAAGTAGAGCATGATATCTACTAGTTTTATGAATTAAAAGTGTATAACCAATATTTTATCGCTGAGAATCAGCTTAATAAATAATCCACATCATCGAATCATCCCTGCACTACGGCCAAGGATATTCATGTAATCATCAATGGTCATGATTATACCGAATAATCCTTGGTTATAATCATACCAATAATTGTCCATCAATGCACTACGGGTCAATGAGGACTTTTACCACATCATCTATAATATTACGGGTCATGATTATACCGTATGATCCCTGGTCATAATCATACCAATAAACAGTTCATCTATGCACATAAGCCAAAGATACACATCAATCAATAGTTCATCTTTGCACGTAAGCCAAAGATATACAACTGTAAAACCAATAATCAACAGTCCATCTTTGCACGTAAGCTAAAGATATACAATTGTAAAACCAATAATCAACAGTCTATCTTTGCACGTAAGCGAAAGATGACTTTCATCATAATATAAGCATGAGGATGATGACAATGATATAAGCATTAATCAAACGAAATCAAGGATAAATATTAAAGACTTTAAATTTATCCAGAGTTTAAAAATATCCAAATTGTCAACATGATACTGTTTTGTAGAGTAAAATTTAAGAATAATATTCATGTACCAAAAATAATTTGGACAGAAAAGAAATATATTTTTCGGATAAATAGTACCCCGTGAATAGTACCCTGTGAGTAGTACTTCGGGAATAGTACCTCGTGAATAGTAACTCGTGAATAGTTATCTGACACGAAAAGTGCCCCGAATACCCGAGTGAATAATACTAGAGTAAATAGTAACTGGGTGAATAGTAACCCGTGAATAGTAACTCGTAAAAAAATACCAAAGAAAATGATATTACATGACGAGTATAAAAGAAATGATATCTCATACGAGTATAATAGAATATACGAAACTGCAAATGGATTTTCACCCGCCATACGGTAATCCACGTAGACAGATCATTTCCACAATTTAATAAAGAATGAATAAGAAGGATCATTCACCATGCATGCGGTAGTCCACACAGACAAGTTATTCCAACATAATAATAAAAAATGGAATAACAAAAGAATTCACCATGCATGCGATAGACTGTACAGACAGGTTATTCCAACAGAATAATAAATAATGGAACCAGGTCATGCGTAATCCGCATGGACAGGATATTCCAACAGAATGATAAAGAATGGAATCAGGTCATGCGTAATTAATTGCAGCACGGGATATTCCAACGAATAATAAAAGAGAATGGAACCAGTCATGCATAATCCGCATAGACGGGATATTCCAACGAATAATAAAGAATGGAATAACAGAAGAATTCACCAAGCATGCGATAGACCTTAAGCAGATAAAGTTATTCAAATGAATAATAAAGAATGGAATAATAGAAGAATTTTACCATGTATGCGGTACTTCGCATAGACAGGTTATTCTAACATAATAATAAAGAATGGAATAACAACCCTTATGAGTATTGAAAGAAAATAACTCTCTTCATGAATACGAAAGAATAATACCCCTTACACAATAATGATATCCCTTACCTCAAAAGAAGACTGGATACTGGAATAGTGAGGTAGCAGACTTTTCTTCTTTTTTCTCTCTATAATTTCTCTCTATAATAATTGCTCTATAGCGTTAGTGAATTGGTTAGAAATGAAGGAAGAATGAGCTTCTATTTATAGGAAAATATAGTTTCGATAATTGCACGTTTTGGGGCTCGAAATATTACAGTATAATACCTTTCTCTTTTTCTTCATTTTTAATTTAGTCCTGTAAGTATTATCAAACTTGCACCACCTCCCCTAATAGTAAATCATGTGAATCAAAAGTAAATCATGTGACTCAATAGTTCTAAACATGTGAAAAAATTAATTATAATATTGTACCTTCATCTATACCTCCATTTTTAATTTTGTCATGCAAGTATTATCAATCTTGCACCAATTCCCTTAATAGTAAATCATGTGAATCAATAGTACACACATATGAACACATAGTTATAAGTATGTGAATTAATAGCAATTAATTACTCATTTATCCGGTTAATTACCTGATTGGTCAATATAACATTCAGACATCAATTATTATCGAAATAAATATCGATTTTTACTAAGACTAATAATTTCAACACAATGGAACTATCAATTTCATCTTTAATCAACACAAACTTATTCATCATTAATATTATAATTCACAATATTTAACAACCAGGTCGTTCCCAGGAAAGAGGGGGCTTTCCAATGAGGATTTCTCCTTATTGGCGTGCAATTAGATTATCTAACCTCTCCTTGACAGAACTTCTAGATATTGTCAATATTGCAAATAATGATATGAATAACTTTGTCGTCTCAATTATTAATTATATAAAATATTGTGACAATAATAGTGACTTCTCATGTAAGCATCAATAATCAAAGATACTCTACAATACCGAGGGCTACTATGCAACCACGCATATTACTGTACTTTTACCACCGATTATTTTATGACAACTTGCTTACTTTGAAAAAATTTCACATATCACCCTTAACTTTAACCTTTTATCAATTTAACCATTTACTAAATAGAATAATTATAAGAAAATTGAATACTTTCATTTTATAAAATTCGGAATCTCAAACCTATACTCTGACCGACCAATTAAATACCAAATAAACTTAGGTAGGTCATACTAGCGAAGGAATTCCTCGTCTCTCCCCTCCTAGTTCTTGTTTCACATCTCAGCTAGGGATCATATCTCTAAGCTCTGATACCAACTGTGACGCCCCCAAAATAGAGATACATCACCCATCTTGGGTAGCCAAATACATGGTACTGAATACAAATACAAACTTAATTATACAACAAGAGCTGAGATATTTTACATGAAAATTGTCTTCTAGATAATATCCAAACTCAATTGGAGTCCTCATTACATTTATTGTCACACTATTTTATAGAATAGTGAGGACTACTATAACACCATCTCGGACCATCACTCCGTTCCCCGACTAGTTCTAGTTACGTTCTCATTTCCTGAAAAGAATAATGGAAGTAAAAGGGTGAGCTCAACTAGCTCAGTAAGAAATATTATGACTAAGATAATGCAGAATAAGTTATCATTAGCCTTCAACAATGTTAAACTGATAGAATATAATAGACAACAAGTTTAACTGCAGCGAAATAAGAAATCCATTAGAAGAGTCAAGTAGAGCATGATATCTACTATCTTCTATGATTTAAATAGTTTATCATTAATTTTATCGTTGGGACTCAGCTTAATAAATAAATTACGTCATCAAATCATCCCTGCACTACGGGCCAAGGATATTCATTAGTATCACGTCCACAAATTATTCTTCCACTACGGGCCAAGAATATTCGTGTAATCATCAATGGTTATGAGTATACCGAATTATCCCTAGTCATAATCATACTAATCAATAGTCCATCTATGCACGTAAGCCAAAGATGACTTTCATCACAATATAAGCATGAGGATGATGACAGTGATATAAGAATTCAATTAAAAGAAAGCAAAGGATAAATTTTTAAAGATTTATAACTTAATTTATCCAGAATTCAATAATGTCCAAATTGTCAACATGATACTGCTTTGTGGAGTAAAATTCAAGAATAATATCCATGTATCAAAAATAATTTGGACAAAAAAGAAATAAATTTTTCGATGAATAGTACCCTGTGAATAGTACTTCGAGAATAGTACCCCATGAATAGTACCCCGACATGAAAAGTGTCCTGAATACCTGAGTGAATAATATTTGAGTGAATAGTAACTGGGTGAATAGTAACTCATGAATAGTACCCCAGCATGAAAAGTGCTCAGAATATCCAAGTGAATAATATTCTAGTGAATAGTAATCGGGTAAATAGTAACCCGTGAATAGTACCCCGGGTGAAAATAATAATATTTAATAAGAAAGTTCAGATCAATATTCCAATGAAACGATACTGGATGAAGCGCAAAACTCAAGAATATTCCACTTATTTCAAGGATTATAGAAGCAATACCCCTTACCTTAGTAGAAAACTGGATACTGCATAGATAGGTTATTCCGACATATTAAAGGATGAATACGAAAAATAGTATTCCTTATGAATACGAAAAAAATAATACCCCTTACTTTAGTAGAAAACTGGATACTGCAATAGTGAAGTAGCAGAATACTCTTCTTCTTGCTCTCTATAGTTTCTCTCTCTATAGTGTCTCTTGTGAATCTCAGTGAATTGGTGAGAATGAAAGAAGAATTAAGCTTCTATTTATAGGAGAATAGACTAAATAGTAATTAATTCAAGAATGGTCTAGATTGATTTACTATTAGAACGGACGGTTCATATTGATTACTATTAAAACCACAACCGACGGTCCAGATTGATTTACTATTAAAATCACCACCGACAGTCCAGATTGATTTACTATTAAAACCACCATCAATGGTCCAGATTGATTTACTATTAAAACTACCATCAATGGTCCAGATTGATTTACTATTACAATCACCATCAATTGTCTAAATTGATTAACTATTAAAACCACCATCAATGGTCCAGATTGGTTATCTATTAAAACCACCATCGACGGTCCATAAAATTAGTAAATCTTCCCATGGAATACTAAGTCAAATGTAACGATCAAGAAATTTTATAATTAATTTAAATATTTATTGAATTAAATAAATATTTTTAAATAATTTATTTATTGAAAGAAAAAAATAAAAATACATAATTGATGAATTGTGGTGCATTAATTTAGTAACTAAATTGGTTAATGTTAATTAAATTGAATAATGATAATTTTTATTTGAAAGATTTAATTTAATGAAATAATTAAAATAAATGTATTGTTTAATATTTTAGAAAATAAGTAAATTAAATAAAGTAATGTTTAAGTCTAATTTATTAATTAAATTAGATATATAATTATTTATTAATCATAAGTATAACTATAATGAAAAATTATAATTATTATAATTATAATTGCAAGCTATTTATATTGGTGGCGTGTGTGACAAATAGAAACTATATAATAAAAATATTGTGAAAATAATCTTTAAGAGGAGAGTTGTGTTAGCCAAACAAGGCCTTGTGGCCTTTGGCTAATTTTTAACTGATAGCCTTTTTAGTTCTTGCCTGACGTACGTGGGTGAGAGGCCATATTAGTTTATATGTTACGCGTTCATTTTCTAAGGCTAGCACTCAATTGGGTTATTTCACGTATTTCTCTAAGGCTAAATAACAGAGGGTTAGAGAGAGAGCTTGGTGGGGAAGAGAAAGTTGAGACTGAGACTAAAGGAGAATTCGTTCTCTTTAATTTCATCAAGAAGAAGGAGAAGGATTGCTAAAGCTTGTGATCATCTTGCAAAGAAATCAAGTATTGAAGGTATAAAAACCTAAAGTTATGTTCTAAATTTCTAATGTGAGATTGTTTTATAATGATGTAACCCTTTAATGGGAAAGATTATTGTTTAAGTTATTTAAATTATATCTTTATCCTTTATGATGGGTAGTTAGATGTAATAGTTTTTGATAGTGAGCACCAAATTCTGTGGGAATGGAGTACCTGAATTTGGGGGTGTCACAGGTTGGTATCAAAGCCTTAGGTTATGAACCTTGGGTGGGGAAACCTTAGGAAATAACCTTTAAGAAGATAAAAATATTGTGGTGTCTAACTCCTATCGAGTTTTAAGGAATGGATTAAGGCATCCATTGAAGCTAAACAATAAAAGATATTATGTGCTATGTGTTAATAACTTATGTGCTCGCGAGTATCAAAGAATGTTAAGTAAAACTTAAAAATATTTTGTTGTCAGGATGTCTATCGATGGAGGATCCAGTCCAGCTAGGGAAGTGATACATCAGGTACCTCGAGATGAGGAACCCCGGGATATTCACGTTGTGCGGGAACAGTTGATTCAGGAGGATGAACCTGTAATTGATCTCGGGGAGGATAGCTCTGAAGAGATAGAGGAGGATGATGAGGAAGAGGATCCTGTGGAGTTTCCACTAAACTCCATATCAGCTGAGATGTATAACGCACTGTACAACCGTAACATAGAATTACAGGAGAAGGTTGAGGAGTTGAAGGAGTTGGTTGAGATGCATCACGCTACGATAGAGCAGAAGGATGCGAAGATTCAAGAACTCAACTCATGCCTTGGAAACACAGAGTGGGACCTAATTCATACCAAGGGTCAGCATGAAGATCTGTTGGCGGTAAAGGAGAAGATGAAGACTGATATGGAAAAGTTAAAAGATGACTTCAAATAGGAGTCAGTTAAGCGTGCGAGAGCAGTGGATGCTTGGATGAAGGAGACTCAATGTGCAGACCGTGCTGAGGCTAAAGTTCAAGTGAAGGAAGGCCAAAATGAATGAGATGGATTACGCCTTTAATTATGCGATTGATAGGGCCCAGGATTGAGTCTTTTATTACCCACCTCAGTTTAAAGACTCGCCATGGTTTGTGATGGATCGTAGAACGGCGTATTGTATTATGGAGGAAGAGCGTAGAGAAGCCTTACGACGTCATAATATACCCAGATAGAAAGAATAAGAATAATAATAATAATGTGTGGTTAAGTAAGTGAGTAAATAAACTGTGAATCCCTTATTTTGAGATGAATAAAGGGGTAATATGAATATGTAATCCTGAAACTTGTCTAGTTTAGGAAAGTGAATGTTAATAGAGGTTATGTTATCTTTATTGTGTTTTAAAAATGTTATGAACGAATAAAATATTAGAGTTTATTTGAAATGTTGTGTGTTATAGCTTTAACCTTAAAATATTTAAGTTAAACTTTAAATACTCAAGAAGTTGAGTAATGAACTAATAAGCGTATATCTTAACAGAAAATGCCTCCTAGAAGAAGACAACCACGTCAACAACAACCTCCTGAGGGGTCTACTAATAATAATAACGAGGCCAACGCTAACCCGGTTCAGCAGTTGGTAACTTTGTTAACGGGAGCACTTACGAATCAACCGCAAGCTCAAGTCACGACCTTTAAGGAATTCAAAGCGGTTGGACTGCCAGAGTTTCAAGGGTCTATGAATCCAGTTGAAGCCCAAACCTGGATCATGGAAATGGAGAAGGTGTTTGACGTTGCCAGAGTCAATGAGGATCAGAAGACTGTGTTCACAATGTTCATGCTGAAGTCTGAAGCTAGCTACTGGTGGCAACAAATAAGGTTCGTGGGGGACAAGGAGTGATAGCGTGCGATAGATTTAAGGAGATGTTTTTCGAAATGTACTTTCCAGCGAGTTCTCGGAATCAGTTGGAGGTGCAATTTCTAGAACTGAAACAAGGAACTATGACGGTGACAGAATATGATGCGAAGTTTAACGAGTTGGCAAGGTTTGCCACATATCAAGTCAATACCGATGAGCATAAAGCGAGAAGGTTCGAACAAGGATTGAAACCCTAGCTTTATAGGAAGGTTTCAATGTTCTAGTTAAAATACATTTGCGGCTGTACTGGAAAAGGCAATTATCGCGGAGAGTGAAACTGATGCCTTTACCAAGTACAGTCAAGAACAGAAGAAGTGGAAGAATGAGAATGAAAATAAGGCTGGTGGAAGTAACAATCAGAAGAGGAAGTGGAGCGAGAATTACTGCGGGAGGACAGCAAGGAAGTCAGCAGAAGAAAAAGTTTGAAGCTTGTGCGACGTGCAGGAAGAACCATACTGGGGTATGTTTGAAGGGAAAACGAGTGTATTTCAACTATGTTCAGGAGGGACACATTGCACCAAACTGTTTTAGCCCAAAGAAAGGAGCATGTTTTACCTGCGGTTCGAAGGATTACATGGCTCGTGATTGCCCTAAGAAGCCAATGGGAAGTGCAAGTGTAAAAAAAGGAAACAACAACGGTGGTGGTGGATTGACTATCACTGGACCAAAACAGTCAAGCCGACCTACTGCGAGGACTTTCAATATGACCGTGCAGGATGCTGTGTAGTCTAATGATGTGGTGTCATGTATCATTACGATTAATGGTATTAATGCTTATATGTTATTTGATTCGGGTGCTACTTGTTCATTTATATCCGATGAATTTGCTCAGAACTTAGATTTGCCTCAGGAAGAATTAGAATTTCCCTTAAGCATAGAGATTGCGAATAGGGAAGTGATTCCTATTAGATTCATATATAGGAATTGTAGAGTGATTATAAAGGATCACGAGATGATGGTAGATTTGATACCAATTAGACTTGGTGAGTTTGATGTTATAATGGGAATGGATTGGTTATTCAATTAGGGAGTAGTAATTGATTGCCAAAAGAAGTGTGTTAACCTTATGACTCCGTCAAAGGTTGTGTTCTATGGCAACAAGTCACCTCGACAAGAAAGTTGTCTAACGGTGATGCAAGCCAAGAAGTTGTTGAGACAAGGATGTGTAGTATATTTAGCCTACATAGTCGATACACAGAAGAAGAGTGCAAATTTAGGAGAGATACCGATCATAAGAGATTTTGCAGACGTATTTCTAGACGATTTGCCTGGTCTTCCACGGGATCGACAAATCGAGTTCGTCATTGACTTACTACCAGGAACGGCTTTGATATCTAAAGCACCATACAGAATGGCCCCGGGAGAGATGAAAGAGCTGATGGTGCAGTTGCAAGAATTGCTTGACAAGAAATATATCCAACCGAGTGTTTCGCCATGGGGAGCACCGGTGTTGTTTGTTAAGAAGAAAAATGGATTGATGCGGCTCTCCATTGACAATCAAGATTTGAATAAGGTCACGATAAAAAATAAGTATCCATTACCTAGAATCGATGACTTATTCGATCAACTAAAGGGAGCAAGATATTTCTCAAAGATAGACTTGAGGAATGGTTATCATCAGTTGAAGGTGAGGCCAGAAGATGTACCGAAGACAGCATTTAGAACTCGGTATGGTCATTATGAGTTTCTTGTTATGTCATTTGGTTTAACCAATGCACCTGCAGCATTCATGGATTTGATGAACGGGGTGTTTAAACCATTTTAAGACAAATTTGTGGTGGTGTTTATCGATGATATATTGGTATATTCCAAAACTAAGGAGGAACATGTTAAAAACTTAAGAGTGACGTTGGAGACGTTGAGAAAAGAGAAGTTGTATGTTAAGTTCTCAAAATGTGAATTTTGGTTGGAACGTGTACAGTTTCTCGAACACGTAATTGATAAGGATGGAATTTTGGTAGATCCATCAAAGGTTGAAGCTATAATAAACTGGGATCAGCCAAAGACACCGACAGAAGTAAGGAGTTTCATAGGATTGACAAGTTACTATAGGCGTTTTATTCAAGACTTTTCCAAGATCGCAACTCCGTTGATGAATTTAACTCGGAAGACGGTTAAGTTTGTTTGGACAGAGAAGTGCGAGGAAAGTTTTCAGGAATTAAAGAGGAGGTTGAGTTGAGCACCTGTGTTATCATTGCCTGATCATACAGGGAATTTTGTGGTATATAGTGATGCATCGCATAAAGGACTAGGCTATGTGCTTATGGAGAACAATAGAGTTATTGCGTATGCATCACATCAGTTGACAAATTATGAGAAAGGGTATCCGACTCATGACTTAGAGTTGGTCGCGGTGGTGTTTGCCCTGAAGATTTGGAGACATTATCTTTATGGAGAGAGGTGTGAGATATATACCGACCACAAAAGTCTGAAGTATATCTTTACACAAAAAGACTTGAATATGAGACAGAGAAGATGGATGTAGTTGATCAAAGACTATGACTGCGAGATTTTCTACCACCCCGGTAAGGTGAATGTTGCTGTTGATGCTTTAAGTAGGAAGGGACGAGAGAAGTTAATGATGTTGACTACTCAGGAGAAGCTAGTGTCGGAAATGGCAAAGATGGAGTTAGAAATTAAATATTCAACGGAATCAGACAAAAAATTGTTCTAGATGGGAAATGGTTCAACGTTGATAGATAAGGTGAAGAATGCACAACTTCAGGATGAAGACTGTGAAAAGATAAGAAGAAAAGTATCTGAATGTGAGGAAAAAAAATTTAAAATCGATTCAGAAGGGTTACTTCAATTCGAAGGGAGAATTTGGGTTCCGCCAGTATTAAAGATTAAAGAGGAAATTTTGAATGAAGCTCACAACTCAAGATATTCAATTCACCCTAGGAGTAAAAAGATGTACCAGGATCTTAGACATCATTTTTGGTGGCCGAGTATGAAAAAAGATGTGGCTGAGTGCGTGGCAAAATGCTTACCGTGTCAGAAAATTAAAGCTGAACACCAAAGACCAAACGGATTATTGCAACTGTTGGAGAAACTAGAATGGAAATGGGAGTATATCACAATGGATTTTGTGGTAGGTCTTCCAACGACTCAACAAGGTTATGATGCCATTTGGGTGATTGTCGATCGATTGACGAAGTCAGCACACTTTTTGCCAATCAAGATTAGATTTAACCTAGATCAGTTGGCAAAACTATACATGAAAATACATGGTGTACCTATGTCCATTATATCAGACAGAGATCCAAGTTTCACATCTAATTTCTGGAAACAATTACAAGAATGTTTGGGAACACAGCTGAGAATGAGCACCGCATACCATCCTCAAACGGACGGACAAAGTAAGAGAACCATCCAAACACTAGAAGATATGCTCAGAGCATGTATCATGGATTTTAAAGGAAATTAGGATGACCATCTACCATTGGCTGAATTTGCTTATAACAATAGCTACCACGCGAGTATTGGCATGCCGCCTTACGAAGCATTATACGGCAGGAAATGCAGAACTCCATTATGCTGGAACGAGGTAAGTGAACATCATCTATTGGGTCCAGAACTGGTGCAACAAACCGTCGATATCATCAAGGTTATTCAAGCAAGATTGATAGCCGCACAGGATAGACAGAAGAAATATGCTGATCAACACTGACAGAATCGGGAATTCAATGTTGGTAGTTTTGTTTTCTTGAAAGTATCTCCCTAGAAGGGTAAAATTTTGTTTGGCAAGAAGGGGAAATTAAGCCCTAGGTTTATAGGACCTTTTGAAGTGCTTCAATGAGTAGGTGAAGTGGCGTACGAGGTAGCTTTACCTCTGGAATTGGAGCATATTCATAATATTTTCCATGTATCAGTATTAAGGCCATATAAGCCTCATTATAAACATGTGATAGAATATGAACCCTTACAGTTTAAGAAAGATTTGTCATATGAAGAAGTCCCTGTTCAAATTATTGACAGAAAAGAGCAAGTACTGAGGAATAAGGTGATACCTTCTATAAAGGTAGTCTGAAGAAACCACAATACTGAAGAAGCTACATGGGAACTTGAAGACATTATGATGACGAATTATCCTCAGTTATTTGCTTGATCTTGTATAGCGATTCTGGGGTCAAAATCATATTAAGGAGGGAATAATGTAACGAATAAATTTTTTGAGTCGTGATTCTGGGGACAAAATTATTTTAAGGAGGGAATGATGTAACGATCGAGAAATTTTATAATTAATTTAAATATTTATTGAATTAAATAAATATTTTTTAATAATTTATTTCTTGAAAGAAAATAAAAATAAAAATACATAATTGATGAATTGTGGTGCATTAATTTAGTAACTAAATTGGTTAATATTAATTAAATTGAATAATGGTAATTTTTATTTGAAAGATTTAATTTAATGAAATACTTAAATTAAATGAATTGTTTAATATTTAAGAAAATAAGTAAATTAAATAAAGTAATGTTTAAGTCTAATTTATTAATTAAATTAGTTATATAATTATTTATTAATCATAAGTATAACTATAATGAAAAATTATAATTATTATAATTATAATCGTAAGCTATTTATATTGGTGGCGTGTGTGACAAATAGAAACTATATAATAAAATTATTATGAAAATAATCTATAAGGGGAGAGTTGTGTTAGCCAAACAAGGCCTTGTGGCCTTTGGCTTATTTTTAACTGACGCTAGCCTTTTTGGTTCTTACTTGACATACGTGGGTGAGAGGCCATATCAGTTTATATGTTACGCGTTCATTTTCTAAGGCTAGCGCTCAGTTGGGTTATTTCACGTATTTCTCTAAGGCTAAATAACAGAGGGTTAGAGAGAGAGCTTGGTGGGGAAGATAAAGTTGAGACTGAGAGTAAAAGAGAATTCGTTCTCTTTAATTTCATCAAGAAGAAGGAGAAGGATTGCTAAAGCTTGTGATCATCTTGCAAAGAAATCAAGTATTGAAGGTATAAAAACCTAAAGTTATGTTCTAAATTTCTAATGTGGGATTGTTTTATAATGATGTAACCCTTTAATGGGAAAGATTATTGTTTAAGTTATTTAAATTACATCTTTATCCTTTATGATGGGTAGTTATATGTAATAGTTTTTGATAGTGAGCACCAAATTCTATGGGAATGGAGTACTTGGATTTTGGGGTGTCACATCAAACTTACAACAAACGCCTCATAATAATCCTATATTTATATCAAAAATTGAATAAATATTTACCATAAATTATTTATCTTTAATAAACACATTTTTAATCTATTAACAATTATTCATCATTAATATTATAACTCATAATATTTAACAACCAGATCATTCCCAGGAAAGAGAGGACTTTCCGATAAGGATTTCTCCCTATTGGCGCGCAATTTGGTGACCAAACCTCTCCTCGACAGAACTTTCTAGACATCGTCAATAATATAAATAATAATATGAATAACTTTATCGTCTCAATTATTGATTTAATGATATAAAATATTAATACTGTGACAATAATTGAATCAATAACATGAGAAATATTATGCAGCAATTACTATATCAATAATTGAGTATAACTAAGTGACTTCTCACGTAAGCATCAATAATCAATACTGTGTGCTACTTGTCGCAACCACGCATATTCTTTTCTTTTACCACCGGTAGTTCAACAGGTTTAATGGTAAATCTTTCATTTATTATTTTTATGAAAAGATAATTCTGTCGTTTTCTAACTACGACAATACTTCCGTTGTGGGGTCCACCAATGATTGTGCCGTCGTACGAATATTCCCTGTTAAAATGCATATTCCCCGACCAATCGAATATTCCCCGACACAACGAATATTTTATATCAACTTGCTTACTTTGCAAAATTTTTAAATATTACCCATAATTATACCATTATATCATATCCACACCATAATATTCAAAAATATATATCGAGAAAAATTATTCTTTATTCATAAAATTTGGGGTCTTACAACCTCCCCTTCTTATGGAATTTTGTCCTCGAAATTAGGGTACGTACCTGATATGTCGAAGAGGTGAGGATACCTTAATTTCATTTCAGATTCTAACTCTTAGGTCATTTCCTCCACATCGTGGTTTCTCTACAAAACTTTGACTGGAGGTATAACCTTGGAGCGTAGAATATTATCCTTCTTATCCAAGATTTTAACAGGAACCTCTTCATACGTTAAATCTTCCTCTATCTCGTTTGGTTCTAATTCAATAATGTGGTTTGGGTCTTTCACATATTTATGTAACATAAATATGTGAAAAATGTTATGAACACGAGACATACTTGGCAGTAAGGCAAGTTTATAGGCCACAGTTCCTACTCGATCGAGGATTACAAATGGGCCAATGAATCGAGGATTGAGCTTTCTTCTCTTTCCAAATCTCGTAACTCCTTTCCATGGAGCAACACGTATCCACACATGATCTCCAATATTGAATTCCACGTCCTTTCGATAAAGATCAGCATAACTCTTTTGTCGATCTTGTGAGGTTTTTATACGTTGTCGGATCGTTTGAATCTTTTTCGTAGTCATACGTACCAACTCAGGTCCCAACAACGTTCTTTCACCCACCTCATCCCAGCATACTGGAGAACGACACTTTCTTCCATACAACACCTCAAATGGAGCCATGCTAATACTTGCTTGATAACTGTTATTGTAGGAAAACTCTACCAATGGTAAGAACTTTTCCCAACTTCCTTTGAAGTCAAGGACATAAAGTCTTAATAAATCCTCAAGAGTTTGAATAGTCCTCTCCGACTGCCCGTTCATTTGAGGATGATACACCGAACTAAATTGTAAATCCGTGCCTATAGCTTTTTGCAAACTAACCCAAAATCGTGAAGTGAATTTTGGGTCTCGATCAGAAACTATGAATACTGGCATACCATGAAATCTTACAATCTCATTTATGTACATAAGAGCAAGACGTTCAAGTGTATAAGTATCTCGTATCGATAAGAAATGAGCAGACTTGGTCAATCTATCAACAATGACCCAAATCGCATCTAAGCCTTGAGAAACCTTGGGAAGACCAGTAACGAAATCCATTGTAATGCGCTCCCACTTCCATTCTAGAATTTTAAGTGGATGTAATGGACCTTTTATCACTTGATGCTCCGCCTTGACTCGTTGACAAGTTAGACACCTTGAGATAAACCCCGCTATCTCTCTCTTCATATTGCTCCACCAAAATGTATGTCAAAGATCACGATACATTTTGGTACTCCCGGGATGGATTGCAAATGGTGTGTTGTGCGCCTCCATCATGATTTATACTTCAAGTCAAAATCGTTAGGAACACAAAGTCTAGAGTTAACTCAAAGTATTCCTTCTTCATCGATTCTTGCTTCCGGAATAGCACCTTCATGCACTTTCTTCCTCATACGCATCAGCTCTAGGTCTGTAGCTTGAGCAGCTATCACTTTATTGATTAAAGTCAGTTCTACTCGTATATTCGCCATCATAACATGGGTCCCTGAAGTCTTTAACTCTATCTCCATCCTTTGTAAGTAATACAAAATGGGCCTTTGCATTGACAATATCGCACTCGTAGCCGCATATGATCTTCTACTCAATGCGTCAACTACCACGTTCGCTTTTCCAGAATGGTATTGAATGGCATGATCGTAATCTTTTAACAGCTCAAGCCATTGTCGTTACCGCATGTTGAGTTCCTTTTGAGTGAAGAAATATTTGAGGCTTTTATGATCCATATAGATCTCCACCTTTTCTCCACACAGGTGATGCCTCCAAATCTTAAGCACAAAAACGACAGCTGCCAACTCTAGATTATGAGTAGGATAATTCGTCTCATATTCTTTGAGTTATCGTGAGGCATAGGATATGAATTTCCCATGTTGCATGAGAACACATCCTAAACCTTTGCCTGAAGCATCACCATAGATGACAAATCCCTCCGAACCAGATGGTATTGTCAAAACAGGTGCTGAAATGAGTCTTCTCTCGAGTTCTTGAAAACTCTTCTCACATTCCTCGCTCCAATCGAATTTGTATCTTTTCGAGTCAGTTGAGTTAATGGAGTAGCGATTCAAGAAAACCCTTCTACGAATCTTCGATAATAACCACCTAAGCCAAGAAAGCTACGTACTTCGGTCACTGGCTAAGGTTGCTCCCAACTTTGAATTGCTTCAATCTTTGTTGGGTCAACAGATATTCCATGATTTGATATTACGTGCCCAAGGAATGCTACTTCCTCAAGCCAGAACTCGTATTTCTTCAACTTGGCATATAACTTGTTCTCACGAAGCTTTTGGAGTATCAGCCTCAAGTGTTGCTTATGATCTTCACGGCTTTTGGTGTAAATAAGGATGTCATTAATAAAGATGACCACAAAGTGATCCAAATATTCCTTGAATACTCGGTTCATCATATCCATGAAGGCAGCAGGAGCATTAGTCAATCCAAAAGACATGACTAGGAATTCGTAATGCCCGTATGATGAGTGGGATTTATACCCGTGAATCGGATAATTTATGACTTAAATAGTTGCCTAATTTCATAGATTTTATGTAGTTTTATATGATTATAGTGTTATTGTGCTTAACCGACATATTGTAGGGCTTTACAAGACTTTTCTAGCCTTCAGGGGACAAAATGGACAAATTTCATACACTGGCACCATGGCGCCAATGCCAAGCCTTGTGTTCGTGCCGCAGCGCCACCCTCCTGTCCAGCCTGACGTCACCTTGGCGCCGCAGCGTGTTTCCTCTTTTCCAGTTCTGATAAAAGAGCTCTAACTCATGTAAGCATAAATGTGTCAACAAGTAATATAGAGTAAGTAGAGTATCGATCCCACAGAGAAAGTTGTCAAATTTAAACTACTATGCATCAATTAACTCATAATATTCATATGTCTAGACTATTAACTATAATTGATGAATTAATCTAATTGCTAATAACAACTAAAAATAAGAATACTAATGGAATAAATCAAATCTGGAAATAATGGGATCCTAACTTCATTTAATACTTCGTTTAATCGCCACTATCATGCAAGAAGTGTTCACATATCATAGGAAAATAGCCAAGAGCACGAATAGAGTTATAACCATTTTTCAATGCACTTTAACCTACTTACACAGCATCCACAGATGATAGACTCCATGTAATCATCAATATAACCAAAATCACTATATGTCTATGTGAAATTGCAATTATATTGATTTTAAGCACAAGCCCTTACTCTAGCTCATACGGTGAAACAGTATATGTCTATCTGGTTAAAAAAATACGCAAGCCATATAAAACAGCCCCATATTCCCATGCTATCATGATTACAATCCATACTCGCATGTTCATTGTCAATTCTATACAAGTACTGAAACGAATGGTGATCAGGCATTCATACATGTAAAACAATCATGATAGAATTCCCATATGATATGCAAAATAGCCCTAACATTCAAGCATGCAACCAATCTACATATTAAAATCCGTTAGAATCCCATAATGGAGTTTAGTTCATAGCTGAACCAAAAGCCATTATGGGATCAATGCTAAACATGATTACAAAGATAACAATTGAAAGATGAAAGATAGAACAATCAAACCCAATTGCTGAATATAAACCAATGATAACATTCAAATCCTCATAATATTCCAGAAAAATAAAGTACTAATCCACTACAATAGAGAATCCCAAGAAGAATTGGAGAAGTAGACGTTTTGGCTTCGTTCTACGTAAGAATCTCCCTCACAGTGTAAACCCTAGTTTCTATGATGAAAATACGCTAAAAGTTATCAAACGTCTGTCTGGCACCAGTCAGAATCGTTTTTAATCCAATTACAACTCATTTAATTAAAAATTAAAATAAAACAAATACACAGCTTCAGCATCGCGCGCGGCCGCGCGCCCCTCCAGTATGTTCCTTGTAACAACCCGGAGAATCTGGATTGTTCAGAATTTAAGATTAAAGAATTAATTATTAATAAAATAAATTTTTATTAATATTATTTTGTGCTATGTGTTTATTAATCGTTCTATAACCTAGAATGATTATTAATCGGGAGGATTCTAGTTACGAGCTAGATTGAACGAGTAGGAATTTTTAAGATGAAAATAAAAAAATTTCGGGAACAAAATATTTCCGGAGAAAAAGACGAAATAGGCACTATTCACCCGACAAAATCCTAAGGGTTAGGGTTTGAATAACCTAAGCCGTTCTGAGAGTTCAGTATGTCAAAATGACATTCCATCAAAAGATTTGACGATAATATATCGTGAAATGTTAAGTAAGCCGATAAAAGTTTTTCTCGAAAAACGTGTAGAAATCGAATAAAATAAAAATGACGAAAAGTACTGTTATGTACTTTTCATTCGTTTAGCTACGTTAGGGGAAAACATGAAGGAAAATGCTTGACATCAAAAAGTGTTTTTCCGTTTTTCGGAAATCCGAAGAATACGTAAAAGTTAATCGGTAAAGGAAAGATGAAATATCCAAAAATATTTGGATTCCGAGAATCACAGTTTTTAAAACTGTCGGACGAAACTCGAAAGACAGAACTACGAAACTTAAGGGCTAAGCAAACTTGAGGGCTAAGTTAACTTAGTCCTTAAGCCTTGAATAGTAAGGAGGTTAGGGAGGGTGAAATGACTATTTTGCCCCTAGCCTTGAAAATCTATAAATAAGCTCATTTGTTTGGATTCTTGAAAATCCTACACTTTGAGACAGAGAGAGAGAGAGAGTTCGGATGGGAGGAAGAAGAGAAAAGGAAGAGGAAAAGTTGGCTCGTGAGCAAACTTTGTCTGACGAAAGGAGATCAAAGGAGAAAGGTAATCCGAAACCTAATCTCTTAGAAATTTTCTTTAAGTTTTATGTTCAAAAACATAACTTAATGAGAATAAGGAGTAAAAGATATTGAGAATGAATTCATATGGTTGAAATAGTAAGAAAATGAAGAAATAAGAATTAGAAGTTTATTTAATAAATTTCTTAAGGAAGTATAAGATTCGTAAGGATTTTGAGCGATCCGAATGAATATTATGAATGAGAAGGTTAAATAAGTAAAGAATGATGTTCTATAACATCAAATTCCAAGAAAAAGTAAAATTATAATCCAAAATATTGATTAAAATGAAGAACACACGAAGAACACGAAGAATATTGTTGATGGACAAATTTAAAACCATCGTAGTATAATTGTTGTTGATGGACAAGTTTAAAACCATCACGTATAAGTTAGATGCTTATTGCTTGGTTAGGAAAGGTAGAAACGTTCATGAAGAACGGATTAAAATGGAGCTATAACGAAGTTATGGCGAAAATTTCATAAAAGACGAACGAGAATTAGAAAGTTAGTAAATGAACCCGAATGTGTAGAGTTTCATAAGAAAGTAAGAGAACATATAAAACGTGAGTCGTAGACTCAAGAACAAACGAGTTCCGAGTTCGGATGACCGAATTACGGACGAACGAACAAAGAACGTTAAAAACGTTAAAATGAACGAAGGGTGAAGATTAAGCCAATCAATTGGAATGTTAATGGATTTAGAACAATGTTCTGTCCATGGGTAATCAAAGTACGTAAGATAAGGAAGAAAATGGCTTTGGAACGACCTCGTTCCAAGTTATAACGAAGAAGTTATGAGATCGGAAAGTAAGCATCTCAAAATGAAGTTAACACTTAGAAAAAAAATTCGAGAAGAAGGGCTTGGCGCCGCGACGCCAGCCATGCCTTATAAGGTGGCGCTTCTGACGCTGACCGGAGAGCTAAGATCGCTAACTTCATACTGCTGCAACGAAGTCTTAGTGAAGAGAGTGGCGCCACAACGCCTGTGCAGGGCAATGCCCAGAAATGAGATTTTTACTGCTCAATTACTGGGGGATGTGCAAGAAAGAAGTATGAACATATAGTTCAACTAATGTAACACTTAATCTAGTGTTTTAAACCTTTAATGAAGGTTGAACGGAAAGATTAACTGAGATTAAAATAATGTAATTGCAGATTACGGAACCGATATCCGGGGACCGTAGTCACGATAAACGAACGTGAGGGATTGCTATGATTGTGATTCCTTAGACGTTGAGTAACGAGGGTAATGAATAACATTTCAATGTTATGTCATAGTAATTTGAGATGAATGTAAAGCATATAGACGTTGTGAATGCAACGTTGTTGTGATGAATGATCGGTCTTAGCATACTACGAGTGGTATGGCTTCGACATTCAGAAAGAATAATGAACATGGGGTTCATGGGATGTATAACAATTGAAAGTGATTAAAACCTTGAGTAAAGGTTGAATGAGAGGTTAAGAGATGAGCAACGTGAACGTTGAATACGTAAACGATCCTCGTAAATTATATTCAGTGTTGGACGAACGTACTTAGTATACCACAGTTTGTATGACATAGACGTTGACAAAGGTAGTAAGTAACATATGAATGGTATCGAGAAAGCCGTATCAAATGGTAATAAGATTAATGGAAGCCGAATGTGACTCGGATAAGAATGAGTCCTGAGGTATGGCAATTACTTGCCAAAAAGCCAAAAGGAATAAGAAATTGACTTAACGAACATTATAGTTTAATAGTTCGGGTAAGTTAAGATGAATTTAGGTTCTAGTACAATCGTAACGTTTGATGGTTGACATATGGGAGCTGGGCTAAACAATTCCTTCAGAGAGCGAAGGTTTATACGAAACTGGCAACCGATCTAACTCACTGTGATGGCAGTGTAGATGAGACGGGAACTTGTTTGTTGGTTGTTTGTGGGAAACCACTCAGAGTACCATATGGACTACCAGCAGAGAAGGAATGTGTGCTGAGTCCTAGAGAAGTTATAAGAAGAAGATAAGAATGTAAATCATCAAAGATGAAGAACGTTTTGAGTAAGACATTTCCGTATGTCATGAAGCCGTAAACCGGTAATGAAAGTTAGTCGCATAAAATTATATTGCAAGAACGCGAACCCTAAGAAGTAAAGTTAAGTAAACCAATGTGTAAGTCAAATATATGACTAATTGGTGAATGTGTTATTTTCTTATGTGCTACATAGGAATGGGAATGAGCAGTTCAGCGTAAGTTGTAGCTGTGCGTAAGGCAAGTTTTCTAATTTCATTCATATTTTAAATGAATGCTAGTTTCTTAAACTTCTCGGATGTTGAACTTGAGAAGTTACGTACATGTCTTGAATGTGCGATATTTGTGCAAGGTGGTAGAACGTATGAGGCCTTGTGCCACAATGAACACTTGGTGTTTCTTTGAGATGAACTGCTTACGTGATTGAATCTGCTCAATGTGAGCATGTTCTGTTTATACATGAACCGTTATTGTTAAGTCTGTATTTATTGATTCTAGCAGATGAATGTAATGTGTATGAAAGAGAGTAGAGAATGAAAGTATTTCAAAGTGAATGTGACTAATGTTTTAAAATGATAGGAATCGAGATTATTCCTATTGTTCAAGCTGCTTCATAACCTTTGTTCGGTTATCGAAGTTCCAAAGGAATGTTAAACTCTTGAAGTGGTATGTTCAACTGTTATGACTTGCTGGGAAATTGAATGCTCACACTTACTTTAAATAAAAAAACATTTTCAGCGAACGATGTTAGAAGAACTTAAGGATCCTGTAAGAATCAAGCTGACGATATCCAGATGAAGTGTCATTCATAATGTGAATGAGCGAGAAGATCAAGTGAAGACTTGTAATGTAGAAAGATGAAAATTAAACTATAAACTAGTTTAATGAACTATTATGTATCCTTGGTGGCGGATAAAAGTCACTCTTGTAAGATGAAAGGAATAATGTAATTATCATTATTTGTAATGAGAAAGGTTATATGGTTTTAGAACCTGGGAATTTAGAACGTATATTTTTATATTTGAGTATATAATGATGTATGTTTGGATGGATGATGTACTCGTGACGCACGGAATCCGGGTGTGAAGATAGACCGGATTTCGGGGCGTTACATTCCTTCTGTGGCGCGAGACTTCTGAAATGTCATGCTCTCCGGTAGAGTACTCGCGTGGTAGCAAGGCTCTCAGGCTATTATTTGGCCACTGGCCATATGACTTGCAATCTGCAGATTTTGGTTACGGTTACGATTACTCATGCTATTCATTCTTTGTTACTTATTCATTCATGCTTAATCTTCTTCCATGTTTGGTCTCTTGCTTCATTTGACCTTCATGCCATGCATATCCCCGCTTGTGCCTCACCTTTACGCATCCATTAGCCTCGTGCCCTCTATTACCACCAAAATTAGCCGATTCCTGCACTTATTCACCAAAAGGAGTTTTAAGTAAATGCAATGTAAAATATCATGAAATGCAACTAAAACACAATAAAATGTACTTGAGATGGGCATAGTTCGCATGAATTTGTATTCAATAAGTAGGTATAAATACCACTTATCAAATACCCCCAAACTTGAACTGTTGTTTGCCCTCAAGCAATGCATGCTAATGAACAATGAATATGCAGCTACGATACTAATCTATGATCCAACCTAGTCTCACATAGTTCCATCCATAACAGAATTCCAGTCCAATTTGCCTCAGTGAATTATCCAGATCCAAGAATACAATTTCAAACTAAATGATGGTCATAACATCATACACTCAGATAATTCATACATGTTATAGAGATGATGTGTGTGTGTGTAGTGTTCACCAAAACTTGATTCAAGCAAAGAATATATGCTAACATGCTCGAAGCAGAAAATTATAGCCTAAATTGAGAATCATGTATACTTATATAACGCAAACTGTTTCAACATATCCAAACAAACTAAAGTTCAACAATGGGCTTGATTGCTTTATTGCTACTCACGAGGGCAATTTTCGCTCTTTCCCGCGGTGTTTATTGCTATTTTTCTTTTCTTTTTCCCTTTTTCTTTTTTTTTCACATGACTGTGCAATGTCTTAATCCATTAGGCACACTGCTATCCCTTAGCGAGCTTTCAACCAACGACTCCCAGACCATGAAAGACCTTAGGGCGCTAGGTGTAGAGACAATCCCCTCGGGCGTACTTACTCAAGTAGCCAGGGCCTCGAAATAAGAATAGCCATGTTATTGCTATTTTTTTTTATATATAGCATACCCATGTTTTCCTAAAGTTTGAATGTCAATGTTTGTCAAGTCTACATGCATGTTCCGCATTTTTCCCTTTTTTTTTAAAACTACATTTTCTGACAAGCAATGCAACACATAATTCTTATACCTGCAAGTGATTGTGAACACATCCGTGCAAACCAAAAGCATTTAAACAGCAACATAAATTTCATCGTGTAAAACCTTATAACTACGTTCATGTTATCCAATATACTCTAGAATCCTTCACAATTCACTATCATCATTAGCTAGGCAAGAATTTATATAAAGCAAGAATTTTGTGAGACATGCAAATTAACTAAAACAAAAAAATTTCTATCAATGGAACAATAACATCAACAACAACTAAATTATTAAACTAAACATTTTAACTAATCACGCAAAACTAACTAATGCTACTATACTACTTCCCCCAATACCCCCAAACTTATAATATTCAATGCCCCATTTGTGACGCCCCCAAAATTAGGTATACGTCACCCATCTTGGGTCGCCACTTACATGGTACATAAATTCAAATACAAACTTACTAATATAACTGTCGTGTACAATACGACATAAACTGTGAGTTTGAATACAAATATTGTCTACTAGATATTATACAAACTCAAAAGGAGTCCTCATTACAACTATTATCACACTATTTCACGTATATAGTGAGGACTACTATTGCTATCCTCCTGGACCATTACTCCGTTCCCGACTAGTCCCGGCTATGTATGTTCTCATTTCACAAAGAGAACGGTGAAAGAAAAGGTGAGCTCAACTAGCCCAATGAAATATTATGACTAAGATAATGCGAGAATAAATTATCATTAGCCTTCAACAATGTTAAACCGATAAAATACAATAGACAACCAGCTTAAGCTGCGGCTGAATATCTAATCCATTAAAAGAGTCAAGTAGAAAATAAAGTCTACTTGTCTTTTAGGTTTTAAAAGGTTTTCATCATTTTTTATCACTAAGACTCGGTTTAATGAATAAACCACAATATCTAATCATCCACGTATTACCACGGTCAAGGATATTCATCAAATTATCAATGGTCATGACTATCTTAGAATCACACCTCGGTCATAATCATACCAAAAACTATCCATCATCGCATTACACAGCCACCGAGGACTTTTATCACATCATTTATAACAAGCCATGATTATCTTAGAATGATCCTCAGTCATAATCATACTAAGTTCATCTATACACGTAAGTAGAAGATAACATAATATAACATGAGGATGATGACAATGACATAATAATTCAATAAAACAAGTTCAAGAATTATTTTATCCAGAATTATTAACGTCCAAATTGTCAAAATGATCTTGTTTTGTAGAGTAAAATTCAAGAATGATCGGAAGAATATTTCCATGAAAAGATCTTTGGATGAAACGCAAATATCAAGGATATTCTACTAATTTCATGGAGTATAGAAGTCAAAGTTTTAACCAACTGGGTATAATAAAGAATGGAATAACAAAAGAAATCACCATGCATGCGGTACTTGATAGATAGGTTATTCAGCGAGAATAATAATAACGGAACCAGTCGGGGTGAAATTCACACCAAGCGGGATGATCCAATGAGAATAATAAATGTTTGAATAATAAACAATGGAACCGGGTTGATGTAAAACACACGATGAGATATTCCAACAGAATAATAAATGCGGAATAATAAACAATGGAACCGTGTCCGGTGTAAAACACACGAATGTGATATTCCAAATGTAATAATAAAGAATGGAATAACAAAAGAAGATCACCAAGTATAGGGGATTCACATATCACAGTTATTCAAATGAATAAATAAGGATGGAATAACATAAGGATTTCACCAAGTATAGGGTATGCTGCATATACTGAGGTTATGTATAGGTATAACACTTTTACAAAAGTTATTCAATGAAATAATAATGAATGGAATAACGAAATTCTCTTCATGAATAAGAAAGAATAACACCCCTTACAGGTACAACAAATAATACCCCTTACCGTAAAAAGACACTTGGATATTAAAGTAGTGAAGTACGAATACTCTTCTTCTTTCTCTCTATAGATTTTCTCTCTATAGCTTCTCTCTATAATTTCTCTCTCTAGAGTTTCAAATTGAATTAAATGTAAGAAAATAATGAAGGAATGAGCTTCTATTTATAGGAAAATAGAATGCATAGTAATTAATCCATGAATCGGTCCGAGTTGATTTACTTTAATCGGACGGTCCATATTTAAAGCAAAATCTTTTAAATAAAATATAATATATTCTATTTATATAAAAACATTTTACTATGCAAACACTATGCAACACTATGCATAATAAAATATAATATATTCTATTTATAGAATAACTTTAATAAAGTATTACATTTTATATAAAAGATGTTTACATTTTATTACGTTAATAATACTGAATAAAACAAAACGTCATTATCGCTATAATAATTCATATTATTAATCGACAATAATGGAATCAAACCGAGTGACTTCTCGCATAAGCATCGATAATCAATCTGGTGTAACGCTACTATGCAACCACATCGTATTCTCGTTTTTTTTACTAAAGTAGTTCAACAATGTCATGCAGTAAAACTTCCGTTGTTATTTCAATAAAATGTTTTTGTCGTTTTCTCAATCCGACAATAATTCTGTTGTGGGGTCCACCAATGATTAAGCCGTTGTACGAATATTCCCTGCTAAACCAAATATTCCCCGACCAATCGAATATAATATAACCACTTGCATACTTTGCAAAATTTATAAATACTACCCACAACTATAATATTTATCTCAAATTCACACCATAATATTAAAAATTATTTCGACAAAATTTAAATCTTTATTGATAAAATCTGGGGTCTCACACCATTGAATGAAGGTAAAGGGTACAGAAAACTCCCCTAATGATCAGCTTAACCACCCTCCTCGGGTGGTGAATCTGGTGGTGGATACGGCACTGCGGTTCCAAACTGAGGTCACTCTAGCATTGTTCCTTGCTGTGTGAAGGCTTCGGCCAAGGCCTTGGTGAGTCCCGTAGGAAACGTTCCAAAGTTGTCATACATGGCGTCGACTTTGCGCTCCAACCTTTAGAGCTGTTGATCACTAGGAACGGTGTGTGCTCGGGTGGTTTGGCCTGCCTCATCTGTCTGAGGGGGCTGCTGGGATGGCTCGGGGAATGTGGGCCTAAGAATAAATCCTCATCCGCGCGGGTGTGCTTCGCCTCCTGCCCAGTCCTTAAATTTCGCAATGGTGGCATGAGTGATGTCCTGGCTTGGATATTATATTTGTTCATTGCCCCAATTGCACCCCTAATGAGCACATGGCATGGCTACCACTGATGCATGTGGAATGCTCCCAGTGGTACTTCCCTTCAGATACTTCACAATGTTTTGATGAATCAAATACCCCACGTCAATATACTCGCCAGTAATGATACCCCACAGAATTATGGCCCTTTCCACCGTTATCTCATGCTGATGCGATGAAGGCAATAACTTGGCACAAATGAACAGATTCCACGCCTTGGCATATCGATTCAGGGCAGCTACTGGGAATATTCGAGGCTGGGTCGTGTCGACTTTGTAAGTCCACTTCGTGCCTGGTATGCACAATTCTGCAATAACATGCTCCAATTCTGTTTCCTGATGTGCCCCTGTGATCTAATTGGCAGCCCCTCATGGTGGTCTCTCGGTGATTCTCGAAGCAGTTCGATGGGCGAGGGTCTCAGAGTTCACCTCGACACCTCGAACCATCGAGGTATCGTTCATGGTGACTTTGGCATTGGCGTAAAACTCTCGGACTAAGCTCATCAAAATGGGCGTGGGAGAGGCAGTCAGTCCACCCCAGCCTCATTCTTGGATTATGGCACAAAGCTGTCTATCCTGGCCTTCTGGTTTGAATCCTCTTTCCTTGATAAATGTTTTTGCTACGATTCAGTAGTACTCCTGCTGGGCTTCCAGACACAGGAACTTGGTGTGGTCGACAATGTCCTCCTCGTGATTGCTGGAGGAAGATGGTCGTGCTCTTTTCGGACCCATTTGCTTTAAAAGAAAACTAAAAATGATATGCTTGATAATGATTGAGAGCGGCTGATGACACTATCTTCCAACTCTTGGTTGTTATCCCAATCAAAACCTTAGCTTTATAGCATTGGATGAGAGAATGGGGATGAGCTTTGAACGTGGAGAGAATCGTGGAGATGTGATTGAGAGATGTACGGCTTCAATCTGTAACTGATAGAGAGATAGATACGTGAGTTATGGAGAGTGAGAGAATTTTGCGTCTGTTATTATTCCAAATGAGAGTCCAAATGGTCCACAACTCTTTTTAAAATGTTCAGATCTATCTTAATTTTGTCGTCGCTATCATGCCACATGAGTTGTTTGTATTAAATTTTGTCGCGCCTTGAGCGAGACTTGCAGAATGTATGTTATCCTGATTGACTTGATGTGCTTGGTATGAGAGTTTGTACTTTACATAAGTAAATGCGTACCGATATCTGCAATCTTTGTTCAATTCTACTCTGCCTATTAGTGATGCTTTCCCATGATGGTTCTTACATAGACATTAATGCACATTGTTAAGGCATGAATTAGTGGCCACATAATGCTAACATCTTGTAAATATTCACAACGCAATTCTTGCTACACACTCAAGCATGAAAATTTGATATCCTATTAAAAATAAGTTAGATATAACTAACTAAAATAATCTAAACTGAATAACTAAAAAGTCAAATGAGGTAGAAATAATGGGTTGCCTCCCATCCAGCGCTAAGTTATAGTCAATTAGCTTGACTGTCTCTGAGTCTCACGTTACATCAAGAACTGAGGTGCTTTCCTTATTGTCCACCGCACCCCGAAATTTGATGACTTCAGCTTTCGGCAAAGGTTCTACCTTCAACTCTGAGTTTTCACCCATTACACACCTCAACGGTCCATAATTCCCCGGCTTCTGTACCTCATCCTTTAGGCCTCAATCCACCAAGTCAACCAGGAAGCATTCTTCTTCATCAGTTGGTAACTTTATTGCTTTAAAGACATTGAAGGTGATCTCCTGATCCTGAACACGCATAGTGAGTTCACCTTTTTGCACATCTATCGAAGTCTTGCCTGTAGCTAAAAATGGTCTCCCCAGTATTATTGGTATGCTTTTGTCTTCCTCATAGTCTAAAATGATGAAGTCAACCGGAAATATAAACTTGTCCACCTTTACCAACACATCTTCAACAATTCCCCGTGGATACGTGATGGATCTGTCAGCTAGCTGTAATGATATGTTCGTCGACCTTGGGGCCGGTAATCCCAACTGGTTAAACATTGACAAGGGCATCAAATTTATGCTTGCCCCCAGATCACATAAACACTTACTAAAGTTCATCTTCCCAATTGTGCACGGAATTGTGAAGCTGCCTGGATCTTTCAGCTTGGGAGGTAGTTTATGCTGAAGCACCGCAATGCATTCCTCTATCAAGGCTACCATCTCAAACTCATCTAGTCTTCTCTTCCTTGACAATATACCCTTCATAAACTTTGCGTAGCTTGGCATTTGTTCCAATGCCTCGGCGAACGGTATGTTGATCTGCAGCTTTTTGAATACCTCCAAGAACTTGCTGAACTATTTATCCTCCCTCTGCTTGTTTCATCTATGCGGATACGGTACTTGAGGGTGAATTGGTGGCACTGAACTCTTCAGCTTCTCCTCTGAACCTGTTTTATCTTTCTCTTCCTGTTGTTCCTCAGAATTTTTCAAATTTTCTTCCTTATCACCACCCTTTCTCGCTTTGCACGGCCATAAGACATCCTTAGTGTTGTCGGTAGCGGTAGCGTGACTTCTGATTCTGTTAAACCTTTCCCAGATCTCAATGTGATTTCTTGACACTGTTCTTTCCCGTCTCTTCTTGAATTTGCCTCTGTGTTACTTGGCAAGGAACCTTGGGGCCTGTTGTTTAACATGTTCGCCATCTGTCCCATCTGAGTCTCCAAATTCTTAATAGCCACTGCTTGGCTCTTAATCATAACCTCCGTATTTGCCATGTACTTCAACATCATCTCCTCCATTTCCGATTTCTTTTCTGGCTGTGGTGCAGCTGGTGCATGATGTTGTTGCTGAGAGAATCCCGGTGGAAACGATGGTTTCAATGTATACTGTGGCTGAGCTGGCTGTGACTGGAATTGATGATTTGACTAAAACTGACTTTGTTGATTTCTTTGGTTATTCGACCAGCTAAAGTTTGGATGATTTCGATTGTTGGGGTGGTATGTGTTCTGAAATTGACCTTAGTCTTTCCTGTAGTTACTCATATACTGCACTGACTCCGAGCTGATGGCATATTGATCTGTGGAGTGTGACCCCGCACAAATCTCACAAATGAAGGCAACTGTTTTCACTTTGCTTTATGCCAAAGTATCTATTTTCTTAGCCATAGCTACCATCTGTGCCGACAACTGCGTAATGGCATCAACCTCAAACACACCTGCAACCTTAGGCTGTGGCATCCGAGCTGTAGGATTTTGGTAATCATTTGCAGCCATAGTTTCAATAAGTGCATAGGCTTCGTCATAACTTTTTACCCATAATGCTCATCCTGCAACTGCATCCACAATCGGTCTCGACTGCCAACCCAATCCGTTGTAAAATGAGTTGATCACCATCCAATCTGGCATACCGTGATGTGGACACTTCCGTAGCATATGTTTGTATCTCTCACATGCCTCATATAAGGACTCGCCTTGTTGTTGCTCAAACTGAGAGATAGCTGTCCTCATCTTTGCAGTCTTAGCCATTGGAAAGAACTTGGCTAAGAATTTCTGTGCTAGGTCCTCCCATGTAGTGATTGACCCCGACGGCAAAGAATGTAACCAACTTCTCGCCTTATCCCTCAATGAAAATGGGAATATCCATAATCTAATTGCATCCTCCGTCACACCGTTATATCGGAATGTATCACAAATCTCTATGAAGCTCAATAAGTGTTCATTCGGATCATCCGTGAGCGACAAGACCCCAAATGAACAAGGAGTTCTGCACCATCCTGAATAGTGCCCTTATTAATCTCAAAAGTGTTGGTCGCTATCGCCGGTTCGACTATGCTCAACTCAGAGTCCATTTATGTTTGGCATGGAATAGTCCCTTGGAGCCCGATCTTCTCTTTGCTCAATCCTTTGTTCTTCGGCCATATCCGGTATGGTTCCTTCTAACTGAGCTTGTAAATTTCTTCGCACACTAGCTTTCCAACCTCTCCCGTTAATATTATCATGCGCTGGTGTTAATTCAGAATTGGAAGATCTTGTGTGCATAAAAATCTACAAGTACCTGAGATTACAAATAAAATAAAAATAGAAATGAGAAACGATCATAATTGTCTAAGTCATACAATATAGCTTTAAACTAATGATAATTATTTAAATTCAACGCCTTTCCCCGGCAATGATGCCAAAAACTTGTTGCCTCTTTTTTAGTTCTGATAAAAGAGCTCTAACTCATGCAAGCATACATGTGTCAACAAGTAATACAGAGTAAGTAGAGTATCGATCCCACAGAGAAAGTTGTCAAATTTAAACTACTATGCATCAATTAACTCACTATATTCATATGCCTAAACTATTAACTATAATTGATGAATTAATCTAATTGCTAATAACAACTAAAAATAAGAATACTAATGGAATAAATCAAATCTGGAAATAATGGGACCCTAACTTCATTTAATACTTCGTCTAATCGCCACTATCATGCAAGAAGTGTTCACATATCATAGGAAAATAGCCAAGAGTACGAATAGAGTTATAACCATTTTTTAATGCACTATAACCTACTTACACAGCATCCACAGATGATAGACTCCATGTAATCATCAATACAACCAAAATCACTATATGTCAATGTGAAATTGCAATTATATTGATTTTAAGCACAAGCCCTTACTCTAGCTCATACGGTGAAACAAAGATATGTCTATCCGGTTCACAAAATACGCAAGCCGTATAAAGCATTTCATATTAAGCATGCTATCATGATTACAATCCATACTCGCATATTCATTGTCAATTCCATACAAGTACTGAAATGAATGGTGATCAGGCATTCATACATGTAAAACAATCACGATAGAATTCCCATATGAAATGAAAAACAGCCCTAGCATTCAAGCATGTAACCAAACTACATATTAAAATCCGTTAGAATCCCATAATGGAGTTTAGTTCATAGCTGAACCAAAAGCCATTATGGGATCAATGCTAAACATGATTACAAAGCAAACAATTGAAAGATAAAAGATAGAACAATCAAACCCAATTGCTGAATATAAACCAATGATAACATTCAAATCCTCATAATATTCCAGCAAAATAAAGTACTAATCCACTGCAATAGAGAATCCCAAGAAGAATGGGTGAAGTAGACGTTTTGGCTTCGTTCTACGTTGGAATCTCCCTAACAGTGTAAACCCTAGTTTCTATGATGAAAATACGCTAAAAGTTATCAATCGTCTATCTCGTTTTTAATCCAATTACAACTCATTTAATTAAAAATTAAAATAAAACAAATACTGGCGACTTGACAAAGATCGCGGCGATCGCGCTTCCCTCGATATGTTCTCGCGGTAGCAAGACTTGCAGAATGTCATGCTCTCCTGCCGAGTACTCGCGTGGGCGCGCGCTCTCAAGGCTATTTTGTCGTGCGGCTTGCAATCTGCAGATTCTGATTCTGGTTCTGATTCTGTCATGCTGCTGCTGCTACTGCTACTTGTTCATTCATGCTTAATCTTCTTCCATGCTTGGTCTCTTTCGTCATTTGACCTTCATGCCATGCATATCCCCGCTTGTGCCTCACCTTCATGCATCCATTAGCCTCGTGCCCTCTATTACCACCAAAATTAAGCCGATTCCTGCACTTATTCACCAAAAGGAGTTTTAAGTAAATGCAATGTAAAATATCATGAAATGGAACTAAAACACAATAAAATGTACTTGAGATGGGCATAGTTCGCGTGAATTTGTATTCAATAAGTAGGTATAAATACCACTTATCACAGAACCACTGGTCCTTTATGGGCTCGCGTTGCAGCGCGAGCCCCCGTGTTTTCCAAGTTGACATGGCGGCAGTAAGCGCCACCCATAGTTTATTACTGCTGTGGCCACAATGGAGCTCCGGTGCCCAGGCAGAGAAGGGCTTGGTTTAACCTAGCTAAAGAAGAAAACTGTTATAAAAAGGAAGGAAGCCTCTGCAGTACAGAGATATATATCAGACATTAGACATCATAATATAGCTTAGTTAGTTAATGTCTTCTTTTGTACTTTCTCTCTCTAGTTCTTAGTTAATGTCTGTAAATATAGATTAGAGAGAAGTCTAGGATTTCCTTAGAGCAACAAGAGTAGCGAGCTACAAGGATTGGAAAGCTTGATTTGAGCGGAATGCTTGGAGACTGAATGGCTTTGACAGAGTTTACTCTTATCCATTTATTTCCTCTAATTTTGTAATCCATAAATGTTGTCTTTATTGCTACTTATATTTTGTTCAATAGCTATGAACTAAGTATTGGTTCTAAGGTTATAATGGAACCCTTTGTTATTTAAATTGATTGTCTTATCTCTTTGGTTGGCACCATATGGTTTGGTTTAATATATTCATGCTTAATGATTCTCGCTAAGACATTAGTGATGATTTTGGTAATTTACATGATATTGAAAGAAGGATTGTAGATTTACACCTTAATATATTGGCATGTGATTATGGGTTTCGACTGCATAAGTTGTGCGTAGAATATACATATATATGTGCACCACGTGCAACCTATTTGAGAACTTATGCTTAAATCCTTGTTATGATTAATTCGCATAGACATGTGTAGGATTGTATCTAGCTTGGACGTTCTTTTCTGTTCTATTCCCTATCGGGTGGATCTGAAAAGGATATGTTTATGCATACCTCGACAAAGTTGTATGAGCACCTGTGTGTTCTCGGTCGACAAATTTTTGTGACCATTAAGACCAAAGAGAGAAGGGTAGGAAGTTTGATGAAGCATAGCACGCCAGGTGTTCTACAGAATGCCTGTGTGGGGTGAAGTTATAACCTTAGCTTGTAATTCCTTCGATTACCATTTGTTATCCATTTACTTGCTTTGATAATTAGTTATCCAAACTCTTGGAAATACAGTCAAGAGCAATATCATGATCCGAATTACTCCTATCCAAATCAATTTGACTGTCAGTCTCCGCCGTAATATAAGGTGACGTCTCGACCCAATGAGATCTTTTTTGAGTACTCAACACGAGAAGAAGAGAACATGCTTGAAGAGCTTCTCACCAACTTTATTGAGAGAAATGAGGTTTGGATGGCAAGACAAGAAGCCACATTTCAAAGCCTTGAAAATCAATTGGGATAACTCATTAATGCCATCAGAAATCCACCACAAGGCAATCTACCGATCATAATTGATCTCGACGATGAAGCAGTAGAGCATTGCACGGTGGATACACAAGGAGAAGGCGATGAGTATCACACAGTTGTTGAGGGGGACGTCATAGTGCAAACTATCCAACCGGTGGAGTCTAAAGTTGGAGACAAAAGGATCAACAGTGGTTGTATAGTCAAGACTGATCAACAACTAGAAACCATGCTCACGACTGTGGAAACCCTGGAGGGCCCTCTAGCGCACAAAGAACGCTTTTAACTTGATGACAAAGGTGAATTAGTGGATAATTCCAGTGGTGAAAGATTCTTCCTGCCGATGGATGAAGACAAGGGGAATGGCCAATCATCCATGTCGGCCAAAAATTTAAAGGAATTAACAAATAGGCGGCATGAAATGGTCATTTTCGCTTATGAGTCGGATTGAGCGGCATCGGCACAGTCAAGCCGACGACTTTAAAACAAGCGCTTGGTGGGGAGGCACCCCATCTCAGTATAAATTCTCTCTGTTTTTCTTTACGTATGTCTAGTTTACTTTGTGCATGTTCGCTTAGTTGTTAACATAGCTGTCAGATTGTGTATTAATGTTTTTGTGTCTATCATCTGCAGGCAGCATGTTTATTATGATATATTGTGTGTACAATAGTAGAGTTACAATAGTTTTCATGTGGTCTTAATAATGTATGTTTGCCTTTGTAGTGTAGTTTTTATCCTTGTCCTGGCATGTGCAGAAAATAGGGCAATATTATGAAAAATGCAAGTTGGGCTGTTTGTGGTCCAAGGAAGGGTGATGAAATCCCCACCTTATCTTGTTACAAGTTGTGCCCTTAACGTTAGATTAAATATAAAAATGCACAAATAAAATAATAAAAAAACTATAAACAAATAAATTGCCTAAAATTATGTGAAATACGAAAGAAGGATAAATTTTGACGTACCTCAATCCTCCAGCATTCACCACAATTTATATTTAACAAAAAATAAAAAATCTAAATAGGATGTGCTCTCCGTGAGTGAATGCATAGATGCGACAATTGGTATTTTAACTAACAATAAAAACTAAAAAATAGAAAAAAGAAAATTAAGCTACTATTTTTTTGAGTTAATATACAAAATATAAGGAAAAGTGTAACAATAATATTGTCTTTCTACACCGTTGATCCGCTTCGATAATCTTGAAAAATAAAAAAGTACAAAAAAATAATATTAGAAATAAAAAAATTAATTTGAATAAATAACAATTAAGGAATATAAAATTAAGTCTAGTCCCCGGCAACAGCGCCAAAAACTTAATATGATAAAATTATGTACTGCAAGTGCAGAGTGTCGAATTGAATAACTGACAAGTACAACTCGAACCCACAGAGACTAGATTAATTTTAATGTATCCTTAATATTTATTTTAGGTGCATTAGAAATAAAGATTAAGAATTGATTAACTAGAATATGAAAACTAATAATGAGTAAGCAATCTAGGAATTTAAATCCATTAAATAATAAACATAACATATATAATTCAATCTCTTTTATTTTTATAGTTCAACTATGATTTTAATCTCACTTCCCTTTAATTTAGTAATTTTACAATTATCGTGGGCAAGCATAGACTATGAAAATTTAAGGATTAACTATAACCCATCAAAACTTCTTCGAGCAAGCATGGATTATGAAAAATTCATATCTTAACAATAATCTATCTAAACCTCTTAATTAATTTAAAATCACATAAGAACTATAAAACGAATGTATTTCAGTAACGAAACATGAAGGCGAAATCAATTAAATATAAAAATATAAATAATAGAAGAGATGAAAAATATTATTATGAATAATTATTTAATTTCATCTTCATCCTAGATATAAAAAATTAACTAGATATGAAAATAAATAAACTAACTAAAATAAAGAAGAAAAAAAGATTTAAAATAAATAAGAAAACTCTCTTTAATTAAGGATTATCCAACCAACATACAATGAAGAATTAATTTAATATACTCCTATATACCCCTAACCTAAACTAATACAATACCTAATACACTTTCTCTCTGAAACAAGAGACCTATTTATAGGAAAAATAAATATGTGTCTTAATTTAGATTCATTGAACTTAGACTCTTCTGTTCCCTTTCCATGTAGGTTTCAACTTCCTAGTGACAATCAACTTCTCAAAGAGATCTTCTAGATAGATTTTTCTTTCTCTTGTTGGATTTGACTTGCACACCAAGATTGTTCTACATCTTTCCTCCTTGTTGTAGAATTCTTCTTGGATATTTCCTGACATGAATAAGAGTATTAAATATCATTTGATCACCAAAATTTTGACTTTATTTCAACAAAATATTAAATCCTATAAAAAATAAAACATATTAATTAAACAAACTAATATAATTAAAAGGAAAAAATTAGGAAGAATAAAATGTATGAATTATATGTGTATCAATGAGCAACATGGACATTACCTAATTTTATTTGTGATTAAAAAATTACTTGATCCAAGAGATCCAAATAATAAATTGATTGATTTTATGGTGAAGAAAAGTAAATTAAAGTTAATAAATATAAACTTACTTATACACATGCCATGAAACTCTTTTAGAAGAGAGGGAGTAAAAATAATTAAGGTGGATAGCGAGGATCATATCCATACAATTGAAACATATCCTTAACTTTTGTTTGTACTTGTTAATTTGGTGAGTTGCAAAATTGGTTATGTAAACCTATTCTTAAATTCACAAATTTATTGTTTGAAAAGAGATGAGTCTTGATAGTGAAGATGATACTTTCTGTTATGGCAGAAGATGGCCCAACTAAGTTTGAAAATGGTGGAGATAAGAGGGCAAGTGTTTGGAGGGAGGTTTTTGATGGGATTGACGTGAAGCATGAAATATTAAGAGAGAATTAGGAACAATAATTCTAAGGGGACACTCTTTCTCCGACGTTAGACTGATCTAATATTTTTTATTTTTTTGTTATTACCTCTTAAAAAATGTATAGTAGTATTTATTCTAACTGGAAGTTTTACAGAATCTAGGCTATGTTTGTTTGCAAATATTACACTTAGGATAGGACTATTAATCTCAAGTGTCTTGTTTGTTTTTAAATTTGAGGTTGGGATTATTAGTCCTGGGATTATAAAATAGCTTAAGATGTGGGATTATTTAATAACATGTTCTATCTGGTATTATAATCCTTACCATTTGGGATTAAAAAATACTAGACAAAATTAACCTCAACATCTTTTTAAAATGACCATAATTTCTATAATTTTTGTTATTATTACTGCTAACTTAAAACATACTAGTACAAATACTAAATATTATTTTTTGGGGGGAGAGGGGAGGGGGAAGGGGTTGGGGGTTGGATGTGAGACCCCGAATTTTATGAAATGAAAGTATTCAATTTTCTTACAATTTTTCTATTTTGGTAAATAGTTAAATTGATAAAAGTTTAAAGTTAAGGGTGATTTGTGAAAAAATTTCAAAGTAAGCAAGTTGTCATAAAATAACCAGTAGTAACATTACAATGAATACGCATTGGTTGCATAGTAGCACACCAGTATTGATTATTGATGCTTACGTAAGAAGTCACTCGCTTATACTCAATTATTGCTTTCAATGAATTGTTTGCATCATATCTCTCATATTATTGATTCAATTATTGTCACGATGATCATCCGTAATAATATGTTATATTATTAAATTAATAATTGAGACGACAAAGTTATTCATATTATTATTTGCAATATTGACAATGTCTAGAAGTTCTGTCAATGAGAGGTTTGGTCACCTAATTGCGCGCCAATAATGAGAAATCCTTATCGGAAAGCCCCCTCTTTTCTAGGAACGACCTGGTTGTTAAATATTGCGAATTATAATAATAATGAATAAATGTTATTAAAAATTGAATTTGAGTTCGGAGTTGAATTTGGAGACGCGAACGTGATATTTGAGTCCGGAATGATGAAATTAGTAAAAATAGACTATAAACACAGAATTATCCGGGGTTGACTTTTTGGTCAAAAAGTCAACAGTTGACTTTTTTAGAAAAAATCAAACTTCAAAATTTTAAAAATAAATTTTTGATAAAAATAGTTCCATTGTGTTGGGATTATTAGTGTTAGTGGAAATCGACATTTATTTCGATATTAATTGATGTCTAGAAGTTATATTGACCAATCGGGTAATTAACTGAATAAATGAGTATTTAATTGCTATTAATTCACATAATTATAACTATTTGTTCACATGTGTGTACTATTGATTCACATTCTTGTACTATTAGGGCAGGTGGTGCAAGATTGATAATACTTGCATGACTAATTTAAAAATGGAGGTATAGATGGAGGTACTATACTGTAATTCGTATTTTCGCATGATTATAACTATTGATTCACATGATTGAACTATTGATTCACATTATTTACAATTAGGGGAGGTGGTGCAAGTTTGATAATACCTGGTGATTTCTGTTGTTATTCCATTCTTTATTATTCTGTAGGAATATTCTGTCTGTGCGGATTACGCATGACCTGGTTCCATTCTTTATTATTCTATTGGGAATAACCTGTATGTGCGGTTTATCGCATGCCTGATGAATTTTATTGTTATTCCATTCTTTATTATTCTGTTGGAATATACTGTCTGTGCGGATTACGCATGACCTGGTTCCATTCTTTATTATTACATTGGGAATAACATGTATATGCGGTTTATCGCATGCACGATGAATTTTATTGTTATTCCATTCTTTATTATTACATTGGAATATACCGTCTGCATGCGGATTACGCATGACCGGTTCCATTCTTTATTATTACGTTGGGAATAACCTTTACGTGCGATCTATCGCATGCATGGTGAATTCTTCTATTATTCCATTCTTTATTATTCATTGGAATAACTTTGTACATGTGGATTACCGCATGCATGGTGAATGATCCTTTGTATTCATTCCTTATTAAATTGTAGAAATGATCTGTCTACGTGAATTACCGCATGGCGGGTAAAAATCCATTTGCAGTTTCGTAATTTTTCTGACCCTAAAAAATTCTGGAAAAATTTGAAATGATAATTTGATGAGTTTTCTATATTGTGTCTAAAGATGGCGATTTTTGGATGTATAGATTAAGAGTTATAGATTTTATGGGAAAAGACTATTTTAAAAGTAAACTCTTATAACTCCTTGTGGTTAACTCCAAAATTGGTGAAATTTTTATTGGGAGTACATGTATATAATAGGAGTATACCCTGTAAATTTCGAAATTTTTGGACAAAAGTACAATTTATGATAAATGTCTAAATATTTGGCAGTTGTGGCAATATGAAAAATAGTAAATAAATTTTAAAAATTTTGAAAAAAATATATGTTCAATATGGGACTATATTCTGCTAAATTCCAGAAAAAAAATATTTTTGGGACTGATTTGGTATTTTTCATGAAAATAAACTAGTTATGAGTAAATGAATTAAATATGTTATGTGAAGTAACAAAATTGGAAAATAGGATTTTATTGCTTAGGAATCCTATATAGGGTATATGCAGATTTTTGACGAGGGATTTGATCATTGGTGATGAAATCTTATGAGTATGACATTTTTGAATGATTAAAATGCATTATTTGGTAAAGTGTAAACAATTGAAATAAATTATTTATAAGTTTAAGAAGTGATTAAAATATTATTATAATATTAATAATATTAGATTATGAGTTTATTAAGTGATTGATAATATTTGGATAAATTTAAAGTCTTTAATATTTATCCTTGATTTCGTTTGATTATTGCTTATATCATTGTCATCATCCTCATGCTTATATTGTGATGAAAGTCATATTTGGCTTACGTGCATAGATGGACTTGGTATGATTATGACCAGGGATTATTCGGTATAATCATGACCGTAATGTAACGAATGATGTGGTAAAAGTCCTCATTGGCCGGTAGTGCATTGATGGACAGTTTTTGGTATGATTATGACCAGGGATTATTTGGTATAGTCATGACCATTGATGATTACATGAATATCCTTGGCCGTAGTGCAGGGATGATTCGATGATATGGATTATTTATTAAGCTGAGTCTCATCGATAAAATATTGATTATACACTTTTAATTCGTAAAAGATAGTAGATATCATGCTCTACTTGACTCTTCTAAAATACAAATAGTATGTCTTTGGCACAGTAGTGCAAAGAATAAATTGTTAATGAATATCTTTGGCGATGAATGCAAAGATGAATTTATTAGTATGATTATGAGCAGGAATTGTGATTTGATATAACCATGATTTTTGATGTTTCAGGTGAAGATAGGTGATGAAAATTATCTCCGTCCTGGGTGCAAAGAGGAATTTAGAATCACAATTATGATTATGAGTTATTCATATGATTGTGGACAGGAATTGTTGATTGATGTTACAGGGATAAAACATTATTGGTGGACTTTTAACATGAAGAAGATAATAGATCTGATGGTCTATTTGACTCTTCTAATGGATTGCTTGTTCCGCTGCAACTATGGTTGAAAATTTTTATCATCTACCATATGTTTTAAATCTCTGATTTATTATTGATGAAGGTTATTGATGATGTAGATTATCTTTAGTCATGATATTCTTTATTGGGCTAGTTGTGTTCACCCTTTTTGCTTCACAATTCCTTTCAGGTAATAAGAGTGTAGCTGGGTCGAGCGGGGCTAACAGGAGAATAGAACGGTGATCTATAGCTATTGAGGTTCTCCTTAAATAGTATGGTAATAATTTTATTGAGAACTTTAGATAAGTGTGTCGTATTGTATACGTCATTTGATATTTAATTTTGGTGAACCGAATAGGGTGAGGTGAACCCAACTTTGGAAGGGTGTTTTGCCACTATCATACAAGATGTCTAATGACATACAACCTTGTGTTATCATAAGACAGGGTTGTGCACATCCACTTACTGAGTATATCTACGAGCACTACCTATATGATCTTGGAGTTTGGTTGAAATATAATTTTCAATTGCAGATAGTGGAGATAGTTATATGTTAAGAGAAGACTCACCATTGGAAAGAACATGATAGTAATCTTCTCGTTCTTCTTTGGGGTCTTAAAATTTTTTCATTGTTTGTATTTTATATAGGCGTTGTAACAATTTGAGTTTGATATCATGCTACGAGACAATATTGTATTAAAACTCGAGCTTATCTATTATTCGTATTCTCGCACGACAGATTCAATGATTTATAAATGAAGTTTGTAAATGATTTTTATAGTGTGATATCTGGCGACTTTCGTAATGGGTCGTGTGGACCTATTTTAGGGGCGTCACATTGGAGGTGGACGGGGGTGGGGTGAGGTGTATATATAATAACTGAATATTAATTTTTTTGAGAAAGGTGGAGGGTGGAGGGTGGGGGGTGGGGTGGGGGTAGAGGATGAGCGAGTGAGAGTGTATACATAATCAGTAAATATTAATTTTTTTGAGGGGGTGGGAGGGGTGGGGTGGGGGCTAGGGGCTGGGCGGGGTGGGTGTATACATAACAAGTAAATATTATTTTTTGGGGGTGGGCGGGGTGGGGTGGGGTTGTATACATATTATTTTTCTCGGGGATGGTGGTGGTAGTGGGGGTGAGAGTCGGGGTGAGGGTGGGTATATATAATCACTAAATATTATTTTTTTGGGGAGAGTGAGAGGTGGGAGGTGTGGGTGTATACATAATCACTGAATATATTTTTTTTTAGTAGGGGTTAGGGGTGGGGTGGGGTGGGGTGGGGTGGTGGGGTAGGGTGGGGTGGGGTGGGTAGGGGTACAAGTGAGGGGTGGGTAGGGTGGGGTTGGGGTTGGGGTTGGGGTTGGGGTGGGTGGGGGTTGGTGGGGTGGACTGGGGTGGGAGTGTATACATAATCAAAAATATATTTTTTTTTGGTGTGGGGGGAGGGGGGTAGGGCACATATATAATCAGTAAATATTTATTTTGATGTATAAATAAGTTTAAAATATGTTATTATTGATAAGGGTATAATAGTCCAAACGATAATTTTAATTCAATACTTTAATTAATAATGAAAAAAACAAACATAACACGAGATTATTTTAAGTTATCACATGAATAATTTCATAAAAAAACAAACACGTGACTAGGAGTATTTAATCCTAGGAATAATAGTCTTGGGATTATAATCCTTGCAAACAAAAATGGCCCTAGTGTTTTAGGTGTAATTTGGATATATTTTATATGTATCCAAATTACACCTAAAACACTAGTGTCATGTTTGTTTGCAAGGATTATAATTTCGAGATTATAATCTATGGGATTATAATCCCAAGACTATTAATCGTAGGATTAAATAGTCCTATTCAGGTGTTTATTTTTTTATATATGGGATTATTCATGGGATAATTTAAAATAATCCCGTCTTATGTTTATTTTTTCAGGATTAATTAAAGTATTGTATTAAAAATATCATTTGGACTAATATACTTTTACCAATAATAATATATTTTAAACTTATTTATACATCAAAAAAAATATTTACTGATTATATATACAACCCCCACCCCTACCTCTACCCCTTCCCCTACCTGTAAGACTCTGAATTTTATGAAATGAAAGTATTCAATTTTTTTATAATTATTATTCTATTTAGTAAATGGTTAAATTGATAAAAGAATAAAGGTAAGGGTGATATGTGAAAATTTTACAAAGTAAGCAAGTTGTCATAAAATATTCGTTGTGTCGGGGAATATTCTTTTTATCGGGGAATATACGTATGACAATATAAACATTGGTGGACCCCACAACGTAATGACTGTCGGATATAGAAAGCGACAGAAATAACATTTTTATAAAAATAACAGCAAAATTTTTACCGTTAACTATTGAAATACCGGTGATAAAAGAATAGTAATACGCGTGGTTGCACAGTAGCACATGATATTGTGCAGTATATCTGATTATTGATGCTTACGTAAGAAGTCACTCAGTTCATTTAATAATTGCCATAGTAGTTGCTGCATAGTATCTCATATTATTAATTCAATTATTGTCACAGTATCATCTGCATAATATTTTATGTTATTAAATTAATAATTGAGGCAACACAGTTATTCATATTGTTATTTTCATTATTGACAATGTCTAGCAAGTTCTATCGAGGAAAAGGGTTAGGTTATTTAATTGCACGCCAATAAGGAGAAATCCTTATAGGAAAGCTCCCTCTTTCCTGGGAATGATCTGATTGTCAATATTGTGAGTTATAATATTAATGATAAATAATTGTTAAAAGATTAAAAATGTGTTTATTGAAGATAAGTGATTTGTGGTAAATATTTATTCAATTTTTGGATATAAATGGAGGGGTTTATCGTAAGGTGTTTGTTGTAAGTTTGACTTATTATTCCATGGGGAGATGTATTAATTTTTCAGACTGTCGGTTGTGGTTTTAATAGTAAATCAATATGGACTGTCAGTTGTGGTTTTAATAGTAAATCAATCTGGACCATCGGTTGTGGTTTTAATAGTAAATCAATATGGACCGTTGGTTCTGGTTTTAATGGTAAATCAATCTAGACTATCGATTGTGGTTTTAAAAGTAAATCAATCTAGACCGTCGGTTGTGGTTTTAATAGTAAATCAATATGAACCATCCATTTTAATAGTAAATCAATCTGGATCGTCCGTGAATCAGTTACTATTTAGTTCATTCTCCTATAAATAGAAGCTTATTTTTTCTTTCATTCTCACCAATTCACTAAGACTCACAAGAGAAACAATAGAGAGAGAAACTATAGAGAGAAAGAAGAAGAGTATTCTACTACTTTACTATTGCAGTATCCAATCTTCTACTAAGATAAGGGTATTATTTCTTTTGTATTCGTAAGGAATATTATTTTTCGTATTCATTCTTTAATTTGCGGGAATAACTTGTCTACGTGAATTACAGCATGTATGGTGAATATATAACCCTTTGTACTCATTCTTTATTTGTGGAAAAGATCTGTTTACGCGAATTACCGCATGACGGGTGAAAATCCATTTACAATTTTGTATATTATTTCTTTTTCATATGGTTTAATCTAAACTTACTATGGTAAGTATTGCTTCTATAATCCCTAAAATTAGTAGAATATCTTTGAGTTTTGCGCTTCATCTAGTATCGTTTCATTGAAATATTGGTCTGAACTTTATTATTAAATTTCAATATTTTCATTCGGGGTACTATTCACTCAGTTGCTATTCACTCGGGGTAATATTCACTGAGTACTATTCACTAGGGGTACTATTCACTCAGAGTACTATTCACAAGGTACTATTCACTTGGGGTACTATTCGCGGGGTACTATTCACTTGGGGACTATTTACTCGGGGTACTATTTATTCGGGGGTACCTTGCATGACGGGGTACTATTCATTTGGTACTATTTATTTGGGTACTATTCACAGAGTACTATTCACGACAAAAGTGATTTATTTTTTGTTCAAATTATTTTTGATACATGAATATCATTCTTAAATTTTACTCCACAATTAGTTATCATGTTGACAATTTGGACATTTGTGACCTCTGGATAAATTAAATTATAAATCTCTAAAATTTATCCTTGATCTCACTTGATTAATTTCTTATATCATTGTCATCATCCTCATGCTTATGTTGTGGTAAAAGTCATCTTTGGCCCGTAGTGCATAGATGGACTGTTGATTGGTATGATTATGACTAAGAATTTTGTATTGGTATAATCATAACCTGTAATGTTACAGACAAATGATGTGGTAAAAGTCATCTTTGGCCCGTAGTGCATAGATGGACAGTTGTTTTGCATGATCACGACCACTGGTGATACAAACTAATATCCTTGGCCCGTAGTGCATGGATAATCTGTTGGTGATACATACGAATATCCTTGACTCATAATGCATGGATAATTTTTTGGTGATACATACGAATATCCTTAGCTCATAGTGCATAAATAATTCGTTGATGTGAAATATTTATTGATTGATATTATAGGGATAAAATATTGATGATGGATTTTTAAATCATAGAAGATAGTAGACATCATTATCTACTTGACTCTTCTAATGGATTGTTGTTTCCACTGCAGTTGTTGATCTAAAACTTGTCGTCTATTGTATTCTATCAGATTTTTTCCTGTTGAGGACTAAGGATAATTTGTTCACTCTTTACTGGGCTAGTTGAGCTCACTCTTTTTCTTTTGGTTCCATTGTTCTTCTCATGAGGCGAGAATATAGCCGGGACTAGTCGGGGAGTGAAGTAATGGTCCAAGATGGTTCTTATAGTAGTCCTCACTATTTTGTAAAATAGTGTGACAATAATTGTAGTGAGGATTTTATTTGAGTCTGGATATTATCTACGAGATAATATTTGTATTAAAACTCACAGTGTATATGTTGTCGTATTTTGCACGATAGTTGTATAAATGAAATTTGTATTTGGATTTTGTACCATATATCTGGTGACTCGAAATGGGTTGTGTGGACCTATTCTGGAGGCATCACAGTTAGTATCAGAGCTTAGGGAGATGATCTCTGGCGGAGATTTGAGGTTAGAACTAGGAGGGGAGAGATGAGTAAAACCTTCGCTAGTGTGTCCTACCTAAGCTTATTTGTTATTTAATTGGCCGGTCAGAATATAGGGATAATATGTGGCATGTCAATTAACCTTGTTTTGTGACAGTATTTGAGAATGACATCTAAAAATTAAGAGATGAACTCATATAGAGTTTAAGTGATAAATTGAGGAGAATTTATGATCAAAATATAGAACTGCAGGATCGTATTCATGAGTTAGAAGAGCAGGGTGAAGAATGATAGGTAGTCGTGGAACAAAAGGATGCAGTAATTTAAGATTTTGTTACCCAATATGTGAAGCTTGAACAGAAGCTCTCTTTGGCAGATTATATGATAATAAAGCTAGAATTTTAGAATGCAAATGTCAAATATCAGTCGAAAGAAGAAATAACTGAACGAGTAAGAATGGAGGATGCATGGGTAAAAGCCGCATGACGCGTTGATATTGTAGAAAAAGACGTCCGATCCAAGAAGGCTAAAATAGATGATATGTATTTCTCTTTTTCGACAGCAATTGGAAGAACCCAACATCGAGTTTTGAATTACCTTGTACAGAGCGATCAACCCCAATTCAATATGGATCAAAGATTAATTATTCACATCATGGATCAGGAGTACGACGAAGCAGTTAAGGGTGGAATATGCCCTATAGCGAAGTCAATTCCAGCGGTAATGATGACACTAAAGGCTATCCCGGACAAGTCAAAGTCGATGGTTCAAGGAAGAGCATTTGTTGTGACTTCTCAAAAAGCGAGGAACCCGAACAAAGTTATCATGGGTAAGCTAATCATAAACTCTTGCGAAGTCTATACCTTATTAGATACTGATTCTACCCATTCTTTTATTTCACCTGCTTGTGCTCAAACGTTTAAACTTGACTCCGGAGAAATTAGACTTTGACTTATTAGTTGAAACTTCGTTGGGAGAAACCTTCATTACATCAACCATTTATAAATCTTGTTTGATTCAAATTGATACCCTCACATTACCTATTGATCTCATCTCTTTGAAAATACTTGGATTTGATGTGATTTTAGGGATTGATTGGTTAACTACTCATTATGCTAAAATTGATTATTTTCGTATGGTCATTAGTTTTCATATTTCTAACCAATCTGTTATTCGAATTCAAGCAACAAAACCACTAAAGTCAATCACTTTCATATCAAGCCATAAAGTCATTCGTTTATTGAAAAATGGATGTCAAGCTTTCTTAGCCCATGTCACTGATTTAAATAAAAATACGTCAGATTTGAATGATATTTTTATTGTTAATAAATTTCCTAACGTATTTCCCGAAGAACTTCCTGGCCTACCCCAAAAGCGTGAAATCGAATTTTGTATTGACCTTGAACCCGGTACAAAACCCATTTCCAAAACATCATATCGAATGACTCCTATTGAAATTCAGGAGTTAAAACCCCAACTACATGAGTTGGTACCCAAGCCTCTATCTGGTGACTTCCTTTGTGCAAAGCACCGAAACCAGACTCTTCGTAGGGGACGCCATATTTGTGTGGTGGTAAACTGATAGGTGTCATTGTGAGGTGCTATCCAAGGTTGGGATATGAGTCACAGTTGAGAGAAACCTAAGTCAATAATTAAAATACGTAGCTTTCTAGGCTTAGCTGGTTATTATCGAAGATTCGTGGAAGGATTTTCTCGAATCGCCACTCCATTAACTCATCTAACTCAAAAAGATACGAAATTCAGATGGAGCAAGGAATGTGAGAAGAGCTTCCAAGAGCTCAAGAGAAAATCCATTTCAGCACCTGTTCTGACAATTCCATCCTAGAAAAGTAAACGTTATAGTTGACGTATTGAGTAGAAGATCATATGCGGGTACGAGTGCGATATTGTCAAACACCAAGACCCATTTCGTATGACTTACAAATGATGGAGATAGAGTTAAAGACTCTAGGGACCCACGTGATGATATCAAATATGCGCGTAGAACCGACTTTAATCGATAAAGTTAAAGCTACTCAAGCTACATACCCGGAGCTGATGCGTATGAAGAAGAAAGTACAAGAAAGTGCTATTCTACAAGCAAGAATCGACGAATAGAGGAAATCTCAACCCTTGATTTATTGTTCTATTTGAAATCCTCAATCAAGTAGGAACTGTGGCTTATAGACTCGCTTTACCGCCAAGTATGTCTCGTGTTCATTACATTTTTCACATATCTATGTTACGTAAATATGTGGAAGACTCGAACCACATTATTAAATTAGAACCAGACGAGATAGCATAAGATTTAATGTATGAAGAGGTACATATTAAAATCTTTGATACGAAGGAACATATTCTACGCTCAAAGATTATACCTCAAGTCAAAGTTTTATGGAGAAACCATGATATTAAAGAAATGACTTGGGAGTTAGAATCTGAAATGAAAACAAGGTATCATCACCTCTTCGGCATACCATGTACGTAAATTTTGGGGACGAAATTTCATAAGGATGGGAGATTGTAAGATCCCAAATTTTATGAAATGAAAGTATTCAATTTTCTTATAATTATTATTCTATTTAGTAAATAGTTAAATTGATAAAAGATTAAAGGTAAGGGTGATATGTGGAAATTTTACAAAGTAAGCAAGTTATCATGAAATATTCGTTGTGTCAGGGAATATTCTTTTTTCCAGGAAATATCCGTACGACGACACAATCATTGGTGAACCCCATAATGGAATGACTGTCGGATATAGAAAGCGACATACATAACCTTTTTATAAAAAAAACGGCAAACTTTTATCGTTAACTGTTGAAATATCGGTGATAAAAGAACAATATTACGCGTGGTTGTACAGTAGCACACAGTATTGTGCAATATCTTTGATTAATGATGCTTATGTAAGAAGTCACTCAGTTCATTTAATAATTTCCATAGTAGTTACTGCATAGTATCTCATATTATTGATTCAATTATTGTCACAGTATCATTTGCATAATATTTTATATTATTAAATCAATGATTCAGACGACACAGTTATTCATATTATTATTTGCATTATTGACAATGTCTAGAAAGTTCTATCGAGAAAAGGGGTTAGGTTATTTAATTATGTGCCAATAAGGAGAAATCTTTATCGGAAAGCCCCCTCTTTCCTAGGAATGATCTAGTTGTTAATATTGTGAGTTATAATATTAATGATGAATAATTGTTAAAAGATTAAAAATGTGTTTATTGAAGATAAGTGATTTGTGATAAATATTTATTCAATTTTTGGATATAAATAGTGAGGTTTGTCATGAGGCGTTTGTTGTAAGTTTAACTTATTATTCCATGGGAAGATGTACTAATTTTTTAGACCGTCAGTTGTGGTTTTAATAGTAATCAATATGGACCATCGATTGTGGTTTTAATAGTAAATAAATCTAGATAATCGGTTGTGGTTTTAATAGTAAATCAATATGGACCGTCAGTTATGGTTTTAATAGTAAATCAATCTAGACCGTCGATTGTGGTTTTAATAGTAAATCAATATGGACCGTCGGTTGTGATTTTAATAGTAAATCAATATGGACCATCCGTTTTAATAGTAAATCAATGTAGACCGTCCATGAATCAGTTACTATTTAGTTCATTCTCCTATAAATAGAAGCTTATTTCTTCTTTCATTCTCACCAATTCACTAAGACTCACAAGAGAAACTATAGAGAGAAAGAAGAAGAGTATTCTGCTACTTCACTATTGCAGTATCCAATCTTTTACTAAGGTAAGGGGTGTTATTGCTTTTGTATTTGTAAGGGATATTATTTTTTGTATTCATTCTTTAATCTATGGGAATAACCTATCTACGCAGATTACCGTATGCATGGTGAATAACCCTTTGTACTCATTCTTTATTTGTGAAAAAGATCTGTCTACGCGAATTACTGCATGACGGGTGAAAATTCATTTGTAGTTTAGTATATTATTTCTTTTCATATTCTTAAATCTAACTTACTATGGTAAGTATTGCTTCTATAATCCCTAAAATTAGTAGAATATCCTTGAGTTTTGCGCTTCATCTAATATCGTTTCATTAAAATATTGGTCTAAATTTTCTTATTAAATTTTAATATTTTTATACAAGGTATTATTCACTCGCGTACTATTCACTTGGGGTAATATTCACAGGATACTATTCACTCGGATACTATTCACTCAGGATAATATTCACGGGGTACTATTCACTCATGTATTATTCACTCGGCGTACCATTCACGGGGTACTATTCACTCGGGGTACTATTTACTCGGGTACTATTCATTTGGGGTACTATTTATTCGGGGTACCTTGCATAATGGGGTACTATTCATTCGAGTACTATTCACAAGGTACTATTCATGACAAAAGTGATTTATTTTCTGTCTAAATTATTTTTGATACATGAATATCTTGTACTATTCACGAGGTACTATTCATGACAAAAGTGATTTATTTTCTATCTGAATTATTTTTGATACATGAATATCATTCTTGAATTTTAGTCCACAATTAGTTATCATGTTGATAATTTGGACATTCTTGAACTCTGGATAAATTGAATTATAAATCTTTAATATTTATCCTTGATCTCACTTGATTAATTCCTTATATCATTATCATCATCCTCTTGCATATATTGTGGTAAAAGTCATCTTTGGCCCGTAGTGCATAGATGGACTGTTGATTGGTATGATTATGACCAGAAATTTTGTATTGGTATAATCATGACCTGTAATGTTACAGACAAATGATGTGGTAAAAGTCATCTTTGGCCCGTAGTGCATAGATGGACAGTTGTTTGGCATAATCATGACCACTGGTGATATAAACGAATATCCTTGACTCATAGTGCATGGATAATTTATTGGTGATACATACAAATATCCTTGGCCCATAGTGCATGGATAATTCGTTGATGTGAAATATTTATTGATTGGTATTATAGGGATAAATTATTGATGATAAATTTTTAAAGCATAGAAGATAGTAGACACTATTCTCTATTTGACTCTTCTAATGGATTGTTGTTTTCGTTGCAGTTGTTGATCTAAAACTTGTTGTCTATTGTATTCTATTAGATTTTTCCCTGTTGAGGACTAAGGATAATTTGTTCTACATTATCTTAGTCATAATATTCTTTACGGGGCTAGTTGTCCTAACCCTTTTTCTTTTGTTTCCATTGTTCTTCTTAAGAGGCGAGAATATAGTTGGGACTTGTCGGGGAGTGAAATAATGGTCCAAGATGGTTCTTATAGTAGTCGTCACTTTTTTGTAAAATAGTGTGACAATAATTGTAATTAAAATTTTATTTGAGTTTGGATATTGTCTACGAGACAATATTTGTATTAAAACTCACAGCGTATGTGTTGTTGTATTTTGCACGACAGTTGTATAAATTAAGTTTGTATTTGAATTCTGTACCGTATATCTGGCGACTTAGAATGGGTTGTGTGGACCTATTCTGGGAGTGTCACACTACCCCTACCCCTACGCCCACCCCATCCCCACCCCAAAGCCATCTCAAAAGAATAATATTTACTGACTCCCACCCCCACACCCAGACCCACACACACACCCAGACCTAGACCAAGACCCACACCCACACTCACCCCAAAAAAATAATATTTTATGTGACACCCCCAATTAAAATAGGTCCACACAACTCATTCTGAGTCGCCAAATACATGGTACAGAAATAACTACAACTTTATTATTACAATTCTCGTACAAAATACGACAACACATATACTATGAGTTTAAAAACAAATATTGTCTTCTAGACAATATCTACACTCAAATAAGTTCTCATTACAATTATTGATACACTATTTTATAAAATAGTGAGGACTGCTAAAATAATTGTCTAGAACCATCATTCCATACCCCGACTAGTTCTCGCAATATTCTCACATCCTGAGAAGAAAAATGGGAAAAAAAGAAAAAGGGTGAGCTCAACTAGCCCAATAAAGAATATTATGTCTAAGATAATGAAAAACATTATCGTTAGCAATCAATAAATCAAATTAAATATAATAGATAACAAGTTTTATATCAATATTCGCAGCGGAAATAATAATTCATTAGAAGAGTTAAGTAGAGAATGAAGCCTACTATCTTCCATGATTTAAAAGTCCATCATCAATATTTTATCCCTAAAACATCAATCAATATACATCTTGAAACAAATATTCATCTTTTCACTACGGGCCAAAGATATTTATTTGTATCCCCGATTGGTCATGTTCATCTCAACACATGTTCATCTTTGCACTACGTCCAAAGATATTCATCAGATAATCATTCATCTTTGCACTACAGGCCAAAGATATTCAGTTATATCACAATTTATGACTAAGAATGATGAAAATAAAGAAAACGAATCTAGTGAAATAAAAGATCAAAGATTAGGGATTCGTACTTTAGTTTATCCAAGTTCAAAAATACTCCATAATAATCAACTGTGGAGCAAAATTCAAGAATAAAGATTAAAACATGGATACAATCAAAGATAGTAACCATAATAGACAACTTGGACAAAGAAAAGAAATTTTAATTTATCTGTGAATTGTACCATTTACGTGAATAGTGTCGTATATATGAATAGTAATTCCGACACGAAAAAGTAAAAATTTAATAATAAAATTCATACCAATATTCTAGTATAATGATATTAAAAGAAATAATATCATTTACGAAAAAAAATAACATCCCTTATCTCAAAAGAACAGTACTTCTGACTGAAAATATCGGATATAATATTGAAAAAAACTTGCACTGCTTATCAACTCTCAAAGTATCTAAATACTCACAAAAATACGCTCGATATTATAGAGAGAGAAAACTTCTAATTCTGATGTGATTTTTAATTCTAACCTAAGCACCCTATTTATAGGAAAATACTTAGAACGCCAAAACAGAAAATTTAATAAAATAATAATATTTTTAAAAAAAAATTCTACGCACACCACATTATTTTTTTCAATACACGCAAGTGGGTCCCACCCACATTAAAAACATTTTTCTTTTAAAAAATATTTATAACTCCAAAAATTAATTATTCCAGAACTTCAATAATTCATAATAAATAGCCATTTTATCAGAAAAATTTGAATCTTATGTCCATTCCATAGGAAATTTAATTCTCTACAACTTTGTATAAGAAAATGTTTCCAAATTCCAAATGAAAAATGACCGAAATTCACATATGGGTGATTTTCTACACCTTCATTCTGACAAAATACTGATAAAATACCTCAGCATTAATTCCTTTATTTATATCCACATAAAATAAATATTTCCTTATCATATAAATTAATAATTAATTATTCACAAATAATATTACAGAATCACAATAAGGATTTCTCTTTATTAGCGCGCAATTAGGTGACCAAACCCCTTTCCTAGACAGAACTTCCTTAGACATTGCCAATAATGATATCTCATAATATTATTCAAATAATATGAATTATTGATCTGATAATGGGAAATACTGTGCAGTGATAATTATTGAATCAATAATATAAAATATCAACGTAGCAATTATCGAATCAATAAAATAAAATATTGAACAGTAATTACTGTAATAATTATTGAGTAGTGATTTCTTACGTAAGAATCAATAATTTGTGCAATATTGTGTGCTACTGTGTAACACCGCGTATTACTGTATTTTAACTACCGGGTATTCTAATGGTGTTAACGGTAACAACAAAGCCGTTATTTATAAAAAATTCATACTTGTCGTTTTTTTCATCCGATAGTTTTCCGTTATGGGCCCATTAAATGGTTCATACTGTCGTATTTAATATTCTCCGACAAAGAAGAATTTTCCATGACCAAACGAATATTCTCCGACAACAATGAATATTTTATAACCACTTGTTTATTTAAAATATTTGTGCATTTTACCCATAACTAACCACATTAATCGAATCAACCCCTTACTATTTCAAAATAATAAATAGAGAAAATTCTATTTTATTCATAAAAGTCGGGGTCTTACATTTTTCGATTATGTATACACTCCCACCCTCCCCACCCCCTCCCCTCCCTCCCTCCCTAAAAATAATATTTACTGATTATGTATACACTTCCATCTCGCCCAGCCCCCCATCCCACCCCACCCCACCCCACCCCACCCCAAAAAAAATAATATTTACTAATTATGTATACACCCCCACCCCTACCCTCTCAACCATACCCCCCATCCCACCCCACCCCACCCCACCCCACCCCACCTTTACCCCCCACCCTAACCCACCAAAAAAATAATATTCACTGATTATGTATACAACCTAACCCCGCCACCTCCCCCACTCCCTCAAAAAATAATATTTACTTATTATGTATACACCTACCCCATTACATGCCCCTAGCCCCCACCCCTTCCAATATATATATATATATATATATATATATATATATATATATATATATATATATATATTATTTACCGATTATGTATACATCCCACTCGCCCACCCCCACCTCACCTCACCTCACCTCCCACCCTTCTCAAAAATAATATTCACCGATTATATATACACCCCACTCCTCTCCCCTCCCGTCCCCCGTCCCTTGTCCCCTAAAAATAATAATATTTAATTTTTGTACTAGTAAGTTTTAAGTTACTAGTAATAATAACAGAAATTGTAAGATATTATGGTCATTTTAAAAAAGATTGAGGTTAATTTTGTCTCGTAATTTTTAATCCTAAATGGTAGGGATATTATAATATCGAGATAGAATATCAGATTAAATAATCCCATATTTTAAGTTATTTTATAATTTCAGGATTAATAGGTCAAAACTCAAATTTAAAAACAAACAAGATACTTGGAATTAATAATCATATCTTAAGTATAATTATTATAAATAAACATAGTCTAAATTATGTAAAACTTCTTGTTAAATTAAATATTATATATTTTTTGAGAAGTAATAGCATAAAAAAAAAATTTGGATAGGACGGAGAAGGACGGTGTTCGGAGAGGATTATGATCTTCTATGAGGATTTTTCTGTGACGATTTTGTGAGGATTTTGTTGTGGGGTTGACAATACATTAAAAATGAGATCCAATGGCTCACAACGTTTTGATAAGAATTTTTTTTTACAAGTTGACAAAAAATTAGAAGCTATCAAACGCGTTTATTTTTACATATAATTTTTTTAATAAAATTTATGAGCTATTAAATCTCATTTTTAATGTGTTATCAACTCAACAATAAAATTTTCATAAGATCCTTACATAAAAATTCTCATAAAAAATCCTGATTCATTCGGAGAAGTACTCAATCAGACAATTACGAAAGAAAAGAGAAATAAGGGTGAGTTCAAAGTTGTTATTTTATCACGTGGCTAATTAATTAAAGCAATGTCTATGTGGTTCATCTCAACCTTTAGATTGAAATGGACGATTAAGATTTAAGGAACCCCAAAGTTTGGAGAACCCTAGTAATTTAGGAGGCGCCGAATCTGTAACATCGACTATTACGCCCTTGTCGTATATAAAAGTCATCTCTAAGTCTCTTTCCCACAAACCCAATTCCAAATATTCGCCGCTGCTAACCCAAACCCTAACATCTTTTTCCTGATCTTGCCACTGATCATAAATCAAAGAGTCATTTTAGGAGAAATGAGTTGTGGAGTTGCCGAAACTAGCGAAGAAGATGACGACACCAGATCACCCAATAGGGTTAGGTATCATCTTCTATGATTTATTAACTGATTATTTGTAGTATAATTTGAGAAATCACGCTTTCAATTTAGGTAGATTTCGATTTCCTTACAAAATTTCGACATTTTTGGTTATACCAGTTTCAATTGTTTGATTATGATAAAATTCAAACAATTGCAGTAATTAAAAATGTCTTTTCAAAGGTTATTTTGGAAAAAGTACCTGTTGATTATTCTCCACAATTTAGGCAGATTCTGATTTCCTTACGAAAATCTAGCATCTTTATAGCAGTTTGATTTCCCACTGGACGTGGTAAAATCCAGCAATTAGTTATCATAAATGTATTTTTTTTTCATATTTTAAATTAGGGTTTTGTGGAAATTTATAGAAAGGGTTACTGAGAGTGCCTTTTGGTTATTTGTGCTAATAAATGCTCGTTGTTTTTTGTTTATTAACAGGAATTATTTGGTCGTTGTTTATGACATTTCATAACGGTTTTGGGATGTAATATCCCTTCTCCATTTGGGTTTGGATCTGGGTACGATATCATATTGTTCTTTATTTTTGTTTTTGTGCAAAATCCTGCAACTTTTGATATCTTCCAACATTTTCATTTCTTTCAAAAGTATTAGGCTTTTTTTTTTGGGTGAACTCTATAAGGGTCATTGATTACTCATTACTTAACCAATATCACTCATCAATTGGTCAATCTGTAAAATAAAATCCTGCACAATCTGCGGGATACCAATTTATAATTGGGAAATATGAATAGCATCAGCTGTAATTCCTGTGGAAGTTTGAAATCACTTGTGTTTGTCCCTTGATTGCAGATGAGCTTATCCTGCCTTACCCGTGTTCTCTACTGGGCTCCAAAGTATGATCTCTATTACTCTCAAAAGATATATTGTTTCTCAACTGGAAAATCTTTCAACGAAGCTACTCTTGGCAGAAGTTCGATGAATAGATTCATACTAAACTAGGATTTTGTTGAAGTTTGTCATATCCAATTCCTGACATTAAAAAAATAAAGTCAAGGTACCATTTAAAGCGGAGAATAAACATGTTACTGAACTAGAAGTGTAGAAAAGCATAAACATGTAATAAAGCAATTGGTGTAAGAGCGTAATATCTGAAGGATATTACTCAACAGAACTCATTTTGTGATTCTCAAATGTTTTATGCAGAGTCCAGGTCGGGAAGCAGGGGAGGGTAGAGAGGGACGAGGGCAACATAAACGTCTCTTGACAGTGGATGCAGCTTTGAAGGAGGAAAAAAGAAAGAAGAGTGCTTGCATTTCAGCACTTGAAGAAGGTCCTGCAAGCAGCCACATAACAAAAAACCTAGACACCACCACCACCCAAGGCAAAGAAGCATTGGAGAAGCAGAAGGCTAAAAATATTATTTTTGAGTGTGCGCATTTCAGCACTTGAAGAAAGTCTTTCGGTAGCAACAAGAAAAAGAATTTCATGTATTAATTTGTTGAATATTTCTGCTTGATCAATTAATAAAACCCTTTTATTTTTGTATTTAAGAGTTCATATGTGATTTCTTTAGCTCATTTTCCTTCTCTTTTATCTGATCAGTTTGAGTTGTGTTCTTTAATATTTCTATTTGCTTCTTTAGTAAACTTGGAATTGACGATGCAATTAGTTTTTAAGTTGAAAATGACTAGAAGAAAAAGATATGCATAAACATTGTTGATTTTGTTGCTCTTTTTATTAGTTTTCGTTCAGTTCCATGCTGGTTAATTAATTATTTCCATGCTAAGAATGAATTAATATGTTTGTTTGGTTCGTGTTGTAGCAAGATATTTAATAAGAGTAAAATTTGGCAAACTACCATAACAAAAGATGGTGTCATATTTAATATGTTTGTTTGGTTCATGTTGTACTAGTGCTTGTTTAAACAAAACACTCGTGGCATTTGACACACTATTTTTTCTAGAAGGATTTATAGGACTATTTCAATGTTCTATTTTTTCAACCTTTAAAGACAAGCTTTTTTTTTTTTTAATTCAACAAAATAAAATTCATCAAACAAAGAGATTTACACGAGTGTCAGATACAAAAGATATGGATATAAACACTATAGAATTACATTACATGAACAGTCTCCACACCTTACGAAAACCAAAAAAATCATTTTTGTTCTCTCTTTCCAAAACGTAAACTCCCCCATAAGCAATCCTCTTAGGAAACTAAAAGAGCCTCTAACTTCTCTCTACATATTCTTCCAGAAAATGAATACGTTAAACACCTTTGCTAAATGCCTTTATCATTGTAAGATGCCACCAATTTGATGTTCTATACCTATGTGGTATGAGAGATGGGAGTTTTTTGTGAAAAAATTCACAAGGACGACAGGTCGTATGATTGTTGACGGCGGCAGAAGATTGTGTAAATAGCGGCGACAATAGCAGCTGAAATTTCGTAAGATGGCGAGCGATGAAGCCTCGTTGTACAAATTCAATGATTGTTTGGTTGTAGAAAATACCGTGTGCCGCTTGAGTATTAGTAATTTGAATTGGGGGCATGTATAATTTGTAGGTGTTGGGTCTGATTTGTGTAATTGCGCCAAGATTTGAAAATAATGTTGCGAAAAGAAAAAAGGATCAAAGAGCTGTTAGCCACAGTGGCTTTGATACCATAACAAGTTGTTGTTATTTTATTATTTATAAAATAAGAGTATATCATCCTAATATACATACATGAGTTTGGAGAGTTCTCAAGTAATACAAATACTTGAATAATTATCTCATAATTCAAACTTTATCTAAATACTAATGTAACAATAATATAAAATTTCAATTATCTAGAATTAACTAATATTTATAGTTATATTCTCTAATATGTATTAATTGAAGAAAAGTCGAAGTTGTATTGAATTATATATAATGAGTTCAATCAATTCAGTATTTCTTCCCATGTATTAATTACATTGTACAACACTTATGTTTATATAGAGTTAAATAATCACAACTCCACAATTAATCCTTATCTGCATAAAGTTGTATTTAGTAACTATGACTCCTATGCATGTTTGAACTTTATCACCATATCACGTTAATGTCACCAAGAATCCTTAAGCAAGCAATGTATTCCTTAGTCTTTAGTCACGTTCCATGAGCACCATTAGGATTAAGAGTCTTAATAATCCCTTCAAACTACCTTGCATTTGAGATGAAGAAATGTATAAGCAGACATACTCATGGTAAAAATGTTTGCAAATTAATTGCCCCCATGATCGAAAAAACTTAAAAACCAACAACCCATTAGCTACTTTCTTGCGAACAAAATGGTAATCTAGGTCAATATGCTTAGTCCTGACATGAAACACTGGATTAACAGTTATGTATAATGCATTTAAGTTGTCACAAACGAGAACTGGACAATTAGGCAAAGCAATTCCATTGTCTCATAAAATATTAGTAATCCAAGTAATCTCTGCAGTATGCAGCTGTAGCTAGAGCTACGTATATAATATTGTGTGTTTCTTCTTAGCAGACCATGAGATAAAATTTCCCCCAAGAAAAATACAATAACCTGTAGTGCTATGCCTAGTCAAAGAACAGTCGACCTTGTCAGCATTAGAAAATCCATATAAAGCAAAAGTAGATTGTTTTGTAATGTGCATGCCATGCGTTATGGTTCCTTTAATAAACTTAGAATTCTTTTAACATCTTGCCATTGTTCTAGTTGAGATGTTTGCATGAATTGGCCCACTAAATTAACTGCATAGGCCAGGTCTGGCCTAGTGAGCGTCAAGTATTGCAAACCTCCTACAATGCTACGAAAATAATTAGTGTCAACTAGACCTCCACTTTGCCTCATGAAGATTCACCTTTTGTGCCAAGGGTGTTTGTACAGCACTGACATGGGATAAGGCAGCTTGGAAAGTACATCTTCAGCATATTTAATTTTCCTTATCCTAAAAACAATCCATTAGGAAGAGAAGAAATCTAAATGCCAAGAACATGGTGAATATTTCCCAAGTCTTTCGTAGCGAACTCCTCATGGAAGCTGTCATTTGAGACCACGGATGAGATTTATTTCTAGTGATTAGAATGTCATCAACATATAAGAGACGATACACTAAATTTTCGCTAATGACACAATTCATACAGGCACAAAAAACTAACACATACCTCACGACTGACCCTAAGGCATTTTATTTAAACTTTTAAAGAAAATATTAGGAAAGCGGTAACATATGTTTGACGAAAGTCGGGAGATGTCTAACACCTTCTCCTTGCTTAAGCAAACCCCTAAACTTTATGAATATTGGTTGCGGACCACTTTTTGGAGTCAAACGATGGATCATCTCAATTATCAAACCCTAAAAAATTTAGATGAGTTGGTACATACATTTAAATCTTACCTTTTGGAGTCAAAAAATAGGCCATCTCAATTATCAAAACCTAAAAAATTTAGATGAATTGGTACATACATTTAAATATTTACCAATGGGCGACTATGTCTAATTGACCAACTTTAAAATCAAACATTCGAACCCCGTCAACATTAAAGTCGGATTCTATAAAATCACCACTTAAAATCCATGATATCCAAAACATAAAATAAACGAGGAAAAATCCCGGCGTCGACATGCTTGGTTCTTCCATGAAAAACAAGATTCCTTGTCATTGCAATTGTCGCCTTGATGTCACAATAAAACTCCGTGGAACCATGCTTTGATGCAAATCTGGTAAATCCAAATGCCTTGACAAACAGTTAAAGTTGCTGCAATGTACTCTGCTTCGGAGGAAGATAACCTGGTGGTAGCTTGCTTTTTTGAACTCCATAAAACAACCCCTGAACCAAGGTTGAATACTTAGCCACTTGTGTTTTTTTTATCATCTACAAAACCTGCCCAATCATTATTAGTAAAACTAATTAATTGCATCATGGAGACTGAACTATACCAGTTTCTATAGTTCCAAGTTGCTCGGATGTAGCGAATAATTCGTTTGGCTGATCCAAGATGATGCATTGAAGGACAATGCATGAACCTTGATATCAAACTAACCGGAAGCATAATATCGGGGCAAGTATGAGTCAAGTACATTAGCCCACCAACAATACTTCTAAACCACGTCTCATCTTTTGTTATTCCATCATTCATATACAATTTCTCACAAGTGTTTATGGGAATAGACATAACTTTACAATTTCTCACAAGTGTTTAAGCAAGTCTAGAGCATACTACAAGCAACAAAAATACCCACATTAGTTTGTTGAAATATGTTTGAGAGATCGCTTGAGCTTTCCGTACAATTTTAATTCCAACAAACTTCTTCTGTGATTATGTAAATTTCAAATTTCTTGACAGAGCTTCCGTGGAAAAGAAGAAAAAGGTAAGGTGAAAGTGGGTCACCTTGTCGCAAGGCACGAGAAGGCTTGAAAAGTCGAGATTGTGAACCGTTGAAACACAATGCATAATGAGTCTGATAAATTGGACAGGAAAACGCATTTATGCAGGATAGCTTCAAGGAAACTCTAGCTTATTCTATCATACCTCTTACTAAAATCCACCTTAAGCGCTGCTAATCCTGTAAAACCATGTTTAGATCTCTTAATTTTCCTCAAAAAGCTCATGATGCAAAATTAGATTATCTGATATTAATCTTCCCGGCCGATATAGAAGCATTTTAGAATCCCGAAACTAGTTTAGGAATCACCTTTATTAGCCTATTGACAATAACCTTGGAAGAAATTTTGTAAATTACATTGCATAGACTAGTTGGACGATAATCCGACACTGATTGAGGGGACTCTACCTTCCGAATAAGAATGATGAAAGTTTTATTTGTCACCTAGAGTTCATAAAAGTAAGCACTGATGTGATAACTTTGTTATGTACTACGTACCCTCCACTGGCTTTGAAAAAAAAAACAATTGGGGATATCATCCATGCTTTGGTGCTTTAGTGGATCCAATTTGGAACATAGCATATGAACCTCAGCAGGCCTAAATGGAACTGCAAGTTGATCGATTAATATCATATGAAAACTGGACACATATTGATGATCATTTTTAGGTGGCAATGGGTTGAATTAAGAGGAGTACGTCAAGAAGAAATGATTCGACACCTTTGTTGGTTATGCTTAAAAATTATGATTTTATCAAAGTCCCACATCAGCTATTTATTTATGTAACTCCCAATTTAATTGGTATTTATTTTTGTAACCCCTGTTTAGAGTTAATACCCTAGCCATTATGTTTTCTGTAACCCCCGTTCCAATTCCAACATAAACCTTATTTATATCTTGTTGTAACTCCCAAGCGTTTCATTAAAACCAAACCATTAAAATCTCCAACGTTATTTCAACGTTCCTTATAAGGGTAATTGTTCTTTAGAAAAATAACAGTTTACTTTCATGAGAAAAGATATACACAATAACAATTTTATTCTTCTTCTCCGTATTATCTCTGTGTATCCTATTCTTCTCGATATATTCACCTTTTATACTCTGTTAATTGGGCAATCCACATAGACAAGTCCAAAGCCTCCTTCCGTGAGTACACACGATCGGAGACTTCACCGTTGAATCCTGGAGAGTGACCGCCGACAACCCATTTGTACTGTGATTATTATCACGCAAAAATCACTTTTTAGAGATGAGAGCTACGCTTACGCCTTGGTTTTCAAAATAAGTTGTTCCAATTTCATCGTATTTTTGTTTTGTTAATTGATATATTTTCAAATAATCTAAAAAGTGATTTTATCTAAACAAGAATACATATTGTTTTATTTAGAAACTATGAATTTAGAATATTAGGATGTTCTGTTAATATTCCAACAGCTTACATGCACTTGCTAGCGATTAGCTAAGACGATAATTGACTAAGATGGTGGTTTTTGGGATTCTATTATGATTTTGTTTTCATGTTGTGCCCTCGTTAATTTAGAAACTACAAATCATTTGGGTTTTGTAATGTGTTGGTTTTGTTAACCATATTGGAGCTTGTTTGAATTATTGATTGAACAAAATAAGGTTACTGATCTGGTTAAACATGTGATGTGAGAATCGGCCTTTCCAAGCAAATCATAATAGAGTAAATAAAATCCATACTTTTACTTTAGCGGTGTATCGTGTGTTTAGATAATGTGTTACTAGTAAAAGTGAGAACATGGAACTTAGAACTTTGTACTTAGTACATCGTATTAGGTGCTTTGTTTATTTGAATTTGGGAAGAATTATTTTATTTTTGAGAGTCAAAGTTGATAAATTTATGTGCCAACTGTTTCATGTTTCCACTATATTTGAACCCTATTTCCTACTATATTGTTTCATTTTTTTTAGTAGTGGATGAATTGTTTATCTAGCTAAGTGTGGATTATAATCACCAATTTTCTATGCCGTAAGTATAGGTGACATTAAGAATATCTGTTAGCTCATTTTAGGATGAGAATTGACCAAGAATGCGGAATATGCCACATTGTAATCATCATGGTGTTTGAAAAGAGAGAGATAATGATACAAAATAAACAAATATTGTTGGAGAGGCCACTTGCGAGATTCTGTTGAGAGTTTGATATTTATTATTTGGCTTAGTTCTTAACATCTTAAATATTTTGAGGCAGTTTGTAGTTTTCCATTTTGAATGAGAGAATGAAGTTAGAAATCCTCCTTTTACCCCGGGGGAGGGGGTTGAAAAAGTTTTATTGTCAAAATAGGTGTCAGTGTCTCAAGAGTTTTATGCACGGTCAGCGATTCACTTAACATATTTTTATTTAATTCGAAAATATTTTATTAATTGTTTAATCATGGAAATCAATTAATAAATAGTTATTGTGATTATTAAATTCTAAAAATTTAACAGATATTAATTATTGGCATAAAATTATTCCACAGAAGTTTTGGAAAATTAATATATTTGGATAATTTTAGTTAATCTCTAATTTAATTATGCAATAGTTAATTAATTGTGATAATTTGCATGATCTTCTAAAAAATTCCGAGAAAATTACAAGAATATTTGGTGATGATAAGATATTTGTTGTAAATTTTATGAAAGTATTTTAATGTGTTTATAACATACTTGGAATATTAATTGAGTAATATTGTATGCTATTTAATTTCTTTGTTAATATTTTTGAAATATTAATTGTTGGTGCTTGAAATTAAATTACCATGTTGTAATAACACATGTACTCTTATTCCTAACTTAGGGTATCTTAAAATGCGGGGGTGTCTAGCTAAAGTAGATATACCAGAATTTAAATAAAAATAAAATTGGACATAAAACTATGGTTTGTATTTTTACTGGATATGTTTCAAACAGTGTTGCATATAGACTTTGATAACTGAAGATGATCCTAAAACTTATGAAGAAGCAATGGAATCATTTGGTGCAATCTAAAGATGTCATTAATAGTGAACTAGAATTCATTATGAGTAATCATACATGAGAGCTAGTTATTTTGTCTAAAAGATGTAAATCTATTGGGTGTTTAAAATAAGTTAAAAGCTGGCCGGTCTATTGATAATTTTAAAGCAAGTTTTTCTATACTTGTTATGTGCTAATGTGAATTGTTTTAATGTGCACTTCGTTAATAGTTTGTTGAACTATATAATTTGAGAAATGCAAAGTATGAGCATTATGGAGCACGTATCAGATGTCAAGCATGAGAAATGTGATATATGCATGAGATACAAAAGCATGAAAATTGTGATGTGATTATTTAGTTATATGTGGATGATTTGCTGATATTTGGTACCGATGAGAAAGTTGTGAAAACTATTAAAATAATTTTTTTTTATCTTTGACATGAAAAACAAACTTGATTCTTGGCATGAGAATTAATAAAAATGCACAGTCTCATTATGTGGAATTCTTAAAAAATTTAATTTCTTTAATGAAGAGCCATTAGGAACACCTTGTGACTCTAGTGTGTGCATTTAAAGAAAAATAAAGGGGATTGGTATTGCACAAATTGAAGATGCGAGAATCATTGATAGTGTAATGTACTTAATGAATTGTACTCGACCTGATATTGAATATGTCATTAGTAGACTTAGCAAATATACGCATAATCCTTCACAAGTTCATTGGAATGTATTGTCACGTCTAATGAGGTATTTAAAAGGAACAGTTAATGTAAGTGTACATTTTTTTGATTATCCTAATGTTTTTGAAGGATATTGTGATGCTAATTGGGTATCTGCCAATGATGAAACAAGCTCCACTAGTGGATATATGTTTACTTTAAGTGGATGAGTTGTTTCTTGGAGATCTGCTAAACAAACTTGTACTGTTAAATCTACTATGAAATCTGAATTTATTGCATTAGAATTGATGTACGTAAGCCCAGTGGTGAGGAATTTATTAGCGCATATAATAATTCCTTATATATCTCTGCATTGTGATTCTCAAGCTGCTATTGGACGAGGAATGAACCATGTGTATAATGAGAAATAGAGACATATTCGCTTGAGACATAATGTTGAATGAGGACTGATAAGTAAACGATATTATTTTCATGGAATTTGTAAGGTTTGAAAAGAACCTAGCGGATCCACTTACAAAAGGATTAATTAAAAAGAGAGTCCAAGAAGCAACCAGAGGGATGGGATTATTGCCAATATCTTGAGTAAGTAATACGCGATGGAAACCCAACCCATGTGATTGGAGATCCCATGAATTGGGTTCAATGGGTAACAACAAGTCACGTAATTACTTAATTATAGCACTACAATTATTTATATCCCTTCTTGTGTGCATGTGGTGCTTACTGACAAATTGTGAAAGGATGAATCGTTTAGATTCTTAATGAAACTCATTGCCCCTAAAGGGTGGTGTATGTCAGTATACACTTGATGGGTTCACCTATATAAAGGTGGAAGTGTAGGCCGGTTCCTATGAGAGTCTTTGGCAAACTCTCTAGAGCCTTTATGAAAATCTGGGATATGGCGCATGGCCTAGAACGCGCCCAACCGCGGACTTGTGTGGATTCAGGATTTTTAGATATGTCTGCAAGTCCTATTGATTGTATCATAGATAATGGGTTCAAGAATATAGTTCACCTATAATCTACAATCATGAGCTTGTTCCACTAAGTGTCGATTCAAACCCACAAGGTATCGACGTTATGTGTCTAAAATTCATTGCCCTTCTCATTTCTTTTTAATTTTTCTTTCTTTAATAGTTTTGAATCATGTTGGGGATTGTTGGTTATGCTTAAAAATTATGATTTTATCAAAGTCCCACATCGGCTATTTATTTATGTAACTCCCAATTTAATTGGTTTTTATTTTTGTAACCCCCGTTTAGAGTTAATACCCTAGCCATTATGTTTTCTGTAACCCTCGTTCTAATTCCAACATAAACCTTATTTATATCTTGTTGTAACTCCCAAGTGTTTCATTAAAACCATTAAAATCTCCAACGTTATTTCAACATTCCTTATAAAGGTAATTGTTCTTCAGAAAAATAACAGTTTACTTTCATGAGAAAAGATATACACAATAACAATTTTATTCTTCTTCTCCGTATTATCTCTGTGTATCCTATTCTTCTCGATATATTCACCTCTTATACTCTGTTAATTGGGCAATCCACATAGATAAGTCCAAAGCCTCCTTCCGTGAGTTCACACGATCGGAGACTTCACCGTTGAATCCTGAAGAGTGACCGCCGGCAGCCCATTTGTACTGTGATTATTATCAGCGGGGGCAAAATCACTTTTTAGGATAGTAGCTACGCTACGCCTCGGTTTTCCAGCTAAGTTGTTCCAATTTACTGTATTTTTTATTTTGTTAATTGATATATTTTCAAACAACCTTTTCATGCCCATATAACCACCGCTGAGTGTCAAGGTAGTGGTACTCTTCATTTCATGGTCTAGATTTAAAATCATATCTCTCTCCTATCAGGATAATGTCATATTTTAAATCTGAACCATAAAATTGATAGTCTACATTTATTTTTTATGTTATTTCTGTTTCTCTATTACTCATTAAAGTTACTCTTAATTTATTTGTATAAATATATCCGACACCTATCATAAGATATATGTTCGCTATTATGCAGATAAGGTTATAGTTTTGTCTTTAAAGCTAGACAATGAATTATGAAAAATTTGAATAAAATTTGGCCCAAGAAACAAAATTGACACAAATAAACTAATTAGAGGATTCAATAGACAAATAATTAATGAACTTTATAAGAGAGAATAAATACTATAATATATACTGGCAAATGTTACTACCTCCGCTCCTTAATATAAATCGTTTTAGAGAAATTTTTTTGTTCTTTAATATAAGTCGTTTGAGAATTTTAAGTAGGTATTAATTGCTTAGTTTCCAATATTACCCCAAGTATTAAATGTAACTTTGGTTCCCTAACTATTTTCTGTGACGCCCCCAAATTCGGGTATCTTCCAACCCGACATATGGTGCTCCACTGTACTAACATTCATACAATCATTCCATTGAAATACAACAAAATGAATGTAATTACTATCTTTTATTACAATCAAAGTATAATACTTCCCAGGTTCATAAACTGGTTACATCGTCCCTTGTTCATAATGTATAATAATTACAAACTTACTAAACTATTACATAATGCCTAAGCATCCATCTTAGCTTTGCCCTTATCTCGTTTGGCATTCACAGTACGTTCATCCTTAACTGCAGTTATATAATTCACGCAAGAAGTGAGCATGATAGCTCATCAAGTTTAATCAAGGATAACAGTAATACTACATTCGCGAATCATATAACAATTCTGACATAACTGAACAATAGCTATTAAGCATTATGAATCAATAATACTTTAACAGTTCATAACATTAATTCCCAAAGTATAGAATAGATTAGGAATTCTGAAATGGTCATTAGACCATGAACAATAACTTTCAGTTTTCATACTTGAAAAGGAGTCCACAGCACTAAGGCTGTTCATCTGATAACTTACGAGCACTTCTAGGTGATCAGCCTATAGTACTCTATATTGATCAACACTCATTCATAATCAAGTAAAAATTTAATTGTCATAAAAATACGATTTTCTCGGCTATTACATTCTCTCCCCCTTATAAGGATTCTGTCCCCAGAATCTTAGCTTATAATTATATAAATAAATGAGGAAAATCTTCCTTCATTTTACTCTCGAGCTCCTATGTTGCTTCTTCAGCATTGTGGTTTCTCCATAACACCTTCACTGAAGGTATTACCTTATTTCTTAAAACTTGTTCTTTCCTATCAATAATTTGAACTGGAAGTTCCTCGTAGGATAAGTCTTTCTCAATTTGAATAGATTCATACTCTATTACGTGTTTATAGTCCGGCTTATAAGGACGCAACACTGACACATGAAACACATTATGAATGCGTTCCATCTCAGGAGGTAAAGCCACTTCATAAGCTACCTCTCCTACTCTTCTTAAAATCTCAAAAGGTCCTACAAACCTTAGACTTAACTTCCCTTTATTCCCAAAACGTATCTTCCCATTCCAAGGCGATACTTTTAGAAAAACAAAGGATCCAACATCGAATTCTCTATTTTCTCTGTAAGGATCCACATACTTCTTCTGCCTATCTTGAGCAGCAACTAATTGAGTACGTATTAATTTCACCATGTCCGCCGTCTACTGTAGCATCCCAGGTCCCAACATCCGACGTTCACCCACCTCATCCCAACACAATGGAGTTCGACACTTCCTTCCATACAATGCTTTGTAAGGCGGCACGCCTATACTAGCGTGAAAACTATTATTGTACGAAAATTCCACCAATGGTAGATATTCGTCCCAACTCCCCTTGAAATCCATAACGCAAGATCTTAACATATCTTCTAGCATTTGAATTGTCCTTTCACTCTGACCATCCGTCTGAGGATGATACGCCGTACTCAATCTTAACTGCGTTCCCATTTGCTCTTGCAAACTCCTCTAAAAGTTCGATGTGAATCGTGGATCACGATCTGACACGATTGGTAGAAAGTGAGCCAATTTCTTCAATCGATCCACTATCACCCAAATAGCATCGTATCCTTTTCTGGTTGTTGGAAGTTGATGAGTGAGTTTTATACACATGAATTGGATACATTCGGGCTTAATTTATTGTTGTTCTCAAGTCTTTTAGATTATTTTTTTAAGTGTTTATGTCTATTCAAGCATGTTTTATGTTGTTTTGTAGGAATTGGGACAAAATTTACATGGATCGACGTTCGGGGTGGCTAAATTCGTATTTTTGGCTTGCCATTTACACAACAGTCACTTCAGAGCCAATTTGACTATAGTTCCGGACATTATTTCGAAAAACTCAAAGAATGAAAGTTGTAGATCTACTTCTCCTCTTTTTGGATCATCTTGAATCATCGAAATCGGAGTTTGTATGAAGAAGTTATGGCCATTTTCCCAAAGGACGTCGGAGTAGAAAATATTAGAACATGTGCAAGCGCCGGGGCACCCAAAATAGGCCTATGCCCAGCGCCGGGGCACTGGGGAGCAGTGTCTGAGCGTCGTGCCCAGCTCTGGGGGAAGAGCTTGGTGCGGCCTGGACGCGTTTTGGGCGAATTTTGACACCTTTTTGACTCCAAATTGGATTGGGTTTGTTTCTAAGCTAAAAATTGGACTTGTAACCTATAAATACATGATGTAAGGCATAAAATAAAGGGAGATTACATAGATTAGATTAGAGATACACTTCATTAGATTAGAACATAACCCTAGTTCTTAATTAGCCATTGAAGATTGAAGCAAATTGAAGAACACTGAAGATCAAGAGCAAGAGCAAGAGGGGAGCATCAGATTTCCTGACAACCAATTCTATTCTCTTCTCTTATCATACTTTTATCTTTTAATGTCTATTCAATTGTGGATTCTTGATTTTAATTCATTAATTATGAACTAACTCTTCCATTAAGATTTCAATTGAACTTTTTATGATTATGAATTGATTATTTGATTTATTCTAATTATTTATGTTGAAGTGAATTGTTCATCTTGCTTTGAGCTTATTGATTAATTATCTGATCAATAATTAACTTGTTACTATAGAAGGAATTGAGAGAGGAATTCTAGGGTTAGAACTGGGCATGGTGACATGTGACTTAGTTATTTGCACAGTGAATAAGTAGGTTTGTGAATAGAATGAGAATATCTATTCACGCATGTAACACATAAGGAATTGGGGTTGTAATTAGTTTAATTCAATTGTTTTGCATGAGATATAGCAAAATAATCTGGGTTAAATAGAAGGCAAATGATCACTTGAGAAAGGGCTTTTGGCATTTGAGAATTCTTGTTAACAATTCAGTAGACATAATAATTGGGATAATTGGATAATTAGTTTATAGTTCATAATTGGGGATATTGGAGTCTTAATCTTTATTTATCTGAATTCATTCGTTAAAGTCTTAGTTTTAATTGATTAATTTAGTTTTCTTAATTAGAAAAATTACGATTTGAGATTGTTTAAATAAAATTAGTTTGGTTAAGAATTAGTACTTGGTGATTTTTATTAAATAATTCCTCGTGGGAACGATACTCTATTTTCACTTTATTCCTTGTTGACCGTGTATACTTGCACGTATTCATTGATTGCGAAATTGATCAACAAGTTTTTGGCGCCGTTGCCGGGGAATTAGTTTAATATTTTTTACCAATATTAATTTCAATCAAATTAGTCTTAATTTAAATATTTTTATTTTTATTTTTAATTCTCTTGTTATATTTCTCTCATTTTAGGTACCATGGATGACTTTGAGTATCAATGGTCGTACACGAACGTGACTCAACCAAGGGGAATGGAGATTGACAAACTCGCGACACTTTCCGCAATGTCAGCACAAATTAAAGAACTTTCGAGGAAGTTGGACGTTATCGCATCCCAACAGAGTCAAAGGATGGCAGTTATGTGTGACTATTGTGCTGGTAATCACTCGAGTAATCAATGCACCATCAATCTTGGTAGAAGTGACAAATATGGTGATAACTACCTCAATCAGTATGCATATGATAATTATGAACAAGTTTGGGGGTATCACCCAGATTCTTCATGGAGCTACAACTATCAAGACCAATACTCTACTCCAAATCCAACATACACGCCGGAGAGAAGGATTAATCAAACGGGGTCAATTCTAAATCTTGCGGATCAGATAGAGCAAATGACCAAAGTCATAAACAACCTTCTTCCAAACACTTGGCTTTATGACATGGATGACGAAATTGATGAAGTTCCCGGGCCAAATCTACAACTGGATGAAACACAAGATGTTGAAAAAGAGGAGACAAGTGGGGATAATGAAAATAAGGTCGGTAAAGAACTAACTATGATTATCAACAAGGAGGAGCCAATGTTATTAGTGCCCCAAGTTCTTTCTCCGCCAAAGTTCAAGAATCTGGTTAGATTTGCAAAACTTTGTCCTCTAGGTAGTCATGTCGTCGGCAATACTCCTTGTGACGTAAAAGCGAGTACAACTACGAAGCCATGGTTCAATGAGTTGGAGAAGATAGAAGAAGAGATTGTTGTGTTTGACAAGCCTCAATGCCAGAATCTATTCACAGACACAATGGAAAAAACACCTAGATGTTGGACGTTCTTTAATGTGATCTTATCTAAACAAAGCATGCTAGGTGACTTTAATACAATGGCTATTGTAAATGGGAACCTACCAAAAGCTATATTATTTCCGATGGATGGAGGGTTCCTCAACTTTCGTAGGGTAATTGGATAGAGAATTGAAGAAGTCAGGCTGAGACTATAAAACAAGCGCTTATTGGGAGGCAACCCAAGTTTAATTTTTATTTTTATTTTTTATTAGGTTTTATATTAGTAGTTTTGAATTTATTTAGGATTTAATAAAATTGCGTTTATCATGGTTTACAGGTTATTCAAGTCAAATTCAAGTGTGGTGCCCAATTTATTCCATGTGCTTAGCCTATTCTCCAAACTTAGTGGACAAGAAGGAAGATTGTTATATTTTCAGGGAAGTCCTCTGCTCTATTTTTTTTTTCTATTTCAGCCATTGAGGACAATGTCTAGTTTAAGTTTGGGAGCATTTTAGTGTCGTATTGAATATACTTAGTTATCTGCATAGTAGTTCATTTTTTTATGTGTTAGCATTGTTTTTTGTTGTTGCATATAATGCATGGTAGTTATTTGCATATTCATATATGTTTTGCATTAGTATGTGTTCATGTAGTATAATTGCATTTTTTTTATTTTTGTATGAATCTGTGTGATAGGTTGGTGTGGTCTTAGCTCGGCCTATGATAAGATTGGTATTAAATGTTAACTTGAACAGTGTTGATATTTGATGATGAGTTCTAATTTTAATCATGATGATAATCTGAGCCTGTCTGAAACTTATGTAACCGGTTAGCACTTATAGTTTAACTGTTTTAATCCACTTGGTTCAAGGGTTTCATAATTTGTTTCTGAGGGAAAATCTTGGTTAAAATTTAAGAAAATTAGTGAACTGGCAGTAAAGGTTAGAATGACGTAAAAGCTTGAGTTTGGGGGAATCTATGGGATATATATATTACAAAAAGAAAAAAAAAGAAAAAAAAAGGAATGATGAAAAGAAAAAAAAAGAGAAAAAGAATCCAGAAAAAAAGAATAAACACCATGGCATGCTTGTCTAGTTTTGTGGCCTTTGTTACTTGAGTAAGTAAGCCCGAGGGGATTGTCTTTACACCTAGCGCCCTAAGGTCTTAATGGCTTGGGAGTCGTTGGTCGAAAGCTTGTTAAGGTAGCACTAAAAAGTCTAAGGGAATAGGACATTGCATGGCCATGAGGAAAAAAAACACACGAGAAAGAGCAAAAATGCCCTCGTGGTTGAATAAAAGTATAAATAAATTCTGTATTTACCCTTAGATTTGGTAATTGCTTAGTTTTAACCGGAGTTGTCATGTTCACAAAAGTAATTGAATTGGAACTGAAATTTTCCTTATAAGAAGTTTGTTATGTGATTATCTTGAACTGTGGTTGGTTAGAATGGTTAACAAGCACACACACACAACATGGGTGATGATAGGTTTGGATTGACTAATTGGTTAGAGTTATGGATTTTGAATTGATCGGATATATTGTTTGAGTACCAATGGTATCTTTGAGGCCTGTTGCTATATATCATACTGATTTATTACTCGGCTCGTAGGTATATTAGGAAGTAGATTATGCATATGCATTCATTTAGTTGAGTTATTTTGTTTATTTTTAGTTCTTTTGTGTTTTTGCTTGAGGGCAATCAAAGGTTTAAGTTTGGGGGTATTTGATGAGTGAGTTTTATACACATGAATTGGATACATTCGGGCTTAATTTATTATTGTTCTCAAGTCTTTTAGATTAGTTTTTAAGTGTTTATGTCTATTCAAGCATGTTTTATGTTGTTTTGTAGGAATTGGGACAAAAGTTACATGGATCGACGTTCGGGGTGGCTAAATTCGCGTTTTTGGCTTGCCATTTACACAACAGTCACTTCAGAGCCAATTTGACTATAGCTCCGGACATTATTTCGAAAAACTTAAAGAATAAAAATTGTAGATCTACTTCTCCTCTTTCCAGATCATCTTGAATCATCAAAATCGGAGTTCGTACGAAGAAGTTATGGCCATTTTCCCAAAGGACGTTGGAGTAGAAAATATTAGAACATGTGCAATGGCTGGGCGCCCAAAATAGTTTTATGCCCGGCCAAATAAGCGACTGGGAGCAAATGTCTGAGCGTCAAGCCTAAGCCTACTGGGGAAGAGCTTGGTGCTGCGGCTGGATGCGTTTAAGCGATTTTTGACACCTTTTTGACTCCAAATTGGATTGGGTTTGTTTCTAAGCTAAAAATTAGACTTGTAACCTATAAATACATGATGTAGGACATAAAATAAAGGGAGATTACATAGATTAGATTAGAGATACACTCCATTAGATTAGAACATAACCCTAGTTCTTAATTAGCCATTGAAGATTGAAGCAAATTGAAGAACACTGAAGATCAAGAGCAAGAGCAAAAGCAAGAGGGGAGCATCAGATTTGCTGACAACAGATTCTATTCTCTTCTCTTATCATACTTTTATCTTTTAATGTCTATTCAAATGTGGATTCTTGATTTTAATTCATTAATTATGAACTAACTCTTTCATTTAGATTTCAATTGAACTTTTTATGATTATGAATTGATTATTTGATTTATTCCAATTATTTATGTTGAAGTGAATTGTTCATCTTGCTTTGAGCTTATTGATTAATTATCTGATCAATAATTACATTGTTACTCTAGAAGGAATTGAGAGAGGAATTCTAGGGTTAGAACTGGGCATGGTGACATGTGACTTAGTTATTTGCACAGTGAATAAGTAGGTTTGTGAATAGAATGAGAATATCTATTTGCCGCATGTAACACATAAGGAATTGGGGTTGTAACGAGTTTAATTCAATTGTTTTGCATAGAGATATAACAAAATTAATCTGGGTTAAATAGAAGGCAAATGATCACTTGAGAAAGGGCTTTTGGCATTTGAGAATTCCTATTAACAATTAAGTAGACATAATAATTGGGATAATTGGATAATTAGTTTATAGTTCATAATTGGGGATATTGGAGTCTTAATCTTTATTTATCTGAATTCATTCGTTAAAGTCTTAGTTTTAATTGATTAATTTAGTTTTCTTAATTAGAAAAATCACGATTTGAGATTGTTTAAATAAAATTAGTTTGGTTAAGAATTAGTACTTGGTGATTTTTATTAAATAATTCCTCGTGGGAACGATACTCTACTTTCACTTTATTCCTTGTTGACCGTGTATACTTGCACGTATTCATTGATTGCGAAATCGATCAACAGAAGTCCCACCACAAAGTCTATCGTGATGTACTCCCACTTCCAGTCTAGAATTTCTAATGGTTGCAACAACCAGCTAGGTCGTTGGTGTTCAGCCTTAACTTTTTGACAAGTTAAGCACCTACTAACGTATTCTGCTATCTCCCTCTTCATGTTCGGCCACCAAAAGTTCTGATGAAGGTCTTGATACATCTTCGTACTACCGGGATGTATCGAGTACCTCTAACTATGAGCCTCTATCATTATTTCCTCCTTTAATTCGGGATCATTCGGAACCCAAATTCTTCCTTCAAAACTAAGTAATCCCTCCTTATCGAGGTTATATTTAGTCTTCTCTTCATCTTCTATCCTCTTCTGTATCAGCTGGCATTCCTCGTTACTCAATTGTACTCCCCTAACCCGTTCCGCTATGGTCGGTTGGGTTTCCATGGAAAATAACAATTCCACCGCTACCTCCGGTAACTTAACTTCTAGCTCCATGCTTTCCATCACTGTTATCAACTCATTCTGAGTTGTTAACATTGACAGTTTCTCTCTACCCTTTCTACTTAGTGCATCGACAACTAAATTCGCTTTTCCCGAATGATATAAAATATCACAGTCGTAATCTTTGATTAATTCTAACCACCTTCTCTGTCTCATGTTCAACTCCTTCTGTGTAAAGATATATTTCAGACTTTTGTGGTCCGTGTATATCTCACACTTCTCACCATAAAGATAATGCCTCCATATCTTTAAGGCAAAAACTACAGCTGCCAATTCCAGATCATGAGTAGGATAGACCTTCTTATAATCCTTCAATTGACATGACCTTTTGGCGTCTTTGAATAGACTAGAATATCATCAATGAACACTACGACAAACTTGTCCAAATATTGTTTGAACACTCTGTTCATCATATCCATAAATGCGGTTGGGGCATTAGTCAACTCAAACGACATTACCAGAAACTCGTAATGACCATAACGAGTTTTGAACGCCGTCTTAGGTACATCCTCCTTCCTCACCCTTAACTGATGATACCCCATGCATAAATCTATTTTAGAAAAATACTTTGCCCCTTTCAACTGATCAAATAGATCATCGAAATGGGTATTTATTCTTAATCGTTAACTTGTTCAACTCTCGATAGTCAATACAAAGTCTTAACGACCCATCCTTCTTCTTTACAAACAACACTAGTTCTCCCCAAGGAGACACACTCGGTTGAATGTACTTCCTATCTAATAGTTCTTGTAATTGAACCATTAACTCCTTCATCTCAACTGGCGCCATCCGATATAGTGCCCTTGAAACTGGTGCCATTCCCGGTAACAGATCAATTACAAACTCTACCTCCCTGTCCGGTGGAATACCCGGTAACTCCTCCGGAAATACATCCGCGAACTCTTGCACTATAGGTATCTGGTCCAAGGATGTTCCCACTCTTTGTCTATCCACAACATGGCACAGATAACCTACATACCCTTTTCTCAACATCTTCCTAGCTTGTGTCATAGACAGACAACAAGAGCGTCTCGGTGATTTACTACCGAAGAACACTACCTTGGTTTTCTTAAAAAGCCGAAGGTTTACACTTTTCTTATGGCAATCTATTATCGCCTTATGGTTAATCAACCAATCCATACCAAGAATTACATCGAATTCTTTTAACCTTATTAGTACCAAATCTACCGATAACTTATTCCCTCTAATTTCCACGCAACAATCCTTATGAATATGTTCAATGGGGATTATCTCTTCGTTTGCTACCTTAACGTCTAAAGGTATAGGTAACTTCTCAGGGATTAAACCTAATCGCTTAGCAAATTCACATGCTATAAAAGAACAAGTAGTACCCAAGTCAAATAGCACATAAGCATTTATCTTATTGACCGGAATGATACTTGCTACCACATCCGATTGATGCAACCGCATCTTGGACGATCATATTAAACGTCTGAAGTGAAGGTCTACCCACCGATGGTGTTGGTCCAAGAATGGCTAATTTACCACTACCGTAACTCTTATTCCCTCTAAACCCTTCTTCGGCAATTTCTTGCCATGTGATCCACCGACCCACGCATAAAACATCCTGGATCTTCTTAGGGTTAGGATAATTGGTCGACAAATGCCCCTCCAGCCACAATTGTAGCATCTTGCTTTCCCTTTAAATGACTCTCGAAGTGAGGCTTTTCGCATGTCTTACATGCTTCCGTTCTCATTTGAGATCTCCTGCTTTACCCAGTATTCCTGTGGTTAAAATTCTTTCTCTTTGGCAAGTTGCCACTTCCGCTGGCAACTTCGACCTTACTACCTCCCTCTAACTTGCTCTTGATCTTTCACTCTTTGTGGTACTGAGACAATGCCTCACCACCACCTTCAGCTATTATCGCCTTTTCCAGAATGGTCCCGTAGGAAGCACTCTGGCGATATTCTCTTCAGAGAGCCGTGGTTTTAAGCCCCGCCAAACTCAAGCGCTTTCCTCTCCTCTATATCCACCTGGTGTGGAGTAAATCTCGCCAATTCATTAAACTTGGCGGCATACTGGGGAACTGTCATATCCCCCTGCTTAAGTTCTAAGAACTTAATCTCTATTCTACCTTGCATGCTAGTAGGGAAATAGTTCTCGAAGAAGACCTTCTTAAACTGTTCCCACGTAACAACCCCTATTCTAGCCCCACCCTGGTGAGCCTCCCACCAGTAGTTGGCTTCTCCTTTCATCATGTAAGTCACAAAAGAAGTCTTCTACGCCTCACTTACGTTTGTTATCACAAACGCCTTCTCAATCTCTCTTACCCACGTCTGGGCTTCTAACGGGTCCGTCGTTCCTCGGAACTCGGGAGGACCCACACTTTTAAAGTCCTTAAAGGTAGTTGTTCTTGCTACCCTAGGAGCTACAGGAATCCCACCCCCCACTTAGTTAAATGCGCAAATTAATAAATTAACGAACTCTTGCATAGGGTTATTAGGACCCCCCTGATTCTCATTATGAGACTCGGCCTCTTAGTTACGTTGTCTCCTTCTCGGCGGCATAATTCTGATTAAATAAATAAAGCTTCATTATTATCTATTTAATTACTCGGCTATCATTCTCAATCAATAACAACCATTCATACCGCAACAAGCACATTTAATAAAAACTTCATTATATAAATATGCTTTTATAGTCAAAACTATTTACATCATGTTCCCTTAGCCAAAAGCTATTATATACTATCCCGCGATTGCCTTCTACAAAAATTGGGATTTACAAAAAGACTACCCTTTAATTATACAAAAGAGGGCTTTACGTCACTACCACCATATACAAAAGGATCTAACGATCTACTAACACTTTCGAACGACATTCTCATATTTTTGATTTGCCAGAATCGACACTATATCTCGACTTATGACTCAATAGAATAACAAACAATTTTCAGCTTGAAATCCTCATGAGCGCATTCGTGGATGTATGACATCCTAGCTATCTTCTGGTCTTTCTCAACCAGTTTCTTCTGTAGCTCAAGGACCTCATCCTTATAGTCACGAGCCTTATCAGTCATGAGCACTTTCTCGTCGTGCTCTGACTCAAAATCTGCCTCTGCAGATTCCTTCGCCTCATATAGGGAGGTTATCTCTTCAATCTGAGTCTCTACTACTGTGCGCAGATGCACATTCCTATCCAACACAGATAGATACAATGCTCTCATTGCATCCGGAGGTGTCGGCTCCTGAGTAGGCACCACCAGATAACTGGCTGTCACCTCCATTTCCTCCTCCACGTCTAGCATCTCGTTAAGGTATGATGCTAAACCCATAGTCTCCTCAGAGTATTCCTCTTTAGAGATGTACTCCTCAATGTCTGAGTTATCTAGTACAACTATTGGTACCTCCGCCACTGGCATTAGTACTATCTCAACTTGAATCACTGAATCCTCACTTATCATTTCCATGTTTTTAAACATCAAGCTATCGGTTGACATCTACAAACATATAACACATTGATTAGTACATAATACACAATAATATAAGCACAAATCATATTTAATATCTTTAAGATTAATTTCCATCTTTTAATCCTTTCGATACTGAGTTATCTCAATACCTTATTAATTCAATGGACTTGAATTTCATTCCTCGGACTTTACCGTCCTTATGAGATTATTAGCCTAAGGTTCCCCCCCCCCTTAAGTTTTATAACCTAAGGCTTTGATACCAACCTGTGACGCCCCCAAATTCGGGTATCTTCCAACCCGATATATGGTGCTCCACTGTACTAACATCCATACCATCATTCCATTGAAATACAATAAAATGAATGTAATTGCTATCTTTTATTACAATCAAAGTATAATACTTCCCAGGTTCATAAAACGGTTACATTGTCCCTTGTTCATAATGTATAATAATTACAAACTTACTAAACTATTACATAATGCCTAAGCATCCATCTTAGCTTTGCCCTTATCTCGTTTGGCATTCACAGTACGTTCATCCTTAACTGCGGTTATATAATTCACGCAAGTGAGCGTGAGCATGACTTCAAAGAAGTTTAATCAAGGATAACAGTAATACCACATTCGTGAATCATATAACAATTTCGACATAACTGAATAATAGTTATGAAACATTATGAATCAATAATACTTTAACAGTTCATAACATCAATTCCCAAAGTATAGAATAGATTAGGAAGTCTGAACCGGTCGTTAGACCATGAACAGTAACTTTCAGTTTTCATACTTGAAAAGGAGTCCACAGCACTAAGGCCGCTCATTCGATAACTTACGAGCACTTCTAGGTGATCAGCCTATAGTACTCTATGTTGATCAACACTCATTCATTAAACGTATTTACGTTTAATATTTTTGGCAAACTCGCGTGCCCATCGAATAATCGATGAAAAATACTTTTGTTTGTTCATAGAGAAACCTTACCTTCACATCCGTACCAATCACTTGGCATAGGATAGCGTTAACATTTCTATATAGAAAGATATGAATCATAATCAATCTATATATTACGAATAGTCTAGCCGAATTAAAATCTGGCATCGACCCTTTCTTTAAAACAAGTCTTGCAATTCAGTTCAACGAATCACATAAAACTTGGCTAACATGGAAGTTAGACAAGCGTTAAGAAAACTTGCCTTTCAGCGTCTTCAAATAAATCGACTGACCACAGCCTTTACAAAATCTACATGATATATTCACATAGCACACTGTAATTATCTATCAAACAAATGTTCACATTACTTCTACAAGCTTCTTTCTCTTCTAAGTCTTAGTTAACTTAATAACTTTATTAAAGTCAACATGACTTATTACCCTTCGTCCCGGTTTGTTAATCAACTAACGTTATTAACCGAACTCGGACATCGTTGATAAAGTACCAACTGTGTTCAACGTTCTTAACTCATTAACATGAATTCCATTCCTAAGTTTCATACCATATACCTTAGTATAGGTAGTATAGTAATAGCTCTGATACACTTATGAAGTGTACAAACATTATCCCTTTAGGTCCCCAAACAAATGAAGTTCAAAACCCAAGTCATTGTCTAAAGTTCACCACTCGCGTTGCGGCGCGACCATCATCATAAAGATTGGCGATCGGCGGCCTAGTTAGCAAGTGATGTAAAGCTCTCGACTTCGACACTACGGCGAATAAGCGGTGGTCTTTCAAGTGCCATTTAGCAGTACTCAACTTTATTGTGTCGGCGCTGTGGTGCGTCATTTTACACTATGTCTGGCACCGCGGCGCCAGACCTCAGTACCAGATTCCAACAAATTTTGAAAAACTTTGTTAAATTCCCGGGGCAATAACTTCTTCGTTATAAGCCCAATTTGGCCCGTTCAAAAGCCTACACGTCATAAATAACATAATCTACGCATTCATATAAGAATTCGACACTTTCGAATCCGATAACTCAAAATTCACCATTGAGTTCATTTTTAGACGTTCGTAAACGTTAAAGAGCGTTCAATGCTCGTTTTCTTCGTTTTAAGTCAGAATCCGACGATTCTCGAACCCAAAACTCTTAATCACCCTATCTCACGTATTGACATTGAAAACCAACGTTTTCAAGTCTCATGGCAACTTTTGACCCCCAATCCGAAATTCAACGTTTTCGACGTTTAACGTCTAATTCCGTAAAATCCGCCATAACTTCGTTACTATCATTCTCTAAGCGAAATCTCATGGAATACTCCATGGATTTCATATCTACATCCTAACCAAACAAGATTAAAATATTAACGTATTGATGGAGTTCAATCGTTTATAAACGATCGATCTCAACAAACAATATTTTTATGGTTCAAAACTATATTAAACCTTATGATTTTTATAATCTCATGACTTGTAGAGATTGAATCTATGATAAGCCATCATTAATCTCCTATACAAGACATATACTGTCCATCTATGATTCTTCAAGATAAAAGAAAAATCAAAAAGAGATGGAGATAAAAGGTAAGGATTATACCTTAAGAACTCTTATGAAACTTTTTTGAAAAACTCTTTGATCAAGCTTCCAAAGTGTAGGATTTATAAGTCTAGCTCTCCTTCTCTCTCAAATAATCTAGGTTGGAATTTGTAAAACTCTCAAATGGCCAACCTTGCCTTCTTATTTATAGGAAATTAGAATGGAGGGTAACTTGGACATTACACACACTAATATGACGCCCCCAAAATTAGGTATACGTCACCCATCTTGGGTTGCCACTTACATGGTACATAAATTCAAATACAACTTACTAATATAACTCGCTGTATGTACAATACGACATAAAATCGTGAGTTTGAATACAAATATTGTCTACTAGATATTATACAAACTCAAAAGGAGTCCTCATTACAACTATTATCACACTATTTCACGAATAGTGAGGACTACTAATGCTATCCTCCGGACCATTACTCCGCTCCCGACTAAGTCCCGGCTATGTTCTCATTTCACAAGAGAACAAAGAAAGAAAGGTGAGCTCAACTAGCCCAATGAGAAATATTATGACTAAGATAATGCGTAATAAATTATCATTAGCCTTCAATGACGTTAAACCGATAAAATACAATAGACAACCGGGTTTAACTACGGTGAATAAGCAATCCATTAAAAGAGTCAAGTAGAAAATAAAATCTACTATCTTTTATGATTTTAAAGGTTTTCATTATTTGTTATAGTTTGAGACTCGACTTTTTAATGAATAAACCACAATATCTAATCATCCACGTACCCACGGTCAACGATTTTCATCAAATTATCAATAGTCATGACTATACGTAATCACCCCGGTCATAATCATACCACAAACTATCCATCAATGCATTACAAATACCGAGGACTTTTGTCACATCATTTATATCAAGCCATGATTATACCGAATGAACCCTGGTCATAATCATACTAAGTTCATCTATGCACGTAAGCCAAAAGATAACTTTCAACATAATATAAACATGAGGATGATGACAATGATATAAGAATTCAATAAAACAAGTTCAAGAATTAATTTCTCTAGGATTTATTAACGTCCAAATTGTCAACAAGATCTTGTTTTTTGTAGAGTAAAATTCAAGAATGATCGAAAGAATATTTCCATGAAAAGATCTTCGGATGAAACGCAAATATCAAGGATATTCTACTAATTTCATGGAGTATAGAAGTCAAAGTTTTAACCAATTGGGTATAATAAAGAATGGAATAACAAAAGAAATCACCATGCATGCGGTACTTCTCATGAGGCAGTTATTCCAATGAATAATAATAATGGAACCAAATCGTGAAATTCACACCGCAAGTGGATGATCCAATGAATAATAAATGCTGAATATTAATAAACAATGGAACCAGTCCGATGTAAAACACACGTATACATGATATTCCAACAGAATGATAAAGATTTTAACCAAGTCCGGTGTAAAACACACGCATGTGATGTTCAAATGAATAATAAAGAATGGAATAACGTAAGAAGATCACCAA